>LPNX010111312.1:28490-64810 GCA_001517045.1 Pseudotsuga menziesii
TCTCACCCAAATTTTTTAACCGATAATTAAATTTTTATTTTTTTATTGTTTTGTTAGGTAGGAAGATTACAACATCTCCCCCATATTAGGTTTTTTTTCTGGCTGACATTTATTTTGTCCTATAATTAATTTTTTATTATTATTAATAAAAATAACGTTACGTAACATTACATAACGTTACGCAACGTTACAAGATCTCCCCCATACTGGGCTGTAGAGCGCCTCTCAGTGCAATAATGAAGAAACACAAACCTATATGTATGAATTTTAAATGTTTCTAACAAATGAGGCTATATCTTATTAGTATGTTGTATATAGTGATAATAATCGAACACATGCCTCATGTTGTAATTTGTAATTGTAGTAATTTTAATCGTAGTTTGTAATTGCAATTGCAATTTATATTTGTAATTAATTAATAGAAATAAATAAATTAGGCTTGTTTTGATACATATTGTTCTACAATTTTATTAATTTCTCTTTGATACATAATTTTGTTACCATGTCAATTTGCATTTTTTATGTCCATGCCATAATTTTTTCAACAAACCTATGAATGTTATATGTTTCTAACAAAGGAGCATATATTTCATCAATATATTGTATATGGTAATAATGATCAAACACATACCTATATAACATAAAGTACATCAATCACAATGAACATATACATCTAAAAAAACACAAGCATAATCTAACAACATCATGTAATTAATTAATACAAATTAATTAATTAGGCTCGTTTCTATACATATTGTTCTACAATTTTATTTATTGCTCGTTGATACATAATTTTGTTACCATGTTAATTTGCATTTTTAATGTCTATACCATTATTTTTCAATAAACGTGTGAAATCCATATGTACCTTTGTTTGTAAATACTGATGGAACACAAGAATCTATGTATGAATTTTAAAATTTTCTAACAAAGGAGCCTATATTTCACCAATATGTTGTATATGGTAATAATTATCGAAAACATGCCTAATGTTGTAATTTGTAATTCTACTGATTTTAATTGTAATATGTAATTTGTATTTGTAGTTTGTAATTTGTCTTTGTATTTGGATTTGTAATTTAAAAAAAAATAGAAACGGTTATATTAGAAATGCAGTGGTATAACCACTGTAGAAAAACCACATAGTTCGAGTGCCCTTATGGAAGCGACAAATTTAGATTCCCTTATGGGAGCGGCAAACATAAGTCCAAAATAAAACCATTTGTTCGAGTTTTAAATAGTTAGAGACTGAGAACTACTAGCAACTAGCTACTATATACAACTGTGCTTAGAAAAGGCCAAAACAAAACCAGAGAGTACATGTATTAGTGAGCCTTTCCACCAGAACGAGAGGAGGAGCCTGAGTTTGTAGCTACTTATAGCTTTACCACCTTAATCTCCCACTTTTCTGGCTTGATTTCCAATTCTGCAAGAAACTTTGTTAGTGCCTATTCAGTTTGCTTGATCAAGAAGTCAAATTCCTTCCTCAACTATGCCAAATATTGATCAGCATTCGCTAGTCGATGCCCTCCTTCCGTGTCCATTCTGTTTAGAAGGCGATTCATCCTCCTCATCCCCTTCCTGATATCCCGAATGTCATCTTCCACATGCAGATCTAGAGGGGAGGACGCAGTGGATTCCGAAGAAGTGTCCATGGGAATGAAAAATAACCAAAGTTCCAGAAGCTCCTGTAACTCCTGTAGGCTTGCAAATTATCCAACGTCGATTAAGACAGAGCCATCTGCCACCTTGTTTAATACCGTGCTCAACATTCAACATCATTCCTGCTGATGCAGAAGGACATGAAATTCCTGAAATGCTTAGAAGGATGGGATTAAGCATGCCAAATCACAGTGACGAGAGGTGGATTGGACAGGAACCAGATCCGTTCATCCGAAAAGACATCAGCTTTTAATCCTGCGAATGCTGCATGCAAATGCCCATGCGCTTGTACGTTCTTCTAGATTTTTCCATTGGAGAAGAATGAATAAGTCACGTGGTGAGGAGGAGCCCACGTGGTAGGCTCCCAAGAGGGCCCTATGGGATTTGGGGGGAGGGCCATATGGGATATCTTATGATTGAGAACTAAGGAATGGGGCAATAAGACCTAGTATCGTTCAACATTAGGAATCCTTTGTCAAGGCTGGAAGCAAGGTTCGTGGCCAAGTCTGCCAGCGAATTGTGCTTTCTTAAAACATGAAAAAAATCAATTTCCTTGAAGGAGAAGACAACACTTTGAATTTTCTTTAACAGCTGACAAATCGCCAACTGCGAGGGTCGGATGCTCACCGTAAGAGCTTGGATAACAAGCCCAAAATCTCCAATAACCACAGTATCATTAATACCTTGGGCTTTGGCAACCTGAAGGCCTTTCCAGAGGGCCAGAGCTTCGACCACATTGTTAGATTCGTATCCTAGACCCCAAGAGTAGGAAATTCCCTGGTTTCCTTTTGGGGCAATAAGAACCCCTCCCCCCTTGCCACCCCTGGGTTCCCTTTAGAGGAACCATCAAAGTAGAGAATGCTTATTTGAAGGTATTTCTTCCACCTGCTGAATTCTGAATCCTCAAGCCTTATCTCCCAAGAGCTTGCTTTCTTTCGAGTCGGAAGGGTTCTTTTAGGTAAATTAGGTATGAGGCTATGAAGCCACGCTTCCTCGAAAGGGGTGAGAGGAATATCAGAGGAGTCACACCAAAGGGATTTGAGACAGTCCCCTAGGATTCCCACAACCTTGGAGACCACTTTATTTGCTTGGTTGGCCTTCCCCTTAAAAATTCATGAATTCCTTTCCAGCCAGAGTTTCCACAAAACAAATTTTGGGAGTGTCATCCAACTAGCTTTTAGCATCCCATTCTTTAAGTTGGAAAACAGGGAGATAGAGGCCTAATCAATTGGGAGAGAATGAATATTGTCAGGGAGGAGGGTTGAACCTGCATTGTTGGGGAGAGAAATATTCCAGACTTCCTTAGCAAAGGGGCACAAGAGAAGCAAATGTTTGACATGTTCTTCAGAATTAAGACAGAACGGGCATCTGGTTGGGCCTTCCCAGCCTTTCTTCTTTAAGTTGTCTCCAATCAGGATCCTATTATGATCCAAGGTCGAAATAAAAAAGTCTACTTTGGGAAGGCTTTTCATTTTGCAGACATTCTTCCAAATAGCACAGTTGTTAGGAGCATGCTGATTGAAGATGGCGTTATAGACTGTAGAGGTGGTGTAGCTTCCAGAGTTATTTCCCCACCCTCTAGCATCCCTGGTTCTTTTTGAAATCAGGGATTTCCTTGATAGCTGGGAGATCAGGGTGGTTTTTTCATCCTCCAGGTGTGGAGGATAGATAATTTACCAACCTTTCGAGGTATTGTTGCTGTCAGTGTCCCATTCAGACATGTTCCAAAGGGTGGAGATATTTTGACTGTGAAGATAATATTTCAACTGGGCCATGCCAGGGCTCTGGTCAATCAGCGGCTTCCCCATAATGGAGTCTTCACAGATTTTGACATGTTGCCCGTTCCCAGGGATCCAATGTAACCTGGATGAGAGAAGACCAAAAGATTTTAAACAGATAATATAGATAGGAGAACCTTTTCTTACCACTAGTGGATTTTTGAGGCATCTTAGCCGAGTTCTTGCAAAATATTTTTTCCAGAGAGCTCTTTTACACCAGGTTGTTTTCCTAGTGACGATTTTACAGAGGATTTTTTCTCCAAGGGAAAGATTTTTGCTTCTGATATCTCTTATTTGAAGACCTCCATCCAGTAGTGGTTTTGATATTTCTCCCCAGCTTACAAGCTATAAATTTTTCTTGGTATGTTTCCCCCCATTCCAGAGGAATTTCCTTATGAGATTTTTGATGAGAGAAATAATTCCTTTCGGTGCCAGGAGTATGGAGCATTGATAGATGTGAATGTTGGATAGTACTGCTTTGATTAGCACCACTTTCCTCATCGGGTTGAGCCAGGAGGTACCCCATAAGTTGATTATGGACTTGATTTTGTCGACAATAGGGATCCAGTTGGAAGACTTTGGTGAAGACTTAAAGATGGGAACTCCTACGTATTTGAAGGCCTCCCATCGTGTCTTCCCTTTAATTCCTAGAATTCTAGTGATTTCCAACATATCTCTAGGGTTGTAGTTCCACCCATAAATCTGACTTTTTACATAATTGATCTTACTTCCCGAGGCTTCCTGCTAGAGGTCAAGTTCAGATTTGAAACTCCTAGTTGATTGAACACTTGCTCCTCCAAGGGGAATTGTGTCATCAGTGAATTGGGCATGATTTACATCCCTGACTCCACGGGAAATGCAGAGCCCAATGAGGTTGTTGTTCCCTTGACTTTGGTTCAGCTGGAAACTTAGCACAAAATATTCTATGCCATAGAGAAGAGGAGAGAGAGGGCACACTTGAAAAAGACCCATAAAGGCTTGAAAAAAACTAGAACCACATCCATTGACAAGAGGAGCAATCCAAGGTTGTTGATGTAGGATTGAATCCAATTAACAAAGAGAGGATTGAAGCCAAATCTGCGGAGACCTGAAACAAAAACTCATGACGGACTCTATCAAAAGCGCTGGAAAGATCCAATTTGACAATCATACCTTTTTCCTTGCGTTTAACACTGGAATGAATGGCTTCTTGGACAGGAATGATATTTTCCTCGACATGTCTTCCTTTGATGAAACCTCCTTGATTCTCAGGGATGATGGAGGGGAGCACTCCTTTGATTCGGTTAGCTATAATTTTAGTGATAATTTTATAGCCAATGTTGCAAAGGGAAATGGGCCTGAACCACTCAAATGAGGTGGCCCATTTCTATTTGGGGATAAGGGAAAGGAAGGAAAAATTGGTGCTGCCCCTAATTTTGTTGCAAGCTTGAGATTTTTGAATGAGCTTGTAAAGATCATTCTTAAAAATATTCCACGAGGTTTTGATGAATATGGCCGTGAAACCATCCGGCCAAGGGGCTTTGTCTGAATGCATACTGGTAAGGGATTTTTTAATTGATTTTTTGGTGACAGGAGTAATCAAGGTCTCATTAGTTACAGAGCTGATTGAGGAAGGAATCAGGTTGAGTATTGAGGCGGGAGGGAGCGACCCCGTTGAAGTGTCTTCAATATAGATGTTTTAAAAATGATCATGGTCAATCTGCTTAATCTCTTCAAAGTCTTGAACCAACTGACCTTGATTTTGAATTTCTTTCATTGCCTTGAAGTGCTTGCAACCTTTTGCTTGTTTGTGAAAGAAGCTAGTATTCTTGTCACCAGCTAAGAGCCAAATGGTTCTCGCTTTCTTCCTCTAATATTATTCCTCTACTCTACAGGTAGCATATAGGGTTCTATAGAGAGAGGTTTCCTTTTCCAAACTACCAACATCCATAGGGTGGTCTTATTTCCATCTCTGGTGCTGGTCAAGATTCTGTTGAGCTTCAATTCTTTGAAGGGCAGGGGATTTCATATTTTTTTTCCTAGGATTTGAGAGCCACTTTGAACCTCCTTAATTTTTATTCCCAAATATAGAAGGGGGAGCCTGTGACCAGTGTATCCCAGACTATCTGAACAAGATCAAGGAACCCTTCCTCCTTAATACAAAGTAGACTTAAGCGAAAGGGGATGGGGCCCATGTTTTTCTCCTTCAGGAGTTCCAATTGGATAGGTTTGTGGTCAGACATACTAAAAGGCAAGATGGTCGAGTCAGCCCTAAACCCAAGAAGGAGCAATGAGTGCTGGACAGGGAACCTATCAAGTCTAGCCACAATATGGCCAGGTCCCAAAATTATATTGGACCAAGTGAAAAGTCCCCTAGCGGGTTTGTCATCTTCTAGATCCCAGTTGCTCATTAAGCCTTCCACAGTTTCGCGCAGAGGATATCTCACAATCGACCCTCCTTTTTTCTCATTGACATAAAGAGTCATGTTAAAGTCACCAACCAGAATGAGGTTCTCGGGCTGGAGGGAGGATAACGTGGCATGAATACTCTGCCAATAATCTTTCTTTTCAGAGTACAGAGCATTACTATGGATGTTTAGGATACTTACCAAGTGACTGGAGTCCTTATGAAGAAGACTTGAGAGGATCCAGTGCAATCTAGATTGGGAGTGGACGAGGTCGAAGGAGGAATTTTTCCAGAGTGTGATTGTCCCCCCAGAATCCCCCATGGATCTTACTACTAAACCTTCATTGTTTCTCCAAAAATACTGGGTAGCTTGGAGGAATTCCACATCCTCCAGTTTCATTTCCTGGACTAGAAGGACATCGGGATTGGAGATCCAAATGAGATATTTCATTGCTTTTGTCTTTTTGTTGCTCCCTAATCCCCTACAGTTCTAGGAAATCACCTTCATTATTTACCTTTTGAGGGTTGGGAGGCCCCTTTAGAGGCCCGTCCCTTTTGTCTGGTAAATATGGGATTCATCATGGCCTCGAGCATTGATTGAGATCCAAGAAGTTTTTCCTTGTACGTAGCTTCTTCTCTCCACTCTGTTTCATTTTTTCGTCCTCTTTTAGCCTTTGTTTGCGTGAACTGAGAAAGACTTATTTCTCCTTCTTCCTCCTCTGTTTCTTTTCCTTCTGATTTTGGATTTTTAGGGTTATATTGGCTTGGGGAGATCTGAGGGTCCAAAGAACCTTCCCCATCGAATCTAGGGCTAGAGGCCACCTGATTCTTACCCAGATCCTCTTCCACATGATTTGTTTCTGCATCAGATCATATTTCTTTCGTGTTGTTCTTGTTGGCGCAACCCACCAACAAAGCCTCGTCGACAGGGGTTCCGACTCTGTCGACGTCCTACAGTGGGATCTTCATGAGCACCAACCCAAACAGGTTTTACCTTGCCCAACAACGACTGTGAAGCATACAAGGTCTCACCCGAGGCATTCAAGGGAGAGTTGTCAGAACCGAGTTTCTGACAGTGGGGAAGGAGGACATGGGGATCCAACTAGGGGGAACCATGACTTATGAAATCACCCTATCTTATCACATCATTAATCATGAAACATCATATCACATTCAATAGTCACAGAGATTTAATAGATCACGTCAACAGAGTAAGGAGAAACTAAGTCACATCATTGTATCAGAAGCAGAATCATAGCATCATAATAGATCTACATAAATCGTAGTGCATCATTATAACAAAAAGCAGTACTACCACATCATAAAAAACAACATATAAATATTGAACCATACTCAACACATCTTAAATTAATCTTGTGTAAACATGCCACATTACACCATCCTTCTCCAAAACTGGAGAGTGCATCAAAAGAAACCCAGACAAAATCGCAGTGAAGACAAAACAATCCCTAGCACAGAGTGCACTAGTTACGATGCCAAAATCATGTATGCTTATCATTATAAAAATGGATCTATAAATAGGCTTACGCCTTCACCTCAAGGGTCCACCATTAACTAATTTCTAGCTGCTACTGACCTATTACAACAAAATTAGGCCCACATATACATAAAATATTCAAAAAGTGGTTACTTCTCCGCTTATCGTGTTAAATGGCCCTTGCGAGGTGCCGCATGAGCTTGCACAGCTGCCCCGATGCTGCGCAACTTTCTCGCCCCAACCCCTTGCCAACAGGCCCCCAACATAGTTTTGTGGCTCGTCCTCGAGCCACGTCAAGTTGACAAGGTGTATGCGACAATCTTATCCTTAAAATTGGCAAATTGCTGGGCGATGTCCTCAGTCCTGAACTTGGAGCTGCACTTTAGCAACGGTATTCTGACAATTACTCACCGTTTGCTGGACCGAGTGCTCCTCAGTAGCCTTGCTGTCAACCATTTGTCGACTCTCCTGAACAGCCAACCAACGCCTCTCGTGCAGTGTTTTATAATCATCTCTAACTCTAAATCCATCATTACCAAATCTAACTGCACCATTATTGCCAAATCGAGTATTAATGATGCCAAATCCGTTGGTGATCTTATGTGGCTAATGGTTGGATCACCCATTAATGTGGGTCACTTCAATAAGCACCGCCAGCCAACTGGTTTAACTACCTACATTTATTACCTGATTTGACCATCCCGCAGCTCGACAACTGTCATGAATGGTCGACCAACTACTGCCAACAACTGTATCTTCTTTGTCCAGCCTCGCTCCCGAGGCTCACCTCTTTATGCTGAACTCAGAAATGTTTTTTTGTTCATCGCTTCAGGTGGTGTGCATCACCGACCTTGTTCTATAGGGATTCAAGCAATTCCCATTAATGAGCTTTGGTAACATGACACCATCTAATTGCTGCAACTACATAATGCCCCCATAGGTAATAGAATGAACAATATGGGGACCTTGCTAATGCATTTGTAACTTACCTGGATGCTTGATAAACTTACTGTCATATAAAAACACCAAATCTCCTACCGCAAATTGTTTGTGCTTAATATGGCAATCATGCCATGCCTTCTGTCGATCTTTCACAACTTGTTGTTGGAATCTTGCGATGAATCAATCCTCGTCGAGCTGAATCAATTGCGCAACACGTTCTTCTAATGTAATTGCATCCGCCATGCCCATTGCTGCAGCAATGCGTAGGCTGGGAACAATGTACTCCATCAGCATGACTACCTCTTGCCCATAAACCAACTTAAACGGTGTGTGACCTGTGAGCAGTTTGCAGGTAGTACAATAGGCCCATAAAACTGCATGAATTTTTAGATCCCAGTTATCGCGGTTGTTGTTACATACCTTGGTCAGCGCTGTCTCCAAAATTTTGTTGAAGGCCTCAACAGTGCCATTTTCCTGCAGATGGTAGGGAGTACTTTGCTTATGTTGTACCTGAAGCTCCTCGGTTAGCGCTTTTATCGTTTGGTTGATGAAATGACTACCTTGGTCGCTCATCAGGATTCGAGGATACCCAAAGCGCATCACAATGTTCTAAAAAATAAACCGTGCTGCTGTTGCGACGGTACAATCAACGACTGGTGCAGCCTCTGCCAATGAGTGAGGTAGTCAGTTGCAGTGATAATATAACGGGTGCCAGTGCACTTACTTGGCAGATTGATAGGACCCACAAAGTTGACGACCCATTTATCAAATGGTTTCAAAGTCACCTGTGGTACCAGTGACATCTCATCTCTCCGCGATGCTTTACCAACCCGTTAGCATACATCACAGCTCTTGGCATAGTTTGTGGCATTGTTATGCAACGTGGGCCACCAAATCCCATCACGTAACACCTTTTGGGCAGTGGAACGGCCTCCGCAGTGACCTTCCGCAACACCTGCATGTGCTTCCTCTAGATTGGGACCCTGCTCATGCGGTAAGACGCATCGTCGCAATATCTCATCCGGTCCAAGTTTATAGAGCTGTCCTGCAATGAGTGAAAAATCAAAAGCCTTGATGACCAACTACTTCTTCTGGCTAATTGACATATCTGCAGGGGCGAGGCCAGTAGATAAAAACTGAACAATGGGGCCATAGTAATCATCTACGATTTCAACTCGGAATAATTGCGCATCAGGCAGCCCATCGTCAATATTAGTGGGTTTTTCACCATTCTCAATACGTGACAGATGATCCGGGCCAACGTTCAACTGTCCTGGCTTTACCACTATCTCAAAATCAAATTCTTGGAACAAAAGTAGCCACCTGTAGATTGTCCCCCCCCAACACAAGATTTTTTTCTAGGTATTGCAAATTTGAATGATCAGTGAACATATTAAAGCGCCCCCCCAACAAATAGTGCCTAAACTTTTGTAAAGCATATACCATCGCGAGGCCTTCCCTTTCAGTCATGGTGTAATTCCCTTCAACAAATGATAACTTCCTACTAGCATACGCTATGGGATGATCCAAGTCAGCTTCACCTGGTTACGCAAGAACAACCCCCAACGTAGTAGAAGAGGCATCAATGTGCACATGGAATTCCTTAGTCCAATTGGGAAAAACTAGTATGGGTGCAGAGGCCATCTTGGCCTTCAAAGTGTTGAAAATTCCTTGGCATTATTGAGTCCATTCAAATGCAGCATGTTTCTCTAGTAGCTTCTCCATAGGAGCGGTAATAGCAGCATATCCCTTGATAAATTTGTGATAGCAGCCTGTGTGGCCTAGTGTTTCTTGAAGCATTTTTACATTCCTCGGCGGTGGTAAACTAAGGATCAGTGCAATCTTTACTGTATCTACCAATAGACCTTCTTTGTAGACGATGTGCCCAAGTAATATACCAAAGGGTGCACAGAAAATACATTTCTTGGAATTCAATGCAATCTGATGCTATCGACACCATTCCAGCATTAATCGCATATTTTCCAGGTGGTCTTTAGCCAAACCGTAGACGGTCCAGCTATCCATATAGACCTATAGGAACTTCTGAAAAAAATCCTTAAATACTGTCTAGTCATCCTTCTGAACTTCTGCATTTTTTAGTCCAATGGCATGATGGTATACTGGAAACAACCCCACTCGGTGATGAATGTAGTCTTATGGTGATCCTGCTTCGCGATCTAGATCTAGTGGTAGCCCAAAAAACCATCTATGAAGGAATATACCTCCTAGACGCCTACACCTTCCAGAACTTCGTCTGTGAAAGGGGTCGGGAATGGGTTGTGCATACATGCGTCATTCAATTTTCTTAGATCGACACAGCTGCGGAATTCTCCAGTCTTCTTGTCTTGGACCACCATCAAGCTTATCCAGTCTGATTCTTCTACCAACTCGATGATCCTAGCATCATGCATTTGATCAAGCTCAGTTTTCATGCGATCCTTATACCGCGGGTTCAGTCTATACGACCTATGGTGGACTGGTTTTGCATTTGGTTTGAGCGGAATCTTCATTTCTCCCAAATCGCCAAGGATCCCCTTCATCTCGAAAAACTGCGTGGAGAATAGATCCTGAAATTCATGTAGTAGATATATGATTTTGGCTATCATCTCTTCGTCCCAATAGTCCCCAACATTGGCAAATTTCGGGTTTTTTTTCTGTCCCAATGTCAATTTTCCTAATGCGCAGCGGTTGGTTCATCGAGTCCGTCGATATTTCGGGAGCTGCGACACCGTGACTTCCCTTAGATTCTGGGATATTAACATTCTGTAGCTCGTCATCGCCTTCAAGTTCCCTAGACAAGGTGTAGCACATCATCATGGATTGGACGGAGCAATTTGCATGGGGATCAACCGGGTATGCAATAGGGGTGAATTTTAGTACTATGTCACAGATAATGTGTAAAGCATTACATACCTCAGCATCAGCATCCTAGAAGTTAAACGTCTACATGAAGTGAGCTGATAACTCCTCCCAAGTGGTAATGGTTCTGCGCAACTTTGCTGCTACATACCAGGACTGTGGCATTTCTTTGAGAGTATGAACAAAAGCATGAACCCACTCATCTCTGGGTTGCGATGTCCATAACGTCTGACATTCGATCAAATGATTGGTGGGGTCATTCTGTCCATCATATTTCCCAGCATGGTAAACCTCTACATCACCAAAACGGACCATCATCAATCTTTGACACTGCTCCTAGTCGTGGATCGTCCGTTTGTGTGTCGCCCACCAACGGGCCAGGGTAGCCTTTAGTGTGATGTCATTAGCCAATATCCTTTGCGGTTCCAACACTTTCTTTTTAAATTCTTGAAAGAACTCACAGAGTCTGGGCAGTCCTTCATAAATGGGCAACTCGACCATCTCAGTTGCAACATGTCGGAGAGGCTGCGTAATTAACCCACACTTCTGGAATGGTACCTCATGCAACCAATTCTGCCAATCTTCTAGAGCATCATCTGAATCTAAGGACGCGGAACTTGCGTTGAGCCATCCAAGTTCGCCATCGACAGTGGGGTGGATGTAATCCTTGGATATTTTGTATGCCTGATCCCAACTTCTCCCGATTTCATCCTTCACTGGTTCAATATAGCGTCGTCCTTCCTTAGGGATCATAGGAGAAATGACCCTAACATCCTGGTTCTCAAACGTCATAACTTAGTTTTTTAAGTTGATAACTGCCATGGTATCATTAGCTCACCCAATTCCTAGTAGCCCGGGATAGGAAACACCATCCTCTACAACTTCTATCACATCAAAGTCAACATGCATTTTCATACCTTCAATGTCGACAACCAAATTTGAAACATGACCGATGGGCTGAACCTTCGCCGGATTTGCTAACCGCAGCTGCACTGGTGACCATCCTAGCATTGGCTTCCCCATCGATTGCCAAGTTTGCTTCGTTAGAATGTTGACATCAGATCCAAGGTCCATAATGACCGAATCAACCTCATAATCCCCAATCTAGATATTCATCCTCATTTCCTTGCCTTTCTTTCCTTTTTGCAAGGAATTCACAGCAGAATCCTTCATTGTCTTATTCGGAAGGTGCAACAATGTCTCAAGCTCGACAAGGGCGTTAGAGTCCCTTGCGAACGATTGACAACTTTCAAAAAACTTACGCAGAGTGCCATGCTACCGCGATGGTTCTACTTCTACAGATGGGTCAAAAGCAAAAGGCATGTCAATAGCTGGTATCTTACCTGGATTCCTTCCAATCGCCTGCTTCTCTTCAAAGAAAGTGTCTTTTTCTATTGCAATATCAAATGCAACCTTTTTCTTTCCAGCAAGTTAAACAGGTTGTCGTGGTCCATCATCACCAGTTGTCATGCTAGCATGAGTGACAATCCTGACATCGACATCCTTCATCCTTGGGTCTACATGGATTGCTGTAACTGTCGGTCCTTGATGCAAGTTCTGGGCTTGAGCTCCTGGTTGATTCATAGCTTGAGTCATTGGTATATTCTAAGCCTGGGGTGGATTCTGAGTCGGAGGCTGATTCTACGGTGGGATTTGACCTTGCAGGGGTGGCTAATTCTATACCTGAAACAGAGGTTGGTTCTAATTCCGGGTGTTCTGCAACTAGGGAATATGGCTAGCCTGCCATTTTGTAATCAACTGAGGACAATTCTCAACGTTATGATTACTGGCTGCATAGTATGTACACTGCACATGAGGACATTCTCTCTGATAGTGCCCGGATATCCCACATGTATAACACTGAATGGATTCCCGACCTTGGTCGCTTCCTCAACCAAAGCCTCCATTGCGACCCCTAAAGCCTCCATAGAATCCTCCTCAGGTTCCTCCTTGTTGGAACTGTGGTTGAGCCAGTTGCTACTGAACATATTGCGCAGCTTGTAGCTGACTATACTATGGTTGCTGTACTTGGCTATACTATGGTTGTATGACTATTTGCGGCTATGGTGCAAACTGCGGCTGTGATACAAACTGTGGTTGAGGTTGCGTAGGGACGAACTACAATGGAGACAGCAGCGTGTACGGTACCTGTGGTGCTGGCTACGCTACTTGTGGTGGTGCTTGCACTATCCGAGGTTCCTCCCTTTTCACAAAGTATGAATTGTATGTCCTTTCTTGGAGCAAATCATAAGCGCGGCAGTTCATGTCATCATGTCCAACTGACCGACAGAATGTACAGTACAAGTTCTCTGCTTTGGTAACCATCTTCTGCATGTAATCACAGTTCTCATGTCAATGCCCATAGACCTAGCAGATATGACATCATGGTGCACCAACACTACTTAATGGATGAGGGGCTCCTGATAGCAAATAATTTCAAAACGTCGGACATGTATCCTTGGTATGTTTGTCTGCATGGCAATGGGTACACCAAAGATCATCACAATCCTCCTTGGCCTTTTTGATGTCTTGTAGCTGTAGTGTTAGATTGGATAGCTATGCCTGAATCTGATTCATTCCAACATCAGTTTCTCCTACTGATGATGCTTCGAGTTTCATCGTGGTCTCCAGAGCCTTGCTCCGTGTCATGATCTTTTGCTGCATTAATGGTTGTCAAATGTGCGGGACAAGCGCTGCAATGAACCATTATTTGTGCTGAACATCGCTCATCTGAAAACTAACCTGAGCCATCAATGTCTTAAATCGCTGATCAAAATCCCAAATCATCTCGTTGGGGAATTGTTTAATCTCTTTCAGTTCAGTAATGTACTGAGCTTCAGACTTCAGCTTCTTAATTTCCTCAAATAGCCCTATCCTGAACTCATCCAATGTTTTTGCAATATCTCCCTGAGGCACTCGTGTGAATCTCATAAACCATTCCAATGCACGGCCCCTCGGAGTAGTAGCTAGCTGACTTTTCTTGACATCATCATCGACGGTTTGTCGAGTAGTCCAGATAGCTTCACATAAGAACTAGTACTATTCTGGATCATCAGTGCCATTTCCATTGAATATTGGTATCTTCATCTCGTTGCCCACCATCCTGGGCCTTCTCCCTCCTGCTAGTGCTCTATTACTAGACTATTGTTGACACATCGGGCAAGTCGACGTAGAATGCGCATTCCTTCCTCGTGGTGGAGTAGTGCGCGGAGGGGTAGGCACGCTACCACTAGGGTTCGATCTTATCGTTCTTCCAGGTGTAGCCTGGGCTTGTATATCCTCTTCATCATAGAAAGGTCGCTTCGTCCCATGTGTTTGTTCTTCATAGTATCGCACTTCAACTTCAAGAGGACCTTCTCCCGTCCTTTGCCTCTTTTCTTGAAACGTTGCTCCTCCCCTCATACAACCACTTGTTTCCTCAATGACCTTTATATTCTCACCAGAACTCATGCCCATATACCCCTTATTTCCTTATTCATTTCCCCCCTTTTGGTCACAGCACCTACATCCCCCACACACTAGAGGTCCACTACTCTTGGTCCATCTTTAAGATACCTTTTTCATAGACTAGTTGCTTAATCAACAGTTGTAGCAACAATAAGAACCGGTCGTGAGGTCCACTGAAAAATTCCCTTTCTGCTTCACTGAAAGATTTATTAGTATCAATAGCAAATTCAGTGATGTATCCCTCTAAGATACTATCCAACCATACCTCAACTGCCTGTGATGCCTTGTTTCTAGTTTCTTGCAGCACCTAGATCAATTCTGGGGTCCAGGATGTCAGCTCTCCTCCTTGGAAATTCATCTTCCGCTTAGCAAATTTGGTCAACCATTCATGCAAGAGCACCGGAAATTTGCAAAAGTACCACTCATGGGGACCATCATGGATATATCTAGCCAACCATTGACTTGTCAACAACTTTGGGTTCTGGTTTCAGCTTTAGCAAACTCCCGTAACTTCTAATCAAACCACTCCTCGATCTATGATCGAGTTGGATGCCAGAGCATATCCCCCTCCTAGTTGCAATTCTGCAGCTCTGCAAACCTATTTCCTGCCTCTTATTGAGGTTTTTGCAATGTATCTTCCTTCCTAGGTATTGATGGCACCGAATTCCTCATCTCTCTTTCTCCATCTTGCTTAGTGTTTGCTTTGGTTCTCTTAGCATGAGTCCAACCTTCATCTGCTTCTCTTTCTGTTTGTTCTGAGGGAAATTTTGGAAAATTCTTCTGAAAATGCCCATAGTCATGACAATGATGAAATTTAAATGGTAATTGCTTGTAGTCCATCTTTTGGAAATGATTCCAATCTCCAACCATTAGCTTGATGGCTTCTAGAATACCAGCTTCGAGATCTACTTCCACATAGATTCTGGAACAGGAGTAGTTTTCTTTGGGATTAACTTTGTGGACGTATCTGCCGAGCTTGTTCCCGATGGTTTGTAGAGAGGATGGAGTCCAGCAGTGGATTGAAAGGTTTGGAAGGCCGACCCAAACTGGCACAGCCTCAGGAATATCCACAGTCGGGTCAAAATTTGGGGTCCATCTGTTTAGGTAGAGGCCTTAAGGGTCCATCAAGTAAGATCCATTCTAAAAAATTAGATCTCTGTCTTCTTTGGAGATGAACTAAAAAAGAAAAAAACCTTGGCCTATCGCGTAACAGGTAATGCTGTTTGCAATCAAAGGGTGCTAGTTTTTCTGGATCCAATTATTAGTGGTCTTGGGAAAGGGCCAAAGCCCTGTAAATTGCCCCAGCAAAGCCTGATCTTCTAGGGAAACCACAATATGCATGGGATGCTGCAATGGCAGATCTATAGTAGGAATCTCATCAAGCTTCTTAACAAATTTTGGGACAAGTGCCGAGCTGATTTTAGGGACTATCCCAAGGTCAGCTTATGGAAAGCTTCAAGACCTTCTGAAGAATATGGCGTCAGACCGACACCTTCACCAGCCGTGCTCATGATTGAGCTAGGCTGCGACCCAATACCCGAACCGACCAGACTGACAGGATCAGTTGATCTAACCCTAGCCACAGATGAGAGCGCTCTCTTTGTATTTGTATTTGTAATTAATTAATACAAATTAATTAATTAGGCTCGTTTTGATACATGTTGTTCTACAATTTTATTAATTTCTCTTTGATACATAATTTTGTTACCATGTTAATTTGGATTTTTAATGTCCATACCATAATATTTTCAACAAACCTATAAATTTCATATGTACCTTAGTTTGTAAATAATTATGGACACAAGTATTGGTGTCTTTTCCACTGACCCAGGTTCATATTTCCCTATTTATTCAAGAAATCCCAAGATATTGGCCCAATAGAGCATAACCCCATCGACCACACTTGCAAAGATGCAGTCTCACCTGAGATATCTATGGGGATTTCCAGAAGCAGGTTTCTGCAGTTATGGAAGGGGATTTATTCATAACAACATTAAGTAATAGCTCGACCGAAATAGAGGAATGGATTATCGAGGGAACATACACAACAAGAAAGCATGCCAATCCGTCGACACATTCACAACATGTAAAATATATAGATTAAAACACATTCCCGATCATTACTACTGGAATTCCACAACATGATATCAATAAAAGTGTGACAAACTCATAAAGACTCAAAGGCAAGAGACACATGCATCAAAGACACATATATTTAATGTGGAAACCCATATGGGAAAAACCATAAAAGCGCTCTTCATATGACATGAGTAATATTGGAACGCTTTTGGTCTGTGCACTCAGCTTGCAGAAATATCTCATATTCTTCTTTAAAATGAATGGGTTTCTTTGTATTTATCATGCTCTCATGCTTTCTCTCTTTTTTTAGTTGACCTCTCTGTCAATCTCATAAGGATTTAGCTATCAAGATTAGTTATTAGCCATAACGTCAGTTGTCATGCATATGATATTATGATTCTATGGTGTTACAAGGTTTTACAATCAACGATCGTCCATCCATATTTTCCACACAACTTGGATCGATCCTATATACCTCTTACAATTCTTGTCTCAACCGTTAACTAGTTCTTAACTAACAATCACCTAGTTGTTCTAACTACCCCATTGAATCCGCTACATTAATAAAGGTGCTAATGACCCAATTTACAATCATGTCTATTCCCAAATATATACTATCTAAGTCTAACTTAACTCACTATTACATTTATTCTTTTCTCAAAACATGTCGAATTCTCAGATTTGACTTACTCTTCTCCTTTTCTATTGCGACCTTGCTTGCCTTGTGATCATATTTTTCATTTTTCGACCAAAATTGGTATTCCTTTTCCTAGGGCCAACAGGGCCCCAACACTCACATGTGGCTCATCCTAATCCACTTTACACAAAAGCTTTTGTCACATTGATTTTCCTCAGAAACTCCCGATAGATCTTCATTACCTCTTCTGCTTCTCTCTGCACGTCTTCTTTTGCCTCCTGTGTTTATTCAACAAGTTCCAAACTGATATGTTTCAAAGTTTCAACTCTTGTTGCTCCCATCACCTATCACACCTGCTCATGGACCGGGTGGATGGTTCCTGTAACTTGATCTGCTTCTGCTTGTAGTTTTGCGACACATTCTGTTCGTCTTTGTTGTTGTGTCCATAGTTTAACAACCTGCTGCTGTAATTTTTTGAAGTCAGTAGCCTTGCTCATATTTTCAACCGATGACAATTTCTTTAGTTCATTTCTTAACCCATTTAGATTCACTTCTATGATATGAAGTTACTCTGTAACTTGCTCCAACTCAGCATCAGCCATCAAGGCTTCACACGACTGAGAAACCTATGCATATACTTTGGCACAAAGTGCCTTGATCTCTTGAATCTTTTGCACGCTTTCATCTACCGCTTTTTGTTGCGCTTCTAGTACCTCAAGTGGTGTAATTAGAGTTAATTTTATCTTTAACTCTGCAATTTGTTGGCGAAGGTCGACAACTACCTTCCTAAGTTGAAAAACTTTGGCCTCTGGGAGCATTTCAATCGTAATTCCCTCTTCAGAGAATTCATGATAGGCAAGGGAGACAACTTGCTCCAATATTTGCTTGTCTTCCTGCTATCTCTATGATTTCTGCTCCATTTCTTTTGCTTTGGTCTTGAGCGATGCAACAATATTCATTGGATGTTTGAGTTGCTCAAACACCGCATGTTGTCTTTACTTTAGCTCATCTAATGCAACATGCTGAATAATATGTGGTAGATACATAGGAATTGCAGAAAAATCAATACATACATGACCAATGTCTTTGATCATGGCATTATGCTCTGGCGTGCCCAAATCAAGTGCCTTAGGAGACACTTGAATCCTTCTGTACTATTGGGGTCTGGTACCTCGATAGGTCGATCCTCAGAAGGATCGACTTCTTCCTACGACTCGGTCTAGAATAGTTACCATGTGAACGCTACTCTAACTTCTTTTATTGCAACACAAAGAGTCTGCAGTAAGTCTATAATTCCTCCTACTGAGTCGATATTCCTCTGATCAATCCTCTTACAAGTTGCATTGGTAACTTCCTCCATTCAATCAATAATGAGGTTGTAGTCATCATTGGTAAGGCCAACAATTCTAGATGTTTTATCGGCCTTCCGCTTCGTATGACTGCTCTACGATTCTTCAGAATTTTGTGCTTATCACCTAATTCTATATTAGTTGGGGTCGTGCTAGACTCTTATTTACTTTCATAGGGGGATATTCACATGATTTCTTGTCCTTATTGATATCCCCCTGATTTATCGACGTTCCATTCTATTGCGTTTGAATCTCAACAAATAATTGATCATCTACGACAAGTTGTCTCCACTCTTCGTGCCAGTGTTGAATGATTGCCTCGATGTCTTCCTCAGTTGTCTGAAACTCAGTGGCCAACCATTGGTTCTTGGGGTCTTAGCGCGGCTGCAGATAAATGTGGTGAGCCCTGATAGGAAATTTAATGATATTGTGGAACCTCTAGACAGTCTCTGCAACAATCCTTTCTTGTTTCGCAATGTGATGCCTCAATGCATCAACATGTAGGTAAAATTTAATGTTATTGTCTTTCTGTCGGCACAGATTATCCTTCTCATAACATGGGTTCTAGTATTGTGCCCCTCGACATGATATAGGCACATCCACTTGCTGATAATTCAGTGGCTTGGCCCATGCGAAAAATGATATCAAAATTAACAACCATGATTAGGTATATGGATTACCTTTCTCCTACGCATCGGTAGGATCTTCTAACAATTCATTCAGTAGGTAGGTCAACCAATTCATTTGGAAACCTGCAACACACTTCTCTACTGCCGCTATGGTTCAATTAGTACACTGGTTCGATCACATATTCCTGAGCAGCTTGCTTGATAACACTTTTGATGTGAGCTGAACAACAATATCATTGATAGAGGCAATGGAGTAGCCTCTTTTATCTCTGGTTAGGTCGTATTTCTCCTTCATCTAGGTGACTAGGCCCAAGTCCTACTCCTTCCCAGCAAAGAACAGTGCTGGGTTGACCCCTGCAAGAGGCAGTCCAGTGATTGAAGCTATAAGGTCGATGTCCATCGAAATTCATCAATCCAACCAAAGGCATCCTCCATGAAAGCAAACCAACAATTGCTTCACGCACGTATTAACTTCCGTTGTGCAAACAAAATCATGCATGTGCATCAATGATATTATGCTTGACTTCTCTAGTCCTCGTTACCACTCCATTGGAACAAGGTGAATAGGCCCTTCTTCAATTTTTCGCAAAGATGTCATGTACCGTGACATGGAGAGTTCATGAAAGTTCCATAGATCATGGTCTACGAATCCCATCTTCTTCAGATTCGACATAATGTTTGCCGTAACATGGATTCCTTTGGAGATGGTTGGCCTAATGAGACGATACTTGGCATTCTTGCTAGTATTTACGCTCGGAGCATCATCTTTCTTCGGGTTAATGTATCCAAGAAAGAAGGCCGTTTTAAATCCAACTGATATCTTCTGATGCTTCGACATCATGGGTATCTTTAAATCTCTATTGAGGAACAATTCTGTGGCCATTTTGTTTCTTTCTTGATGGCATAACCTACTACGGTCGTGACATAACTTCTAGAGGTTCTTAAACAAGGGGCACAGGAGAAGGAATCTCCATGCCAGATTATTGAACAATGCTAGTGCTCGATATAGGTATTACCATAATCAATCAAATGAATTCAGCCTCAAAGGGGTTGCAGACAAATTGCTTAGCTCAAGAAATTACTCAGATGGATACAAATGAATGAACAAACGTTCACACAAGGATGAAAATAGGTTTACAAATGCAGGAAGTTGTTTGCTCACATGGGTATGTAATAAATGAACAAGGTGGCAACAATTTCTATCACATGGGGCAATCTTTCCCATCATTCCAATAAACCATGAATCGAACCATCACTTCATTAATAATGACAATAGTTAACTATTATGCATTAATGGCATATGTGACCAAAAAACACATCGCCAAATTCTCTCATTACCTTAACTTAACTGCCCTACAACTTGTCACTTGCGATAGGAGTTCATCTTGTGACAAACATATAGCCTGCGACAACATTTCTCTTGCGACATAATTCTATACTTGAGACATATCTTGAAACTGGAGACAAAATTAAAACTTGTGATAAAATCTGTATATACAATACTTAGATTTATTTTATTTTACGTTATTTTATTTATTTATTATTATTTTTTTCAGTAAAGCGAAGTGAGACTATTCTGATAAGGTTTTAGCCTACTTCCATTCACTAACCCTTTGAAGGGTGTACCATATAACTTTTGCAACTGGACCGCACCTCCCTCAGTGATAAAGGTGACAATATATGGTCCCATCTAGTGCGTTTGAAGCTTTACATGATGCTTCGAAAATTTACTATCATGCAAGAGGACAAATTCACCAACTTGAAACTGCTTAAACTTAATATGACGGTCATGCCAAGCCTTCTCTCGCTCCTTCTTGACACGCTGATGTGACTCTATGACCAAGAAATATTCTTCCAATTGTACTGGTTGTGACAATATTTCTTCTACTGCTCCAACATTTGTCATCTCAGTGATCGCAACAATCTTGAGACTAGGTACAATATATTCTAATGGCATGGCAACCTCTTATCCATAAACCAATCTAAATGGAGTATGTACTGTCAAATTTTAACAGGTTGTACGATAATCCCACAATACCTCAGGTATCTTATGATCCCAATAACTCGCCTAAACATTACATATCTTTGCCAATGCATTCTCCAAGATCTTATTGAATGCTTCGACAATGTTGTTCATTTGTGGGTGATAGGGCATTGTCGTCCGGTGCTGAATCTGAATTTTCACAGTTAATTTTTCCATTAGATGATTCACAAAATGTGTGCCTTGATCATTTATCAAAATTTTTCAGGAATCCAAATCAAGTCACTACATGGTCGAACAAAAATCTTGCAGCAGTCACAATGGTGCAATCTCTTACTGATGCTGCTTCGACCATTTGGTTAAGTAGTCTGTCACAGTGATTGTATAACATGCACCTGTTCATTTTCCTAGTGGGTTGATAGGACCCACAAAATCAACATCCCATTTATCAAATTCCTGCAAAGTCACTTGTGGTACCAATGACATTTCATCTCATTGCGACAGTTTTCCAATTCTTTGATAGATATCACAGCTGCAACAATAGTCTCTAGCATCTACATGTAGAGTAGGCCACCAAAGTCTGACCCGTAAAATATTGCGCATTGTTACTTTTCTTTCATATTGGCCTCCTGCAACACCAACATGCACTTCATTGATCAACACCATCGGTCGTTCATGTTCCAAGACATAGCGACAAAGTATTCATCCAGTCCCATCTTATACAATTTCCTAACGATCATCTAGAAATTTGTAGTTTTTACATGTCAAATTCTGGTAGAGAAAATGATCAAGAGTAATTTCGTTTGCTTGGCGGCCGAAGATCAAAACTTGCTTCTCTTGGGAGGCGACATTTAAATCAAACCATGCTAAGGCCTGTAATGTCCCCGGTTTCGACCCCGTTTGCATGATGTATATATTGTAATTGAACGTGGTGAGGAGCTCAAGGCAAAAGCCCCACCATCGATTTGGTTGTGTGTGTATTTCGGCAATGGGGATAATTGCTGATGGTTTATTGTGCCATTTAGCACATTATAATTCGGCATCATGTAAATACGTACATCAATTAAAACTAAAACCACAACCAGCTACGGCAGTGCAACGTTGAATGAAAATGGTGTGATTCCAAAGGATAAGGGGTGGGGGATGTCAAACCTTAGTCTATGGGGGAAAAACCCATGTTTCACCACCTTTGTTGTTTGTCACCTTTTATCTCATCCAACCTTGTCAACCTCTTTAATGCTTCAGCTGGTGGTTGAGGAGTTATGGCTGAGTGGTTGAGGGCATTAATTGCTGGAGGAATCGTGGGTAAGGAGGCAAACAAATCCATCTTCCCCACGATTCCATTCTTGCCTACCTATTCATCCTTCTCACGCGAAGCGGTGGTCTGTTCATCTCCTCACGCAGAGGTCTGTTCATCCTCCCGATGGCCTATTGATTTGCGCGCAGAGGTGAGGCTGTTTCCCCTCACACGTAGGCTAGAATCCTCACGCAGAAATCGGGTATGTTTTTCCCATGTATTTTGCGGTTGGGTGCAAGCTTTTCCTCATGCATAGACCGTTGAGGTCGATTTCCCATGTGAGAGTCGTGCTCACTGTCTTTGTTTGGGGGCTGTTGTCTTCCCCATGTTTTCGGTGGGCTGTGGTGTCCAATTACGTTTGGGCCGCTATGCATTCGGATTGAGTCGTTTTCTACAGTGGTCCGCGTCTGAGTTTCCCTGCTGTCTGGGACTGTGTATAGCTACCATCGCTGGCATTGTGGGTTGTGGCTGTTGATTGCCACAGTCGTTGGCTGAGTCTCCCGTGGTTATGCTGGGAGTGTTGTTTCCTGTTCACTATGGGCTATGAATTGTTGCCATTATTCGCTGGTTGATTGGGCTGCGGTTGTTTCCCTGGTTTGGGGTGTTGTTGCTGAGTTGTTTTGGCCATGTTAGGGCCAAGAACAACTCCGTGCTGTCCGTTGGACTTGAGCTGTGTTCATCTGCGGTTTGGGGCTGTCCTCAGTTGTTTTGCTTCTTCACAGAGCTGTGAAGGGATTGTTTCACTGTTGGTATGTAGTGGTTGAACCTTGGACTATGCTGGCTTGGCCGATCTGTTGATGGCCTGATAAACCCAACGATGTTGGTTTGGCTGTTTGGTGCCCCCCTTTGGCTATGTGTAAGCCTGCAATTGACCCTTAGTCCTTGAGGAACCATGACCAGCTCGGGGGTGGCAGTGTGCTGAGAGATTGATGAGCACGTTGGCCTATGGTTGGGTGGAACGTTGCAGTGGCATAGCTGGTTGCGGGTGAATTCTCCATCAAAAGATAAGTCCTATTGTCACCATTTCATCTCTGTAATTATAGTGATGTTAAATGAATAAAGATGAACATGATGAATGCTGGAAATGTATATGTGTTTGCTTCCGCTGAATGTTAATGAATTATGCATCTCGTTACGGATCATGTTAAGCTTTTAAGATTTCAGCATTGATTTATCTCCCTGTTTATGTTCATGGGGCTGTTTTCCCGACTGTATATGGTGGTGGTCGCATCCTCTTCACCGGTCCAAGGGATGGGGACGTGACAAGGCCCTTGGTGTAGTCCAGGCCAAGTGCGATCCCCAGGTGATTTTGACGGCCTAGATGCCCTTGGATCGTGTTTTCTCAGACCAAAGGTTAGCCCAACAAGTCATAAGGCACTCGAACAAAAGAAAATCTGTAGTTTTTACAATTAATTGCTTCTTCTGTAATGTACTAAATCTTTCTAGTGCATATCCTATAGTCAAAGATATACAATATCTCTGTAGTGATCATCAATCATCCTGACCACAAATAATTGTGCGTCAGGGAGTCTATTTCCAAGACTAACAAACTCTTTTCCTCTTTCTAACCTCGATAGATGGCCATGTCTTGAATTCAATCGACCTCTCTTAATGATAATCTCAAAATCAAATTCTTGAAATAGGAGAAGCCATTGACATATATTCCCCCCCCAACACTGGCTTATTGACCAAATATTTCAATGCAGAATGGTCCATATACATCTTGAAATGTCCTCCCAACAAATAATGTTGAAACTTCTCGAGAGGATATACCATATCAAGTCCTTCCCTCTCAGTAGTGGTATAGTTCCTTTCTTTCATTGACATATTTCTACTAGCAAATGAAATGGGATGATCAAGGGCACCCTCACCTGGATGTGCAAGTATGATGCTGAGCATGACAGAAGACGCGTCGACATATACATGAAATTATTTTTTCCAGTATGGAAATAACAATATAGGCATTGTAACCATCTTATCTTTAAGAACACCCAGACTCTCTTGACATTACTCATTCCATTGGAATTTAACATCTTTCTTCAACAATTTATCCATTGGAGTTGTAACCTATGCATATCCTTTGATAAATATTCTATAATACCTCGTATGCACCAAGGAAATTATCAAATGTTTCACTATCATGGGAATATGTAGGTCTATAATAATCGCATTCTTGGTAGGGTCCATAAATATTCCACATCGACAGACCACATGACCCAACAAGATACCAAAAGGAGCACAAAAAATACATTTCTTCAAGTTCTGAGAATTTTGAAACTGTCTACAATGATTGAGCATCATTCTAAGACTCTCAATATGATTTTTCACCTTCCCATAGACTGTCCAATCATCAAAATATACTTCAAGAAATTTATGGATGAAATATTTAAAAGCAACTACTACTTTTCTAGAAAAAATAGCAGGGGCATTCTTGAGTCCAAAAGGCATTACCGTGTATTGGAAGCATCCCCACTCTATCGGAATGGTCATCTTGTACTGATCTTCCTTTGCAATTCTTATTTGATGGTAGCCATAGAATCCATCAGTAAACAAGTACACTTCTTGTCCTCTGACGTTCTCTGATACTTCATATGTGAATGAGGTTAGGAATGCATCATGCAGGTAGGCATCGTTTAATCTCCATAGGTTTTCACAGATGCAGACTTCACCAATTTTCTTGTACTGAACCACCATAGGGATAATCCATTCATCCTTGACAGGTTCTATAATGCCCACATCTAGCATTCTATCTAACTCTATCTTGACCTTCTCTTTATATCTCGTATTTAGTATGTACGACCGTTGTTTGACAGGTTTTGCATTGGGATTCAGGGGAATCTTCATTTCTCCTAGATCACTAATAATCCCCTTCATCTCTGAAAAATTAGTAGGGATTAGATCTTGGAATTCATGCAATAAGTATGTAATTTTCGCTACTATCTCATCATCCTAGTAGTCTCCAATATTAGCAAATTTCAGATTTTCTGGAGAACCAATATTCACTTTCTTTATTTTGAGGGGCTTCAAAAATATGTCATTTGATAAACCTGATTCCTCCACTGCTCCACTACCCTCGCACTCATGAATATGTATGTCACGTGGATCCTCATCATTAGCTTCACCAATTACATTATAACATTCCATCCAATTGTAAACTATTGCACTGGTCTGAGGAAAACTCGACATCGACACAGGGATGTCTTAAAAAATATTGGTTTTGATAACTTGCAGAGCAACATCATTCCAAAAAAAGGCACTTATACTTGGACAAATCGAAGAATGGGTCTGGCGCATACTACTGCATGTTTGGACATATTTCTAGTTCATAATTATGTTTTAAATAATGGGTGTTTAATCCATTTTGTCATTCTTCCTTATGCCTCCTCTGATCATAAGCCAATCAAGTTGATAATGGCAGATCCAAAAACACAAGGTCCTATTCCATTTAGGTTCAATCCTATTTGGTTGAAGAATAAATATGTTTATCAGATCATAGAAAGAGCTTGGAATTTTTTTTTTTGGGATCCCCATCGTATGTGTGGGAATCAAAATTATGGGCCAACAAAGCAGCTTTAAAAATATGGTCAAAACTCATTATAACCCCCCTCAGAAACAAAAATATGATGCTAAAAATGATTTACAACAGTTACAAGAGGACATATAAACAACTGACATCACTCTTGAGATTTTACAAAAAGAGTATCAACTTATTATGAAAATGAATGAGGCTTGCAGAAAGGAAGGATATTTGGAGACTGAAATCCTGATCCTTGTGGTTGAAAGCTGGGGATAAGAACACGCCATTTTTTCATAATCAAGAAAAAATGTGTTTGAATAAAAATGCAATAAGATAAATTCAGGATAGATTCAGGAATACTATAGAAGGTGTTGATACGATCCATCATGAAGCTTTTGAGCCGCTTACAATATGTTACATTCTGACGTAGGAGTAGGAAGTAGAATGGAAAGTGAGGAGTTGTTAATAAATGTTCCTCCTTTGATAATATAAGTAGACAATCGTCATTTAAATGAGTTTAATAGTGAATAATAGGTTTATAAAACAATAAAAAATCTTGGGGTTGATAAGGATCGAGGCCCTGATGGATATACCATTAAATTTTACAAAGCTTGTTGGGTTATAAGTAAAAACGTTTTTTGCAGAATACTAAATTGGACGAAAGGAAGAGAGAATAACGGGGGAGAAAGGAACTCATCGTTTTTGGCTCTCATCCCAAAGGAATCAAGAACGATTTATTTTGCTTGTTTTCACCCTATTTCTTTATGTAATTCTTCTGATAATATACCAAAAAAATCTTGGCAAATCGAATAAAATTTACTGTATCAAAAATAATTTCTAAAGGGTAGGGGGGATTTGTTGAAAAAAAGTAGATCATATATAACATTGTTCTTGTTCAAGAAGCACTTCACTCCAGTTATACTAGAAAAGCACAATGAATATATATAAAGTTGGATATGGATAATTGTTTTGATAGGGTTTGACACATTTTCCTAGTTGAAGTTCTTGAAAATTTTGGATTTTTCCCTGGTATCCCTAAGGTCTAAATTAGACCGCTACAGTGAAAATCTAGGGAACATAGGAAGAAAAGTTGAATACATTTGGTTTATTCTGAATGGTTATGTTAAAAGTAGGACAAGGAAGGTCTATTTATGTTATTGTAACAATACATATAGCAGAAAAGACTATGAACTCACAAATTTCAAATCATTAACTAAATGTGTATCAAAGCATATAAATAGAACTGGAAATAAATACATGAAATACGTAAGCTACAATTTTCATGCATTCACATTTTGTCCGACATATAAAATCGTTATATATAGGAAACTAAAATAAAACATAGCGCAATTTACAAGCAATAAACACATACAATGTACATGCTATTAGTTTTGTAATTACAGTTATTAAGTGCATTCAAATTTTGTGATCAATTAGACAATCAGCTGCAAACATATATGATGGCACAAAAGTTCATAATTCATATAGTCTTAGATGTTCATAGAAAACTGTAATGTATGCTTACAAAATTACAAGACCATCCAATGGCATCCAAAAATCGAACCCCCTCCTACTATTGAGCTTTACAGTATATAGAATTTTTCATAATGACATCTAGATTATACCTTTCGGGTTCGATAATCATCCATTTTACTAAAAATAGTCTTTCAAATCAAAGCATGATTCAATTCAACAAAATAGTTATTATATACTACTTTAATGGGACACATCATCTAATTATGAATCGAGATTTGGAGGTCTTATCTAATATTTGACTTGTCAAAATAAAACATTTAGAATAATTTTGATCAAACTTTATACAAATTTAGTATATAAAAAGTCTAGAACTAAAATTCTAGCAACTGGTTTCACAACACTACTTCCTGTGTATGCAAAAACTTGAGCACTTGTAACTGCTACCTCAAATCTCGATCCTACCTTCACATGATATCTGGAGGCCGATTCTCCATGGCATCTTGTAGGATATGCGTACCCATATCATTCATAATACCCAATTTCTCACTGCTTTCTAGATTTTTCTTCCTTTGTTGTAGGAATTCTTGTTTCCGGTATCTTTTCCTCCTGAGAGGTTTAGCTTCAATATTCTTCAATTTTTGAGCGAACCCACAAGCCTTTGTAATTATGATCATTAGCTTAGCCCTTTTATCACCAAATATGTGTGCTTCATCCTGTAATAATTGTTTTTCTTTCTTAATTCCTCTAACTAGAGTCTTATATTTATTAACTCTCTTCTGTAGTCTATGATTAATTTCATCTGCATTACTTTTAGGTTCAGGGGAAGCAAAATATTCTAAAACTGGAGTTGGTGCAACCAAATTTTCTTCTTTTAACTTTTCATTAGCTTTAAAATTCGCACCAAGTTTCTTTTCTTCTTCTAAAATAGTGGGAAAAAAAGGCTATGGTTCTGGAGAATAGGGGATGGATTTGATAGTCTCTTCCAGGCCATCCAGAAACTGCACAACTCTCCTCTCCTCTAGTGATGACCCTAATTCATCTTCAGAAGCTTCTCCAAGATAAACTATTTCTTTCCCTTTTACTGTTTCAGAACTATTCTTACCTTGCATTAATTATGGAATCACAACGTTTGCTTTATGCTTCTTAGGCTTATTTACAATCTTGTTTGGAGAAGCCTAAAGGACAATGACCTTATTTTCCTTCAGAGAAGGATCAAATCAAGCTTTAAAATTCATCCTAAGTTTGTTAGTGGCCCTAGAAATGGATCATGGTTTAAGTTGATTATGTTTTCTTCTCTGATTTTTAGTTGGGAGTTTATCACTGGTAATATCACATTCAATTTCACTTTCTTGTGTACTGGCACTTTCAACAATGGAATGTTTTAACACCCCTCTCATTATGTGAGTCATTATCATGCCTTCTTCTTTTATGTCTACCTTGGTTGGGTCGGGGATAGGGTTTTCTGATTTCTTATGTGAAGAAAATTGTAATTTTTTACTAACAGAGTTCCTAGGCTTCGTATTGACTATATGTTTTCTAATTGCTCGACCCGTGCTTCTTGTTTCCACACTGGGCTCTGTGGGGGAACTACCAATTTCACTGGTATCATATAAATTTGCAGATTCCATTTTAATAGAGGTAGTATTGATAGCTTCAGGTGGGGTTGGTAGGTTTATTAGGGTCACAAATTCATAATATAACAAGATTTTTTTCCACCCATGATTGAATTTCCCTAGTTCTTGCAAACTTAACAACTTAATTCGAGCTTGATGATAGACATTATGTTGACTATTTGGGGATTTTCTTTCCCTAGCGGTCATATTTGTTAAACTTTAAGAAAATAAATGGCAAGTTCATTGTGGAAATTTCATCCAAATGCAAAAGAAAATGCATATGGTATAGGTGAACCATGGCGTACCTTCCCTCCTCGATTATGTATCTTTGGAAAATCTTGAGAAGATGGTTGTATTCTATTTTGAGCCTGAATATTGGTATACCTTTGCACCAACCTGGGTTTTGATGATTTGCCAACAAGAAACAATTACAATATGGAGTACTAACACCTTGTAACTTGAACCATCACTCCCCCTATTGTGGCAATTGACAGGAAATAACTATAGATTTTTTTGAAACCACAAATGTGAGATACCCTACTGTCAAATTTTTGTTGTCAAAATTCTTTGAAAAGGCCTGAGCGACAAGGGTGTAATGACCATGTAATTTCTCGCAAAAATGAAACCAACCTGCATGTTTAAACTTCTTCATGAAATTAGGATAGGCTTAATCTATCACTTCAAATCCCATAGGTTCATACCTGACTAATTTTCCACTTCGTATTGACACCATTTTCAGTATTACAACAGAGAAGCGAAATATTTGCAGAGACTTCAGATATTCACCAAGGCATAGAGTAACTCGGGTAAGGAATAGAAAACAAAGTCATGGTCCATTGAGATGTAATGTTAATCATGCCACTTATAGGAATTAAGTCACATCATAGCTGTGAAGGATTCATTGAAAGAAAAACCCAAGTGATTTCATCATTACTCATCGGATCTCTGCACATTATCTTATGAAACTTGATATGACTAGAGGTGAATGTACTAATGGATGTTCTGACATTCTGTAGTGCTGATTAATCAATGTTATAACACAACTCTCGAATGATTATGTAGCATAGTTGCATAATCATTTTGCAACGCAGCTCTCTCATAGCAATTCTAGCCTTAGAGATAGTTTCCTTTCTTCAAATGCTATGAGCACAAGAATAACACCTGCAAGATTAACAAGACAACAAACACTATGAAAAATTTGTTCCAACTCAACATGCTTAACCAACTAATTGTATGATTGAAAATATAAAATAATAAAGAAAGCATAAAAATTATACACTAGAACTTCAGGAGTAGATACTTGTCTTAGAAAAAAATATTGAGGAAGGTTAGGATATATCTATATTTTAGGGTCTCAAGTTTTTTTAAAGGTATACAATCATAGGTGTAGACCTAGGTACTAACAATGGCTCCTATTCTAACTATTTTATAACTTATAATCTGTTATAAAAACAACTACTACTAAAAATAAGATGTGAAACTTTGTACCAATGCCTTTTTTGGTACTAGAGTCTTATTAGGAAATATACATCTCACTGGTATTTACAATGAGATTAGGCTACCAACAACCTTATTAAATTTAGAAGTGCTTCAGAAAATTCCCATTAACTGAGCCTCCAACAACTATAATCCCATTAATACTTTCCTGAATAAAAGTATTGTTATTTAAGAGCTCAAAAATTTGGAATGGCACAAACCATAAATTATGAAACTTACCATGATTAGGTCTTTCTTCCCTTCTGACATACCATCTTAAAACTAAATCACTAGGAGAGAAAGTATCACCTTTCATTCTTTTGTCATAAATGGCTTTGATCTTGTCACGGTGTTTCTGGGTTTTTTCCAACAATGATTCCCTTACTTGTTGAGTTTCGACCATCTGATAAAAACTTCATTGTATGGCATTTGGTTCCTCAACTTCATCCTACAAAACCTATAAAACTGGAAGTCCTAACTGAAAAGGAAATATTGCATCGATACCATACACAAGTTGAAAGGGAGAAGTACCAATAGCTTTTTTAGTACTTACCCTATCGGTCCAAAGTGCATATTTAAGTGTGGTATCCCATGTCCTTTTCTTTTCAAACAATAATTTCTTGATGTTATTGATCAAGTTTTCATTGGTAGATTATGCATGGACATTACCCTGAGGGTAGTAAGGCATAGAATGCTTAAGGATTATGTTGTACTGCTCGTAGAAATGTACCATATCATCAACTTAAATGTAGGAGCATTATCAGTTAGCAACTTTCATGGACAACCAAAGCGTGCAAAAATATATTCCTCTAAAAATTTCATGATTACCTGATGTGTTTCCCTCCTTGTTGGAATAACTTCCACCCACCTGGTGAAGAATTATGTTTCTAGCAAGATGTACTTATGTTTCCCACTGGATGGAGGATTAATTTCACCAATAAAATATAATCCCCATTGTTGAAAAGGGGCATGAACAACAATGTGATTCAATGGAAAAGGCAACAAATTTTATCTTCCTACAAATTTTTGACATTCTACACAAGCTCAAACCATGGAAAATACATCAAAGAATAGGGTCAGCCAGTAGTATCCTATCCTTAGGATTTTAAATGTTGTTGTCTTCCAATATTTGTGTCCTCCACAAGCTCCATTAATCAAATCAGTAGTTATCATATCGGCCTCATCCCGATCAAGACATATCAACAACACTCATGCATAATCAGGCGGTCATTGCGGATTTAACATAAAATAAATACAACATCTTTGTACCAAACTGATGTTGAATACTTACCCATGACCTGCGAATTTTCATCATCTTCTTGTACTTTGTTCATAATAGACTGATTCAAAATTGAATTTAGACAAAGTTCCTTACAATTTGAGTCAGCAAGAAGCTTATCTAGACCTTGACCTTTTACCAAATTTTTCAATTTTATTTCAATGTCATATTCAAGTAATCTAGCTATCCATTTACCTCGCTTACCTTCATTGTCAGGCTAGACCAAAATATCCTTTATACCACTACTAGGAACATAAGAAATCACTTTTTATTGAAGAATATACTTTCTGAAAGAATTCAAAGCTTTAATTAAGGCATAGGCCTATTTTTCAATAATATTATACCTCAATTCAACATACCTTAACACCTTGATGAAAAATGTAACTAGCTACTCATGTTCATCTTCGTTTTTATGCAATAAAACAACAACAACAATGTCTTTAGAAGCGAAAGAAAATTTGAGGAATTCCTTAGAATAGTCTAGGCTGATAAGTACAGGTGCTTCCATCAAGGCTTGTTTGATCCTTTCAAAAGGCTCTCTAGATTCTTTGGTCCATCTAACTTATGCATCCTTTTTTAACATAAATGAAATGTGCTTTATAATTTCAACAAAGTAGATATAAACCTTCGAAGAAAATTAATATTACCCAGAAAAAGCATTGAATTCCCTTTTTGTTCCTGGGAAGATCAATCTTCAAAATTGTAGCCACTCTATCTAGATCAATATTAAATCCATGTTGTGAAACTAAATGTCATAATAGTCTACCTTCTTGCAATGAAAATAAGACTTTTTAGGATTGAGGGAAAGACCAAATTTTATGCACTTCAAGAAGGTTTGCTTGATACGTTTGAGGTGCTCTTCATTTGACTTGGAGAATACTGTAATATCAATCCAAGTAGATAACTATAAATTTCTCCTTCTCTCCCATAAAGGCTATGTCCATTGCCCGCTGAAAAGTAGTCCCTGCATTCATCAGACCAAAGGCATTCTGTAATACATAAATGTTCCCCAGGGTGTCACAAAAGCAGTTTTTTCTTTGTCTTCTTCATGGATAGCGATTTGGTTTTACCCAGAAGATTCATTTATCATTGAAATTTGTTGTGGTTCCACTACCCTTTGCAACATTTGATCCATTTTTGGTAAAGGGTAGTTATCCTTCAAGGAGATCCTATTTAGATTATGAAAATGTACAAACATTCTGATTTCACCATTCTTGTTCCTCACAGGCACAAGGTTAACAACCCATGAAGAAAATATTAAAGGAATAATAATTTTGGCATCAAGCTGTTTTTTAGTTCATTTTCAATAATTGGCAGCAACATTGGGTTAACTTGCCTTAATTTATTCCTGAAAGGTTTGGTGTCAGATTTGAGAGGTATTTTATGCTGGACAATATTAGTGTCAAAGGTATTCAATTCTTCATAAGACCATGCAAACATGTCTACAAATTCTTTCATTAATTCCACATATCTTCTCCATTGTTCATCATACAAGGCTTTGGACAATTTTACTAATTTTAGACCAAACTTTGTACCAATGTTACAATCTACAATGTTGTCTTGTACAAGCTGAGCCAAAGGATTTTGCAATGTGTCATGATTACTAAATAACCTTTCAAGAGGAACCAAACCTTTGGGTAAAAAATTACCTTTGAGTTTGATTATGTCATGTACAACAATTGAATTGGATAAATATGAAATATGTAACTCTTCACTTTCTTCTTCCTCATCAATCAAAGATCCAGAAAATTCACCAATTGACTGTAAGAACTTATCAAATTATGCATCTTCAAATACTTTCCAATTTTGGACATTGTCAAGGACTGAAGGCCTATTCCTGACTTCCTTAACATATCTAAGATGAGACTAAGTTGGCACCTTGAAACAACTTGCATCCAAGGATAGAGCATGTAGTTTCATTACAGTTTTTGGGATCAAAAGAAATATTAAAAGCTAAGAAATAATTGTCAATTAAATCCCACACTTCATTATGATAAACCTTGAGCTTGTTCTATTTATTGCGATAAACATTTTTGACCTACTAAACTAGTAATTATAAATCCCCAAATACTTCCAACTCCTATATATTCATGTCTTTAGCTGCCCTTAAACCCAAAACTAAGGCTTCATATTTAGCTATGTTATTGGTGGCTTCGAATTCAAGTTGATACATAAGAGTAACAACTTTATCCACATGAGAGATTAACAAACTACATGCTCCAGAACCTTCTCTAGCCTGATACACCATCAAAATACATCTCCATAGTTTATCTCCACTTTTTGTAGGTGGCTGTTTTTGAACTTCTTTCTCAACATGTACTGAAGCAAAAATATGATAGTCAAAGTGACGGCAGGTAAGATCTAGCAGGCCTAAACTGATCCTAATCAACCTAAATTAGTGATTAAATATTCTTCTGCAACTTCAATTCCGCAACCAGATTTCCACAAGCTCGATTCTGCAACCTCAGTTCCGTAGCTCAATTTGCAAAATTGAGTTTTCGTAGGCTCAAATCCGTAACTTTGTTTCCGCAACAACCTTTCTACAATTGTGGATTGCGGGTTTGCTTTCCAACTTTTCTCGAAATGGCTTCCGTAAATTTCCTTCCGCAAGTTTCTTCCTGCAACTCTTGTGAGTCATCAATTTCTTGTGGATTCCTTCATGTCCATTGATATAAGATCAAGTGCGAAACTTCACTTTGACTTTGTGGATCTAATATCTCTAGTACACTTTTCTCTTGTGGAATTCATCCACAACTGTAGATCTCTCTAAATCACATTTTTTTTAAAACTCAAACTATTACAGTCGAATTGATCAGTAAAACAATCAATTTTCATTCATGTTGCACTTGCATGGACACACCCCCGTTTTCATGAATTCTCTAAAAAATTATTACCAATACTAAAGATTCATAGACACAGAGAATTTAAACATGCTTCTGGTTATTGAAAAGAAGACATCAGATAATCGCATATGTGCAGAGTGTTGAAACTTTTTTCTTCATTCAATTAATCGTTCATGCATACATTCACACACTTGCCTCTCCTACCATACTCTAATTATTACATTTAACACTTAATATATAACTCTATCAAACCTAGCAGATCCGAATAGACAGGATCTAAAATTCCTAAGAAAGTAAATCTACAACTAACCTATCCTCGAGCAACCCCTTGCAAGATTCGAGGACATCAATTGGAAAATTGCCATTATCACATCCAAACTAATCCTATCTATAAAAAACTTTACAAGTAATTAATAATTAAACCCATCTTGTAGAAAATATTACATGGAAGCAGAAAAATAACATTTCTTGCTCAATTGGAAAACATATGACTTTGACTTGATGCTCCTGCAACATACTCCGGGAGAAGAAAAGAATTCTTCAGTAGATTTGTAACACCCCGGTTTTGACCTTGTTTGCATTAAATGTATATGATGTATATATTTTAATTAATCATGGTGTGGAGCTAAAGGCAAAATCCCCACCATCAATTCTGTGTTTTTTGTTTCTGCGATTAAAAATCGTTGCCGATGGTATTTTGTGCTAGCCGACACATTATAATTTTGGACATCATGTAAATATGCAATTTAATTAAAAACCCACAACCAGCTATCTCAATGCAACAAATAATGATATGGGGGCATGATTTCGTAAGGATAAGGGGGGGAGATATTCAAACCTTTGGGCCAATGGGGAAAGGCCAAATGTCAAAGGGAGAACCTGTAATGTCCCCGGTTTTGACCCCGTTTGCATGATGTATATATTGTAATTAATCGTGGTGAGGAGCTCAAGGAAAAATCCCCACCATCGATTTGGTTGTGTATGTTTCGGCAATAGGGGTAGTTGCCGATGGTTTATGTCATGCTATTGGGCACATTATATTTTTGTAACATCCCCATAAACAGTACATCAAAAAATTTCTAATTAATCAAAGAAACGAAAACAAGGTGTTTGTTTTGTCTGTCAAGATATTTTATTGATCATGCAAATAACCATAAGTCAAGCCAAAATATATGAGAAACTAAATCAGATCTACTTACTTGAATCCAGGAGAAACACACTTGGAGAATCAACTCCTCCCAACCATAGGAGGCAGCAACTCAACGGTTTGCTCCGCTCCACCCCCGAGCTGGATCACCAACCATGCACCAGAACAGCAAGTAACTTCCTCGCGGCACTCAATCCTCAGAGTCCGTAACAAGCTACAACAAGAAAGCTTCCACGCGGCACTCTCTCTCTCAGAGTCCGTAACAAGCTAAGCGATGGACTTATGAAACCGGAGAAACACTCAACACATGCATTCACAGCAAGGTTTCTCCATGCACAACACGACGTCCCGTGCTATTCCAGTGCACTCATATATATAGCTTTTGCCTAGGTCTTATGCCATCCCAATCAAATCTCCAATCAGAT
>LPNX010111337.1:2895-150634 GCA_001517045.1 Pseudotsuga menziesii
TCCCAACAAATGGCATTCAACACTTATATTTGACCATGTGGGAACACATCCCACAGTCGCCTCAGAATGGCTTAGCACTCACATCTAACATGGAAGGAACCAATCCTCCCACCATGATAGAATGGATCAGCCCTTACATCTGACCATGGAAGGTACCAATTCTCTCACCATGTCAGACTGGCTCTCAGCTCTAGGCTGATTATTCCTGGTAACTAACCAGGTGCCTCCATTTAGAGAATGGAATTCAACACTTATTTTTGATCATGTAGGAACCAATCCTACAGTCACATCAAAATGGATCAGCACTTATATCTGACATGCGAGGAACCAATCCTCTCATCATGATAGAATGACTCAACCCTTACATCTGACCATGGAAGGAACCAATCCTCTCACCATGTCAGAATGGCTCATAGACTCATCACTTCCCCTTGGAAGGAACCTTGATCTGGAGAAAACCAAGATTCTCCTCAAACTACCCAAACTTCACTCTGGCCAATGGCTTAGTCAACACATCAGCTATATGTTCATCTGTCGCAACATACTGGAGCTTAACTACTCCTCTCTGCACCATATCCATGATATAGTGATATTTGATCTCGATATTCTTCGATTTGTCATGGAACACTGGGTTCTCCGACAACTTCACACAACTCTGGATGTTGCAATATATACAAGTAGCATCTAACTGGAGATCAAATAAATCATATAGGAGCTTCCTCATCCATACTACCTCACAACTAGTTGAATAAGCTGTGGCATACTCTGCTTCAATTGTACTCAATGCCATGCAAGACTGTTTCTTGCTAAACCAAGAGATCGCACCTGATCGCATACTGAAGAAACACCCTGAAGTTCTCTTCCTATTGATGGTGCTGCCTTCCTAATCTGAATCAACATAAAATTCTAGGTTAATCTTTTAATTCACCTCATACCTGAGCCCATAATCAACTGTACTTGTTAACCAAAAAATCCTCCACATAGCTCTCAATGGCCTACACCACCCAAGTACACCATCTCACAACCGTCATATCACTCCATAAGACCCTCTAATAGACCCCCACACCTCCAAATAGCCTAAGGATGAAGAAAAAGGGCTAAAAACCCCAAAAAGGAGCCCAAAATAGCCGCCTAGGAGCTAAATCCCTCAAAAAGGGGCTAAAGCCCTAAAAGGGGCTAAAGTTAGAGTGGAAGGGGATAAAGGCCCCAAAAAGGGGATCAAGCCCTGACCAAGGGGTTAAAACCCTTAAATCCCTTCGAAAAGATATAAAATGAGGGTGGGGGGTCACTCTCAAAACACTTCTCCCTTACACATTGTTATGCTGCCCGTGGATGCCTTGAGACACATTTGCCTCTCAAGCCACCCACACTCCGTCCATCTCCATTTCCATTTGAGCCATTGCTCCCCATCCAAGAGAGGTGCTCCCATGAGCTAGGGAATGGTGGCCCATTTCCACCCAAGAGAAGGTATACCCATGTGTTATTTTTGCTTCTTAGTTGTTTAAAATGCTTTGTTTTCTAACTCTTATTCCATTTGCAGGTTTTATTTAACATTATTTTGCAGGTTCTTGTAGCTTAGGGTTTATTTGTAGGTTTTAAGGAGGTGGAACCCTAACCCATTTTCTGTAAAGAGGTTCACCATAGATTCCTTTTCTTCTTTCTGCCATTAGATTTAGTTTATTGTTCTTGCCATTTGCTTCTTCTTCTTGTCTAAATTAGCTTAGCTTAATTTACTATTCTGCTTCTATTATTTCTATTTCGTTTTTCTGCATTTACCATTAGTAGGAACCTAACCTTGTGACCTATAGGCATAAGGGATACATTCCTTCCCCTATAGCAAGGAAACATCCTTGCTATAGAATTGGCGACCATACTAGGTCGATCCCATGGGATCCCTTGGCCAAACATTTTATTCTCAAGTTTTTAAAATTTTTTCCCTAGTTTTTCAGAAATTTCATGTTAAATCTATCTTAGATTCTTGTTTATTTACATTTCTAGCTATTGCTGAGCCTCCTTAAGGCCAATCTAATCCCATTTTTCCATAGTACTAGTTACTGTTGGCCATTCTGTGGTTTGCAAATCACTCAACTGTGCAAAAACAACCAAACCGAATGTCTGAAACTTTACTTATGTTCAGGCTCATTTTATGCGCAAATAGTTGATCCATTTGCAAATATTCCCTCTACTAGGGCTAAAAGGGCCCATTTACAAAGTAGGTTTTCAACCATTTGAGGTAATTCCTCACGGTTTGATCAGAATCCAATTCACAAAAACCAGACTTTTACAGGTGCGCGACCCATTTTTGGGCTTTTTAATTTCAGTTTCTGTTTTTATTTTCTGCATTATATTTCATGAACAATGAGTAAATGTTATGTAACTCATTATGGATTAATAAAATGAACCTAGTATAACTAAAATCAACTTAAAATAAACCATCTTGCTTCCCCCTTCCTCCTCTACCCAGTCATCACCCTCCGGGGTATTCTGGGATACGACGAAGGGCAAGCTTGTATAGATCTAGGCACTCCATGATATTGTTCCAAGCCACTAAAACTGGATGACCTAGAAGGTAAATGGGGTAGAGAAGGAGGGATTCTCACGGCACTAAGCATCCTCCCTGTGGACCAACCTAGCATCCGAGAGGTGACCTGGGGATCTACAAATGGGCTTAGTCCCATTGTGTTGAGAGCCCAACACCTTCTCTTGGTTGAAGAGAAATATCACTATGAGGTAGACATCTAGTTTGCCACATTCAGGGTTAATCATTGTACTTGTTTACAATTTCTGTTTATGCTTGCATACACAACTACCATGATGAATTCATAAACCATATTGCAGCAACCAAATACCAGAAAATCAAGAAAACAACTACACCATACCAAATAATGAACCCAACTCAGTTCATGACACTGAGTAAGCCTTAAAATTTACTAATTTACACTAAGTCAAAACAATTCTACAGTATTTGAGGACATAAGTCCCCGACTGCTTCAACTATGGGAAGTACTTGGGCTTTGCCCAGAAACTCATTGTGAGGAGTACCACAGGAACCCCAAAGTAGTTGGCCACTGAGAGGAATTGCCAAGCGAAACGGACAATGACCCCTTCTGATTGAGTAGAAGCACCTGTGAGGAACAATCCAAGCACTGTCTTCTAGCAATCTTGGTTGCCGAGAGTCCACCTTTAGCCAATAGGAAGCCACTGAAATGGGGGTCCAAATCTCATACCCATCAGTGTCATACACAAAATCAAACACAATTGATCCTCCACGCTCTTCCTCACACCTGAGAGGTGAACCGCCACCATTAGAAACACTCAATCAACACCGTCGAAGCTGTTCTCAGCGATCTCCCACACCATTAGAGGGCCACACACCCTCTGATTCTAATTCAAACCCATATCAGTCTTAACCAGACCTCCACAGTGCACCATCAAGCCCCATGGCTAGTGCAAACCCGGATCCATTTTTCAGCCTAACCTTAGCAAGTGGACCCATGTCCACACCACATCCTATCACCCACAACTTGGCAAGTGGCCCAAGCATAGTCATGCAGATTGTCATTAGCGAGCTACCTCAAGCCATAGTGACCAGCCAAGCTGGCCTAGTGGTAACACATGGGGGCAGTGGCCCCTCCACACACACTACCCCTCCTACCACACAAGGGGGCAATGCACTATCCACCTACATTGCCCCTAATCTCATACATGGGGGCAATGCCCCCACCACCCATATCACCCCCCACACAGCACTTGGGGGTATTGGCCCATATGAAATGGTGCCACCGCAAGCACCCCCAGCCATGCATATGTATTATGCACCTACAAACCCCACCACCATCACAGCCCCATCCCACATCAACTTGGGGTCAAATATTCCCTTCATGGCTCGGCTGAACTTGCCTTATTTGGCTAAATTAACAAATGACCCCATCCACCACTAAGCTTTCTGGCCACCCATGCCAACTACGCTGCCATCAGACATCTCGAAGTTTGAAGGAAAAACAGGGGAATGTCCCCAAAACCACATAATGACATTCCATCTACGGTGCTCATCCAACAACATTATAGATGACTCCATCATGCTGAGGCTATTCCAATGCACCCTTACAGGTGCCACGGCCAAATGGTACATCGAGTTGCCACAAGCCAAGTACCCCGACTTCAACTCCCTAGCCTTCATGTTCCTACAGTATTTCCAACTCCCTGTCAGATATGATGAGCGGGTGGAGATCCTGATATCCTGCTACCAAAGCACCGCCACTCACATAACTGACCATATCCATGAGTGGCGGCAATGCCGTAGCTTATGCAAAATCCAACTAGATGATAGGATCTTCTTGGATTAGTTCCTTAATAATTTACTCCCACCCATCACAAAGGACGTCGCATCTGAATGTCCCCAATTTGAAGAAGAGGCCATACTGAAGGCCCAATAATTTGACCTCATCTATGCCAAGTCTAGATACTTGTATACCATCATTCAAGATGCTCCCTGTCCAGGTACCTCCTACTGCAACACACCAGGGGCATCCCACACTACAGACGACATCATAGGGTCAGTTTCCCAACAACCACAGCCTCGACGGACACCACTTATCATTACACCACAACCAAGCAACACTGCTAGTGTTTCTTACCAGAACCAAGCCTCAGACTATGCTAGAATGATGTCCCAATTTGGAGCAACAAATTCTTATGCACAACCTGCACCACTGCAGTAGGCTCAGTCCATGGCTTGGCCAACAAAGCAGTATGTGGGGAAAATTCCCACATTTGTGGCACCACCAACCCCACAAATATACTATCCACCACTAGTACAACCTGTGCAAGCCCCCACCCCCGCTCCACCTGCTCCATTGGGACAAGTGTTAGCACAACAAAATCGTCCCAACTAGCCTGCCCCCAACAATCAACAAGGGAAAGCTAGAAACAACCAGCCCCGCAACCAAGGAAATAACCAACCACAGGGAGGTGGTCAACAACCGAACCCTCCCAACAATGCTGCGGCAAATCTGCTAGCCCAAAACCCCCCACGAAAAAATCCACCAAGACGCAATGCCCCATTGTGCACAAACGAACAATGTACACTCTGTGATGTCTATGAGTATTACACGTTTGAGTGTCCCCTCATGGCTCGCGCTAAGTAGGCCATTCAAAATGAGGCCCAAAAGGCCTCCAATGCTACCAATCAAGCCCAACCCAACCAGGCACCAGAAGGACCTCCCCCCATGGTGCTTCAAAACCCACTACTAGTCCAAGGATTGGTGTCCACCGCACCCCCTCCCCAAGCCAATCCCAATGCTCCAGGGGCACCTCCCATGACCGAAATAGGTGTTCACCACCTGCTAGCCATGACCACTGAAGAGGTCAACTTACAAACTAGATGAAATCAGTACGGTACCACCACCGAACATGTCAACTCACTAGCAACATCCACGTCTAAGATAGCCAACCTACCTCTCTAGTTACCCCCATTCCTGCGCCCCCCCATACGAAGAATTGCTAATAATTCCACAGCTAGAGCTATAGTCAGCTATAGCATTATGGATGATTTGGCCCAAACGCCAACCTCCATGTCCACTCTTGGGGTACTTAAAACATGCCCAACGCAGCGGAAAGCATTACTAGCCTCTCTAGGGGTAGTAGACCCCTCCGACTCCAAGCTGATCATCTTTGACATGGAGAATAGGGAACCATGCATGCCCTCCCCTATCGCCTTCCAAATCCAAGTTTCCATCTAGAATTTGGTTGTGCACCGATGCATAGTGGATGAGGGGGCATCCACGTGCATCATGTCTACCTTGGTTTGGAAGAAGCTTGGATCACCAATTCTGCAACCGTCCTCCACGACTCTACAGGATTATGATGGACATCCCACTAAAGCCCTAGGAATCCTCCCCCATGTCCCCATCACGTTAGCTAGGAAGACAGTCCTGATTGACATCAAAGTCATCAACGCTCAACTAGACTACAACCTCCTCCTCAGAAGGAGTTACATGTACACCATGCGAGCCATCGCATCAACTATCTTCCATCTCATGATGTTCCCCCACAAAGGGAAGATTGTGATGGTTGACCATCTCACCTACCATGATCCGCAAGGGTTAATAGCACCTTCCAACATTATCCCTACCATCACCACCATTGAGCCACAAGGGCAACCACACATGCTAATGTCATCCCTGCAACCAACACTATGGTTGAAAACACACCAGCTTCCCCACCGTTGAATGTGGGCCCTGAGTTGTTTACCGATCCCACCATGATGTCTCCTTTCCCATTGGTGTCACCACCACTGACACAAAATCAAACTGCATACTTGTGCATGGTCTCATCAAGCACCGCTGCACCCAAACAAAAACCACAGCCATAGCCGCAACCTCAGTTGCAACCTCAACCTCAGTTACCAGGGAAACAATGGGATTCATTCCTGATCGACATGATCCTTTTTATTTTTCTTTTCCTTTTCTTTTTCCTACCATCCAGGATCGTGATTAATTCTACCTTGGCAACCCTCCATCTACAAGATTTCACACTAGGAAATTCTTTGTGGTACCTTGAACCACCTACCGTACCTCTGAGGCCCCAGGATGTGTTGACTCATGTCCAGTCAATTGAGATGATGTTGCACCTACCTCCAGGTCCATCAAAGACTCCTCCCATCTCTAGGCCTATCCCTCTTCCTCCAATAGAGACTGGGGGCAAGGCCACAAAAACCACAACCAATACCACTTTCATGATATCTAGCACCAGTTTCCATTTCACCTCGTTGGCTGTGGAAGATCCACTTGATCTATCCCAGCACCACTTACGCGATGACAAAGATATATGTAAAACCACCTTAGGTTTTAACCCATTTCCTTTAAACCATAGTATGCAATCAGTTCTTCCCATAAAGGACCAGATTCCATCACCCCTTCTTGCCAATGACCTTCGTCCTAGAAAGGGGGCATACCTCTTCGTTGACTTTGATGGAAAACTCTTGGAGAACCCCCGAAATGGGCTCTACTTCAAGAAATTTTACACTTAAACATCACCAATGAGTCACTTTATTTTATTTTTCTTGTTTTCCAACGTTTTTCAGCACAAGTCAGAGGAAGCACCATCAGCTGCTAATCCAAAGTCACCCGGAACTGGTTCAAGACACCTCTCACACCTCCAGGCTTAAATTTCCATTTCTGAGACCATTGTCTCATGTTTAATTAATCATTTTCGAGACCATTCCCTACAAGTCACCTTGATTTACGAGCCATGACATGACGATGTGAGTGTCTATGGAATGATACTTGCATTACACTTCCCAATCGCTACTCATGCGAGTTCTTGGGCTGCCGCCTGTTAAGGACTGTAATTTTCACTTTTATTTTGTATTTTTAACACATAGTTGTCTTTCCCAATCACCGCACCTTACATGGACCTCTGGACCACCGTCCACAAAATGATTTCTTTTTCTTACATGCATTTGGCATATAAATTCCCTTGGATTTGTACTCACATCGCATGTAGTCAAGTTCGTCCACCGCAACACACACACATGCTTTCTTGACCTCTGTCTGAGAGCCACCTCGGTTTGCATGCCTCTGCTATGATCTATCCCACACATGTATTGGTATGTTTGAGAGCCTGCTTCTCCATCCGTACTATGCGGATGACCTTTGGACCTCTCTCCACTGTCCCGACATGGGGCACTGCATGTGCCACCGTAATCGGTTGACCACATTGGAGTTTCGTTTAAGCTCTTTTCTGACTCCTTAAAACAATGAAAAGATCGCTGAGCGCAGCTGCTTCCTTTACCACTCGCTAAAGTATAGGAAATGGCATCTACATCATCTTGTTTACCTCCTTTTGCGGACCATGTAGACCATCAATCAAAAAGGACATCCTTAGCACACTCAAGCCAAGACCGTTCCCCTCTGCGTACTTTTATGCTTTCTCGGGAAGAGGGGCCGCACTTTACGAAAAATCTCACCACCAGTTGTCATTAAGCGCTTTTCTAGTCGTCTCATCAAGAAAATATTGCCGACCAAACTTAGTTTCGTTCATGCTTGTAAAATTATTTGAATGACCATCTAGTCAGTATAGGTTTAACGTTTTCTGGCCTGATTGGACTACCAACAGTAAAGAAGTCTCTCATTCCCTACAGGATGGGTGAGCTCTCCTATGTATACTTTTATCCTTTTTCGAGCACAGGAGACTACCAACAAAAAATATCCCCCACTGGATTCTTCTTCGTGCTTTCAGACTCTCTAAAATTGAAAACACCATCGAGCATTTGCCTTCTCGGGCTTGCCAAAAATCCATGAGATCATACCACAATGGTGTCCCTAGACACCACCCCATAGAAAATAGTTTGGCAACATCCCCACATTGGTTCGCCTTTGTTTAGAGTACTCTACAATGTGTCTTCCTTGGATCCCATCAGTATCAAAAGTGTCCACCTCCTCCAAGTATTTCCCATCTGTAGCAACATTCCCAGTATTACAACTATGATCTCATTCCCTTGAGTCAGTTTCATTTGCTACCTGGTTTGCCCTGCCGTCATACTCTAAACAAAGGAAATTTGAGTCTCCCACTCACCCCCTACCCCTATTCAGTTCTTTCCCTTCTTTCCCATCCCCCCCAATTCAGTGAGTTAGTCCGCAGATTGCTTCACACCTTTCAGTTATCCCTCGTGCTCCTGGTCAAGGAAACATCATTACCTTAACTAGGGGCAGGTCTCCCTATATCAACACCAACACACATATTCCAGAGGATAGACCTAGAGGTATCTGTACCTTGGTTTCATTTACATCATTGATGAGCTCCTTGAACCACTTGAGAGGAGTGCTTAGTGCCTCTTGGGATGGTTGTTTCTCACGTGCTCGACTTCACCTCCATCATCGCACCATTGAGATTCATACAGGGTTTGTTCTACACAGTACTTGGTCTAAGACCCCGAATGTCACCTAACTCTAGCACATTGGTGAAGTCCACTTGAGGGACCTAAATAGGTTATTTTCCTTGTGATTTTCGGGTTGCGTTGGAGACAGTGTTCATAAGCCCCAACAATGCTTCGATATACCTTTATGATTGATGCAGCATACTTGTACCGTAGATACTTTGACTCTCAATCAACGAGTCGACACAGCTATGTACTAGATCCAGTAGACCGTCAATCATGAAGATATATCATTCCATGAGAATGCCATGGGTCCAATGTACCAGATCAGTATTGTATTTATCCTCACATGGAGGCAACCATCATTGTAACAACAATTGTATATGATTGGCTCTTGTATTTTAGAGCATAGATCAAATTATTCTTTTAACATTGTCATGAGCATGGGGATTCCCACCTTTTCCATATACATGTCACAAATTTATTGTACCGCACCCATTAATGGGATCCAAATTAATACAAAAACCAAAATCCACCATGCCCCAACCCTGGAAGCACCACCTCTACACAGCAAATCCTATGATGTTCGTCAGCCATACGTTGAGATCCTGCCCTCACACATCAAGGGGCAATCTGTTAACCCAAAAATCCCGCACATAGCTCTCAATGGCCTACACCACCCAAGGACACCATCTCACAACCCTCATATCACTCCATAAGACCCTCCAATAGACCCCCACACCTCCAAATATCCTAAGGATGAAGAAAAAGTGATAAAAACTCCAAAAAGGAGACCAAAATATCCCTCTAGGAGCTAAATCCCTAAAAAAGGTGCTAAAACCCTAAAAGGGGCTAAAGTTAGGGTGGAAGGGGATAAAGGCCCAAAAAAGGGCCTAAATCCTTGACCAAGGGCTTAAAACCCTAAAACCCCTTGGAAAAGCTATAAAAGGAAGGTGGGGGGTCACTCTCAAAACACTTCTCCCTTGCATATTGTTATGCTGCCCATGAATTCCTTGAGACACATTTGCCTCTCAAGCCACCCACACTCCCTCCATCTCTATTTCCATTTGAGCCATTACTCCCCAACCAAGAGAGGTGCTCCCATGAGCTAGGGAATGGTGGCCCATTTCCACCCAAGAGAAGGTATATGCATGTGTTATTTTTGCTTCTTAGTTGTTTAACATGCTTTGTTTTCTAACTCTTATTCCATTTGTAGGTTTTATTTAACATTGTTTTGTAGGTTCTTGTAGCTTAGGGTTTATTTGCAGGTTTTAAGGAGGCGAAACCCTAACCCATTTTCTGTAGAGGGGTTGACCATAGCTTCACTTTCTTCTTTCTACCATTAGATTTAGTTTACTATTCTTGCCATTTGCTTCTTCTTCTTGTTTAGCTTAGCTTAGCTTAGTTTATTGTTCTGCTTCTATTATTTCCATTTCATTTTTCTGCATTTACCATTAACAAGAACCTACCCTTGTGCCCTATAGGCATAAGGGAGCCATTCTTGCCCCTGTAGCAGGGAGAAATCCTTGCTACAGTACCCTTCAGGTACCTCAGAATATGCTTTGCAGCAATCAAGTGAACATATCTTGGATCTATTAGGAATTGACTCAAGGTGTTCACAGCAAATAAAATATCTGGTCTTGTATTCATCAGGTACATCAAGGACACAATCATTTGACGATACATCATGGCATCAACCGAATCTGATGAAGCCACACTTAGTAGCTTCAGTTTTAATGTCATAGGTGTGGTCATGGCCTTCCAGTACATCATCCTGAACCTGTTCAGGATCTCTACTACATACTTCCCTTGTCCCAGGGATATTCTGCCACACCTCCATGCCTAGAAAGTAGTGCATCATATCCAAGTCCTTCATCTCGAACTCGACAGCAAGTCTCTTTCTTGCGACTTCTGTTAGGAACAAGTCATCGACATAAAATAGGAACATCATTGGTTTTCCACCTTCCACCTTGAGGAAAAGGTTGGAATCCTCTTTACTATTAGTAAAGCCTAAAGTCACTAGTAAGCTATCCATCCTGTCGTACCATGTCAAACCTCAGGATCTTCTGTAGTCACTCCCTCTGAAGTGAAGCATCTTACTCCCTCTGTCTTTTGTACTCTATGCACTCTTTTCTTGAGAAGTCTCATGGTAAGAATATTTCCTTGTATCCCATGATGTTTCCATCTACTGCATGATGGAACTATGAAAATCCCTTCATGTATCGATATTGCATCCTAGACATCATTCTTCTTGAACTGGTCTTCCCTTTCTTCTTGGTTACTTCTTCATAGCTGGAAGGTTCTGCATCAATGATGTCACTGCATTCGTCATATTATTCTTCATCTTGAACTTGTCGTCACTTGTTCTTCGGAACAAGTCTCGTCTTTCTTTGCTTGTAGGTGATTATGTATGTGATCTTTCATACAAGTCAAATGCATTTGTATGGTTAGAATCATTTCATAAAGAATATTCATAATGGAAAACTCTTATGCATAAATATATGATCATGCAACTATTTTATCCAATACAACATTCATCCATATCTCACTGAAACTTTCTAGATTCCTTCCATCTCTACCAGGACAACATTGAGATTGTGCACTAATCCAATATGTCAGCAAAGAGGTTTCATTCTAGATAAGTATCAATGGAGAGTTGTATAGCACCATGAGTTACTTACCCATTACATGCATATTAGTAGTATACTATCATTAATGCAACCATTCTATCATGCATAATACATCAACTGAATATAAACAAATGCATAACAAAACAATATCATGAAATGACAATTGAATACTTATCTTTAATTGTTTCATGGGTAGACTTATTCTTGAGCCTTCAGCTTCATCATCTTCTTCATTCGTAATAGCATCGTTTCTTATCCAAATGCTAAGATGGATAAGAGGTTCTTCAAGATTTGAGTTCTTCATATTCCTCATCGCTTGAGGGATCTTCTTTGGATGGTGAGAGCTTGATTTTCAGTTGCTCCCATATTCTTTTCTCTTATTATGAGTCAAGATTCTTCTTGTGTGTGCTCTTCCGAGAGTCTTCTGAAATTAATCACTTCCTTCTAGCATGCATTCATTGAATGAATGAATCCCATGCTCCCGGGAGGCCATTCAAGGTGGCTATCACCACTTTTGAATTCTCCAATTCTTCTTCTATTGCTACAAGTTGTTCTTTGATTTGAGAGAACCTCGTAAAGTATGACTGTATGATCTCTGCATTCTGGATCTTCACATTCTTCAACTATTTTCTCAAATTCATATTCAGATTTATGTTCTTCCGTTCAAATAGCTTGGTTAAGGAATCAAACATATTCAGTGTCTTTAGGGAAGACACTTGTGCTACAAGGTGATCCGTGATTGAATCAATAATGATCTTCTTGGCCTTTACCAAGTTCTTCTTATGTAAGGCTTTTAGCCTCATCTCCCTCTGGAACTGGAACCTCTCTACTCAGGTAGGTGTCCATTTCATTTTATTTAGAGAGGTCATATACTTCCATGCTTGGAAGTTGTTAACTTCACCAATATTATCATCAAGCTGATGTGATAGATCACTTTGAAATGAGAACCTCAAATGAAAATAGCAAAATATTAGATCTTACTGATTTGAGGTGTACATCCTGGTTTTGGAACTAGCTGATCTAGGGTTTGTCATAGAAACATTAATTTTAAAAACTTAGAATATTTTAGATCATATTGGATAGAAATATAGACCTCTTCAAGGTGAGCTGTCCAATGTACTCATTTTCTAAAAACAGTGGAGGGAAACTCCTGGAACAGGAAGCCCTAGTTTTCCAATTTTTTTGCAGAAATGACTAATACTGTTTCTATAGTATCTCCAAAATTACTAGTCCTATGTGTATGAAACTATACACTAAGGTATCCTCACCTATCCTTGTTCCAACACCACAGGTTTCATCAAAATTGGTTTCACCAATTGCGACTTATGAATGTTTTCCCAAGGTGACATGTTTCAACATTGTTCAACATAGCGAAGTTGTACAGACTTCCATGTGTCACTGCTTATCTTCTGGGTCTGAAAATTGGATCAGAGAAAGTATAGTCCGTTCCCTTTCTGGAACATCTTCATAAATTTCATTTGGACCTTTTTATCCCGAGATGTAGCAATTCTCCCAAGGTGTCATGTTTGGGGATGAATCCTGAGAGAGGCTGGAACCCTAACTTGGAGGGATCATATCTCATAGAATATAGAGAATCTAAGGCTGAAATTTGGACACAGTGTGAATACATATTATATATTTGGCTTGTGAAATTTTCATCTCCTGATCCATTTCCAATCCTAAGATATAGCGAATGTACCAAAACATATCAGTTTTAGTATTTTAGGGTTTTTTCGGCCCAGGGTCAAAATAGGGTTTGAATTTTTCAGAGTTATACCCAACCAAAAATCTTGACTCAGGTCTCTAAAATTCAATTTTGATGAGGGGATAAATCCTATGCTGGGCTCACTCAAAAATTCTTCTTCTATAAGAAGCCCTAATTTCTCACACCAAAAACTGAAAATGCTCGGAATCAAATTCCGCTTCGACAGAAAGATGCGCCCTTCAATGGAGAGTCATCCTAGCATACTTTTGCTGATGGATTGTGGAGAGAGACCCAAAAAATAATAATCCCTAGCTTCTACAGCTACACAATGTCTTGTTCTCAGGTTAGCTCTGATACCATGTTAGATTTTTATGATTCAAGCTAGCATTATCTTAGGATCTTTAACTGAGAGAATAACATGCATAGTAATAAACAGAAGAGACAAGAGACACAAAGAATTTTCCTCAAGGAAACCATAAAGGAGAAAACCCTGCAACTTCCTCAGAGATAGAATCAACACCAAAAGTAAAACTCGAAAACATAAATATGATCTCTTGACAATGGTAGTCTCTCTCTTGTCACGACAACTTCTCTCTCACTCATGCACCCCAGTGAGTGAGTCTGTATATGATAAATAGAGAGGCTCACTCTATATTTATATACTTTCGTTCACTTAATGTCCACAGGGACTTCACTTAGTAAACATCTCACATAGCACGTGTGATCGCGGGATATTAAAAAATATCCTTAATTTCCAGAAATATTGACCCAAACTCTTTTTGTTGAAATCCCCTCCCAATACTTAAAAAATCCTCCCCGCCGCTTTTTATACCTCAATATTTATAAACCACCCTACCCACACCCACCTTAAACCCCTCATCCCCCCAATACTTGCAATATATTGGTTCAATTTTTAATAATTTTAAAACCCACAATATGAACTAACGTGAAAGGATATTGGTCAACAAATGAAGCCCCTGTGAACATGTCAGCCCCACTTAACAATTACTTACTAGAGCCAACATCTCTAGGAGATTCTAATAACCCTAGTGCCCCACAACTATGGGAACTTTCCCCTCTGATCAATAAGGAGGGTTAACCTTGACACAAATGTGGGGACTATTTCCCTGACTTACAATGGAGGGTTAACCTCAATGAATTTACATGACTTGTTACATTATTGAATCTCTTGATTGGAACATCAGGCCATGACATGACTCAATTACATTATAGATACTTCCCGGAATAAACATCGGGGTACAATACATAAGATATACAAGTGAATACATTCCGAAGTTACAAATACATCAACAGTCTGATATGCCAATCTCATTCTAGTAGTAAATCAACATCTATAGGAAGAAGGCCTAAGATGGTAGGCAATTATACAAAGTTACCTTTGTTCCATGGGAATGGGACTGATGATCTCGAGCAGTATTGGTTTCTATGCGAAGAAGTGTGGACAGTCAGAAAAAATACTGATGATGATGTCAAGAAGGGCCAATTGGTGACTACTCTTCAGGGTCGTGCACTGGATTGGTACATGAAATTCATACAAGTTCCTACGTGGACACGTGCAAAAACATTGGATGAAGTTAGGACAGAACTAATTGAAGAATTTAGAAATCCCAAATCAGAAGCATAGTATATTATTGAGTTAAAAGAGATTAAGCAGTTTCCTAATGAGACTGTTTGGGACTTTGATCAAATATTTTAAGACACTGATGGTGAGACTCAGTTTCTTTATGAGTGATGGTCAACACAAAGAAAGGTTTATCATAGCATTGGTAGCTTATATCTAGAAACCAATGATGCAGCAGAAGATCATGATAGAGAGCGAAGCTCTAGAGATCGCAACGAAGTTAGAAGCTTCACTTCTTAGGGAGAATGCAACTGGTATGAACCAAATTTAGGAATAGCTGGAAAACTTGATGATTCAGTTGGGAGACATTAATAAAGGGAAAGAGAATTGTGAATACCTTTGGTGCACTCATTGTCATGTAGATGGACACACTAAATATAATTTCCTTGACTTCTGAAATTATTTGCTATATACGGTGCCCAACACAATGAGTTGTGATAACGTACCATGGTGTCACATATGTCAAGTCTATGGGCATCAACATGAAGAATGTAGCTACATGCAGAAGATGTTTTTGAAGCCAATAGACCTATATTTCTCATTTTGTTGATCCATGAGGCATGAGGATAAAGAATGCCTTGCATATGACCTGCTCCAGGAAAGGAAATATGACTCATACTTTGTGAAGGGTGAAGATCATCACATAGTACAACAACCATAGCCATAGCCTCAAGTGTTAAACTCTTGAAATCAACCACTTTATACACCACTTTCACATATGCAATTTATACCATCACAACCACAACCGTAGTTTGCACTGCATCCATTGTTTTCACCGTAGCCGCAGTATAGCCATATGCCGATGGCTCCGCCGCAGCTGCAGTATAGCCATATGTTGATGGCTCCACCACAGCCACAATATGTTCAAGAAGTGCACTACATTCAGCAATAACCAAATCCTCCACCACAATAGATGGCTCATCCACAATACTAATAGCAAGGAGGATTCCACGTAGGATTCCTAGGAAGAGGAGGAGGCTTTGGAAGAGGATGAGGAAGAGGTCATGGACCTGTCCAGTGTTATAATCATGGGGTATTTGGACATTAATAGAGATATTTACCACAATTTCAGTGTTCATGTACATACTTCACCAAAATTGATCATACTATCGATAACTTCCCACAGCTAATCGCAAGATGGCAGACCGAGAACGTTCTTGAGTTGCAGAATCAGAACCAGTTGTAGACTCAAAATCAGCTACAAAACTAGAATTAGTTGCAGAACCAGGTTCAGAATCAAGTTCCACTTTAGAACCAGACTGTGAATCAACCAATGAACCCACCAATAAGTTAGAATCCACCAATGAACTAGAATCTGCCAATGAACCAGAATCTGCCAATGAACCAGAATCTGCCAATGAACCAGAATCAAGGGTCGATAGTTGCGACGATCTCAACAGAGCCTAGAATAGAGGATGTTGACATTTCCATCGTCACCCGTGGAGGTGAGATGAATGTATAGGATGGGCCCCACCATCATATTTTATTTTTTGGAAAGAATAAGGCATCATTTGATATCGCAACCAAAAAAGAGACATTTTTTTGGAGCTCGAGATGCGATCAGAAGAAATCCTAGTAAGTCACCTATCTATGAAATGTCATCTGATTTTGATTCTTCATTGGAGGAAAGACCATTGCAGTAGCATGGTACCTTGCATCAATTCTTTGAGATTTTATTGTCACTAGAAAGAGATCCCAATGCTCTGGCCGAGATTGAAAATTTGTTGCACCACCCGGGTAAGGAGCGGAAGGATTTCGCGGTAAACTCTTTACACCAAAAAAATATGGACAAATAGATGCACATGAACATTCATATCAGAGAATATGAAGTATATTTGGTCATTCTGGATCTGGGGTCAGATGTGAATATTCTAACAAAGAAAAACTGGAAGGAAATGGGGAGGTTGGCGTTGGGTTGGTCCCCTGTGCAGCTGCGCTTGGCTAATCAGGCTAAAGAACAACCAATCAGATGTGTGTCGAACCTAGTCATGGATGTTGAAGGTATGAAGATCTATTCTGACTTCGATGTGATTGAAGTTGTTGATGGTGGATATTTTTATGCTGCATTGTTGGGGATTAGATGGGCCAACGATAGTATGGCAGTGATTAAATTCAATAAGTGGATGATGACATTTGAGAATCAAGACATTAGAGTCATCACTCCTATGGATCCAAATGAAGGAAGGAGATATATTGAACCAGTAAAAGACAAAGTTGTCAGGGGATGGGATCACACTTAAGACATTTCCAAAGATTAAATCCACCCCACTGCAGATGGAAAACTCAGTTGGTGCAGTGTTAGTTCTGCGTCTTCTGATTCTGACGATGTGTTAGAAAACTGGAAAAACTGCATGCACAAGGTGTCATTCAGGAAGTGTGGTATGATCATGTAGTTGTTGTGCCATGTCATGAATGAGATTGTAAAATTACCAATTTATGAAGGGCTACCTGAGTTATCCACGTTCATAATGGATTTTGTAGAGAAGGTATCAAAACCACAATGATTATTGGAGTTGGAGGAAGCACTAAGGCTACTCCAGCATGCTACTGGGAAACTCATAAAAAGACAATTACTAGATGGGTGCAGTGTTGATAGTTGATGATAGTTTTCTTTAGAGACACATAAGTATATCACACTAGGAAGTATGATGGGCAGAATGACCCTAGCAGTCACCTGATGGAATGTCAGACTTGGTGGGCATCGTGACCAAAGGATGAATGGATCCATGCCTTTATTCAAACCTTAGACAAAATGCCTAGGTCATGGTATGTATTTGTGGAGTTGTGCAGAGAATTAAACACTTGGGAAGAGCTGACGGTTTCCTTTGATCATACCTTTAGTTTCACGGATGCCAATCCCAATGTCCACAATGTGCTTCAGATCATCCAGGATGTGGTATTAAAAGTAGTTCCAGTTTCATATCTGGTATATCCACATGTGCATTGCCACATGCAGTCAATGATGGAATGTTACAATGTGTTTGGAGAACCTGAGGATGATGATGAACTATGAAATATCAATATTTCAGAAATAGAAGGGAGTAGGGATGTTGCAGCACTAGATATACTGACTGATCCTATGAATCAGGAACTGAAGATTAGAAAAGTTAACATTGGGATGGAGGAGAACCCAAAATTTTATAGTGTTGGGGATTACTAGGATGAAGAGACCGTGGAAAAGATTACAGATCTGGTACACAAATTTCAAGATATATTTTCGACGAATTTCTCAGAAATGAAGGGGATACTAGGTGATCTAGGAGAGATGAAGATTCCATTAAAGCTAGATGCGACACTAGTAAGATGGATGTTGTATCGCCTGAATCTATGATACAAAGAAAGAGTCAAGGCTGAGCTTGACCAAATGTTGGATGCTGGAATCATTGAGCCAGTGGAAGAATCATAATGGATCACTCCTATGGTGGTCCAAGGCAAGAAAATTGGTGAAGTTCGGATCTGTGTCGACTTAAGAAAATTGAATGATGCTTGTATGCATGATCTGTTTCCAAAACCATTCACAGATGAAGTACTCGAAGGAGTAGGTGTTCAGGAGATTGAAGCAGTAAACGCTTCTTTAACGTTCATAAATTCCCTAAAATTCCCACAGGTAATCTGAATCCCACATGTTGGTAAGTAATAATAAAATGGATAATAGATAAGATGATGAATTACAATTGAGGGCTTGTTATTTATATTTTGGCGGAATACCCTTTCATTAATAGTCATGTATTATTATTATTATTATTATTGTTTGTTGTTATTAATTAAGTTTGTTACATTTCCTTCCCCTCAAGGGAAGCTTTGTCCTCAAAGCTTTATTGACAACAACGTCTGATTTTGCTCGAACTTTCATCTCTAGATCCTTTGCGACACTTGATGATATAAGATGATACGAGTTATGGAATCCCCGAGAGAATTGTCGCATCGTATCTACTGTGGTCCATCCCAGATATATTTTGATTGAACCTTTGATATTTTTTTGGGAAACGAGTTGTCTCAATTGTTGCTTAGTATGTCAAACTATTTGCTTGTCAACATAACTCTTTTTTTAATGCTCATTTTGACCTTGTCATTGGTCAAAATGACAATTATAATTGGGATGTATGTAAAGGCATATGTGTTCTTTTTTTCTTCCTTTTGAACTGCGACGAGGACGGCCTTTACTTCCTCGACTTGACTTCTTTTTTTGGAGAGTATAGATGCTTCTTTCTAGATTTGTGCTATTTTGTTCTAAGTAGATTGTTTTTACTATGAATCTACTTGAACCTTTCATCTTTTGAATTTTTGTCCTCTTTTAAATTCTCAATCTTTTTCTCTAGTTCTTGATTAAGATTCTTTAGGCACTGGTTTTCTTCTTGATTTTCTAGAACTCTTCCTTCGAGGTCTTCATTGGATTCTTCCTTCGAGGTCTTCATTGGATTGTTCCTTCTTGCGACTATGTTTCCGTTTTTTAATCTTCATAATTAATATTTTATTATGATTTATTAATCTATATATTTATTCAGTACTACTTGTTAATGTGTTATTGAATTTCATAATTTTCAACTTGTGTGATTTTTTTGAGTCGTCCTCTTTCTGCTGGAGTTCCTCAATATGTTGCTGAAGGTGAAAATTCTCTGCTTCTTGGCATTTTAATTTTGTCTGAATTTGCGTGATTTTTTCATCTTTGTCCTTGATTATTTTGTTTAATCGTTTTATTTATTCCTTAGTCTCAACTGCATCTTTCATGATTTTTTGGTTTTGTAGATTTTGATTGGTATAATTTTTACTCATTAATTCCTTAGAAAAATCTAGCTTCGTCATGTCAAATACTTTGCGAATTGCTCCTTGTAGTTGGGATTGCAATTCTGATTTAGACTTCACCATAATTCCTAACTTCTTGTGTTCTTTAATGATAGTTGGTTTTCCTTTTGACTAAATTCATCTCTTCTTCAATTTTGTCTTGTTTTTATTTACTCTTGTAATTTAATAATTGTACTTAATACAATTATTAAGTAATTATAATAATAATAATAATAATATTTTTTTAAGGTTGAAATAATTAATTTTCTTCCCCTAAAGACTTCTTGTAGATTGGGTGGTTGGGAGGAATGATTGCTACCTTTCCTACCTAAATTCAAATCTCACTTGCTTCTTAGTAGCAATTATTATGCACTTTTAGATTATTTTTTCCCTTAAGTTTTGTAAAATGCTAGTAGATTCGGTGGTTGGGAGGAATGAGTTTTACCTTCCCCACCTAAGTTCAAATATCACTTGCTTTATTAGAAGTAAATTTTATGCACTTTTATATTCAAACCCAAACCCACTTATTAAGAAACCACATGTGGGTTCACTTTTACTTTTACCTTTGTTTTTGGCGGGGGGTTTTACTTTTACCTTTTTTTAATTTTTATTTATATTATTTATTTTTTAAGGACACGGTCGTATTTTTTAGGGAAACCCTAGAAACCAAAACGATATCTTTGCTCTGATACAACTTCAAGTAGTAAAAGCTTCTTTAACGTTCGTAAATTCTATAAAATGCTCACAGGTAATATGAATCCCACATGTTGGTAAGTAATAATAAAATGGATAATAGATAAGATGATGAATTACAATTGAGGGCCCATTATTTATATTTTGGTGGAATACCCTTTCATTAATAGTCATGTCTTTTCATAAATACATTATCAATTATTATTATTATTTTATATATATGTTGATTTTTATTATTATTATTACTATTTTATTATTGTTTGTTGTTATTATTTAAGCTTGTTACATTGCCTTCCCCTTCAAGGAATCTTTGTCCTCAAAGCTTCATTGACAACAACGCCTGATTTTGCTTGAACTGTCATCTCTGGATCCTTTACGACACTTGATGATATAAGTTGATATGAGTTATGGATTCCCCGAGAGAATTTTTGCATCGTATATGCTATGGTCCATCCTAGATCTATTTTGATTGGACCTCTGAGATTGTTTTGGGAAATGGGTTGTCTCAATTGTTGCTTAGTATGTCGAATTGTTTGCTTGTCAACATAACTCTTTTGTGAATGCTCATTTTGACCCTGTCGTTGGTCAAAATGATGACTATAATTGGAATGTTTGTAAGGTGTATGTGTTTGTTTTTCTTCCTTTTGAACTGCGATGAGGACTTCCTTCACTTCCTTGACTTGAATTTTTTTTGGGAGAGTCTGGATGCTTCTTTTTGGATTTGTGCTATTTTGTTCTCTAGTAGATTGTTTTTACTCATAATCTTCTTGAACCTTTCGTATTGCGACTTTTTTTCCTCTTTTAACTTCTCGATTTGTTTCTGTAGTTCTTAATCAAGATTCTTTAGGCGTTGGTTTTCTTATTGATTTTCTAGAACTCTTCCTTCGAGGTCTTCATTGGATTGTTCCTTCTTGCGACTATGTTTTAGTTTTTTAATCTTCGTAATTAATATTTTATTATGATTTCTAAATCTATATATTTCTTTAGTACTACTTGTTAATGTGTTATTGACTTTTGTAATTTCCAACTTGTGCAATTTTTTTTGAGTCATCCTCTTTTTTCCGGAGTTCCTCAATTTGTTGTTGAAGGCGGAAAGTATTTGCTTCTTGGCATTTTACTTTTTTCTGAATTTGCATGATTTTGTCATATTTGTCCTTGATGATTTTGTTTAATCATTTTATTTCTTCTTTATTCTCGATTGCGTCTTTCATGATTTTTGGGTTTTGTATATTTTGATTGGTATATTTTTTACTCATTAATTCCTTAGAAAAATCTAGCTTCGTCATGTCAAATACTTTGTGAATTGCTACTTGTAGTTGGGACTACAATTCTGATTTACACTTTGCCATAATTCTTGACTTCTGGTGTTCTTTAACGGTAGTTGGTTTTCCTTTTGACTAACTTATTCTCTTCTTCGATTTTGTCTTATTTTTCTTTACTCTTGTAATTTAATAATTGTACTTAATACAATTATTAAGTAATTCTTATTATAATAATAATAATATTTTATTTTAAGGTTGAAATAATTAATTTTCTTCCCCTAAAGACTTCTTGTAGATTGGGTGGTTGGGAGGAATGATTGTTACCTTTCCCACCTAAGTTCAAATCTCACTTGCTTCTTAGTAGCAATTATTATGCACTTTTAGATTTTTTTTCCCTTAAGTTTTGTAAAATGCTAGTAGATTGGGTGTTTGGGAGGAATGAGTGTTACCTTCCCCATGTAAGTTCAAATATCACTTGCTTTATTAGTAGTAAATGTTATGCACTTTTATATTCAAACCCAAACCCAATTATTAAGAAACCACGTGTGGTTTCACTTTTTTTTTATAAGTTTTACCTTTTGTGGGTGGGTTTACTTTTACCTTTTTTTATTTTTATTTATATTATTGATTTTTTAAGGATACAGTCTTATTTTTTAGGGAAACCCTAGAAACCAGAATGGTAACTTCGCTTTGATACCACTTGAAGTAGTTAAAGCTTCTTTAATGTTCGTAAATTCTCTAAAATGACCACAGGTAATATGAATCCCACATGTTGGTAAGTAATAATAAACTGGATAATATATAAGATGATGAATTACAATTGAGGGCCCGTTATTTATATTTTGGTGGAATACTCTTTCATTAATAGTCATGTCTTTTCGTAAAGACATTATTAATTATTATTATTATTATTATTATTATATATATATATATATATGTTGATGTTTATTATTATAATTACTATTTTTTTTTGTTATTATTTAAGTTTGTTATAGAGATGTACTCTTTTACAGATGGATTTTCTGGTTATCACCAGATAAGAATCGCAAAAGAAAATCGACATAAACCAACATTTGTCATTGTATGGGGTTGTTTCCAATACACAGTAATGCCCTTTGGGTTAAAGAATGCACCTGCGGTATTCTCTCGATTTGTTATTGTTGCATTCAAAGATTTCATTTAGAAGTTCCTATAAGTTTATATGGATGATTGGACAATGTATGGTCTAATCAATGATCATTTGGAAAACCTACAAATAATTTTGGAAAGATGTTGACAGCATCGGATCATGTTGAACTCCAAGAAGTGTATTTTTTTGCGCACCATTTGGGATATTGTTGGGTCACATTGTTTTCAAGAAAGGTTTATTGGTGGATCCTGCAAAGATTGCACTCATTTTGAGTTTTCCACCACCGACAAATGTGAAGATGCTTAGAGAGACACTGGGGCACACTGGGTACTATTGAAAATTCATCAGAGGATATGCTATGATTAGTACCCCTATGGAGAAACTATTGAAGAAAGATGCTGCATTTGTATGGAGTCCATAATGTCAAGGAAGGTTTGACACCCTGAAGGACAAGATGGCTTCAGCGCCAATACTCGTGTTCCCAGACTGGAATAAGGATTTCCATGTTCATGTCGATGCATCATCTATTGCACTGGGGGTAGTGCTTGTGCAAGCAGGAGAAGGAGATCTCGATCACCTGATCACTTTCGCTAGTCGAAATTTGTCATTTGCTGAGAGAAAATATACGACCATAGATCGAGAAGGTCTAGCGATGGTATACGCGCTGCATAAATTTAAGAATTACCTTTTACGCGGTCACTACAAGATGTTTACCGACCATTCTTCTTTGAAGTACTTAGTCAATAAGCCTGTGTTGGGGGGAAGATATGTTGCTAGCTAATTCTCTTAAAGGAGTTTGATTTTGAAATAATTGTGAAGCTGGGTCGCTTAAATTCAAGCTTTGATCATTTGTCCGGAATTGAGGCAAGCGAGGAGCCCACCAATATTGAAGAAGGATTTCCTGATGTGTAGTTATTCAGAGTCGACATGGAAGATGACTACTACGCTGAAATAATCCAATTTTTGGCGACAAGAATCACACCAAAGGAATTTTCAACCAGTCAAAAGAAGCGGTTGGTGGTTAAAGCTTCTGATTACTAGTTGATTACTGGACACCTATATAAGCTTGGACTAGATGAAATTTTGTGACATTGTGTCCTACCACATGAAGAAGGGAATATCTTAGAAGAAGCACACATGGGATTTGCTGGTGGACACTATGGAGGACGATCTACTACGATAAAGGTGCTTTGCACACAGCTCTGGTGGCCCACCTTACATAATGATGCAGCAGATTATGCGTAGAGCTACAATGTCTGTCAATGAAATGGAAAACCATCACGATGATATGAGATGCCTCTATTACCGCAAGTCACCCTACAATATTTCGACAAATGAACCATGGATTTTGTGGGTCCAATCAACCCACCTAGGAAGAGAACTGGTGCATAGTAAATAATCACAGTAGAATACTACTTGATGCGATGGTTAGAGGCTACACCCATCATGGATTGTATCGCTACGACGGCAACAATATTTCTATTTGATGACATCATGATGTGGTTTTTATGCCAAAATAAATTGATGAGAGACCAAGGCAGTCACTTCATAAACCGCACAGTAAGTGTGCTGACAAAGGAATTGCAAATACAACATAATAAAAGCACACCATATCATCCATAGGAGAATGGAACTGTAGAAGCATTCAACAAGATTTTAGAGCATGCACTTACAAAGGTACATAACGCTAACTGAGATGACTGGCATTTGAATATTCCAGCAGTATTGTGGGCATATCTCACCACTTGCAAGAGATTAATGGGGAAAACATCTTTCAAATTGGTATTGGGAAAGAGGCATTCATGCCTATGGAGTACATTGTTCCCAATCTGTGTATTACAACCGTGACAGGCATGGATGATGAAGTAGTGCAAAAAGAGCGCATGGAATAGTTGATACAACTTGAAGAGGACTCCTTTATCGCAGTTTTCCATTAGCGTCTCGAGAACGATCGATAGAAGGCTTGGCATGACCGCCACATAAAGAACAAATAGTTTCAACAAGGATATTTGGTTTTGCTATATGATAGCAAGTTCTTGAAGCATCCATGTAAGTCACAGATGCATTGGTTAGGTCCCTATCTTGTTAATTCCATTACTTCTGGGGGGGAAGTTCAACTACAACAATTATATGGAGAAGTGCTACCAAAACTAGTGAATGGTAGCCGACTGAAGCCCTATAGGACAGGGTTGGAATCGTATAGTGCTTGAGGCATTGCGCAATGAAAAAAAAATAGAGGAATATATAGCCAGAGGAGGGATGCATCAGGTGAAAGTGGATACATAAGTAAGGGATTCTGTAGCGTACTTAGGAAGATCTGTCGCAACAGCTATAGGGTCATCACATAGTCAAATCAACAATAAATGAAGCATAGTTAAAACAGTTAACCAGAAGTTCTTGTTGAAGTGACGAATATTGATGGCAGATTCGACCATTGGGTTGACCGGATCAACGATGGATTTAGGAAGTTAATGCATGATTTGGTCATGATGGTAGTGGTTGATTTGGTAATCATTGGGATGGATCATCTAGATGTTATAAGAAGGTGCTTGATGCGGGTTGAAATCACCACTATGCTAAGTTTATTTGCAAATATTGTTGAAGCGAAGTTAATTTCCAGAGCTCCTGAGTGTGTTACGAGAGTTGTAGAGTGAAAAAGAGGGTGTGTCACGACCATGGGGCATTGTTGCAGGATGCAAAGTAACCCCAACATAGTAGATATTTTGAGTGATAGGGACTCACCAATCAAACTGGGTACTATTGTTGAAGAAATTGTGAGTATGCAGGTCAGATCATCATCTATCCCGACGAAGAAGTGGCGGGGTAGAAGCCTAGCTCCCCAGCACTAACGAAGAGGAAGACATGAACATCTATGAGAGTGCAAGAAGATGCAGTCACCTAGATAGGACCATATAGCTATGTTGTTGTAGAATCAATGGTTCAAACCGAGGTCTCCAGTAAGGACATCCTGGGCTACATCGTTGCAACTCGACCTAGTGCGTAGCCTCAACAACTAACCAAGAACCAGAAGTATCAGCCGAAGATGCCACCACTGCCAAAAGGGATGGTGTGCACCATCAATATTGTACCAACGTTGATGAAGATGAAGTATGATGACCACAGCCTGTTGGCATTACATATGTAGAAAATGATCCTTATCAGTCATTACCCTTAGTTACAGGAGGACCCATAGTGCGTATCCCACAGCCATGGGAATACGGGTTGGATAAAGCTGGGTTGCTAGGGATCATGAACATGTCACATTTCAGGTGACTGAATGAAGTAAATGCCTGTGTGAAGAAACTCTTGGCTTGCTTCCATGGAGGGACATTGTGGTTGAACACTCTAGTCTCAATCATGGTGGATTTGATTTCGGAGATCATAGGGTTGCCAAAGGATGGGACAGACCCATCACAATACTTCAAAGGCAGGGATAATGACAAGCATCTTGCTTCTTGGTTGAAGTTGAAATATGAATTGCAGCACGATGGCATAGTGTATCGCATTGATAGCATCAATGATTGAACAGTACGTATCAGCACCAGGATATTAGTGAGAAATATTGTCCGTAAGAACCACCCCATCCAGTGCACTTCATGGGTAAGTGCATGTGCACAACAATGCACCAAATGGGTACAAATGAACTAGTCCCTCTTATTAATAAACCAATTGACAGAGGATGCAATAGCAGTTTAGGCCAGAGAGCGGCGTTTCACTTATAGTTGGCTATTGATCCTCATGGCACTAAGTGGATTGGATGGAGCCAGAGTATTACCAAAGGATGTATGTTGAATTCATTAAGGTATTACCATAGGATCGCTCGGTTCACCATAGGACCACACACTATTCATGTACAATCTTGCTGCGACCCAGATAAACAATGGTTACTAATGTATTATAAGGTGACGGATGAGGAATTGGAGGAGGAAATTGATGACTGGCCTGCAACATGGTGGGATCCAGTTAGTTCCAATGAAATATCAGCAGGACCACGAATGGATGCACCTAACGATCTGGTAAGAAGAGATGACTAGAAAAGTCACCATGACTCTGATGGAGAGTCATTGACATAGACTGACCAAAAGGCTCAACTCATCCTTAAGGATACAAGTACTAAGAGGTGAATGGATAAGGATGTGAGAAGAAACACAATTTTAGAAATGGAGGTGCAACTACAACGACTTGTTAGAGATGTCAATGATGCAACCCATGCAGCCGCTAAGGAAATGAATAAGTTTGTGCAAGAAGGATTCATGGAGGTAAGATCTAAGTTGGATTCTGTTTATAATGTCATTTCATGAGAAGCAATAGAGGATGTAGCTATGCAGGACTATGCATCAATTAGCATCGAGATGCAGGCTAGGAATGTCTAGATTCCCTCGAATGTGATTGATGTTGGACGAGAGGATGTGAACTCCTTATTGTAGCAGCTGTAAAGCATTGCGGTGGATATCAATAAGTTTTCCACCTAGTCCTTAGTACACATGAAATGGGTCGTCAACCAAGAGTTGGCTGATCGTTAGAAGGATATCAACGGCCAGTACCTGTGGTCGCGAGAAGAAGAGGAGACATTCCAGAAAGAAGTACATGACTTGTGCCATGCAAAGGAAACATTGAAAACACACAAAGTGCAGGAAATAGAGACACTAAAGAAGGCACAAGAGGGGATCAATATGAATATGACAAAAGAAATCATAGAACTCAAGAAGGAAACCGATCTCCTTGTTATTGAGAAGGTGCAACATTTTTCTAGTCAAGACCAAGTGGAGGAAACCGTTACGGATGCTTATCAATACATCCATGAAAGTGCTGTGGATTTGGATGTAGTCACAAAGGAAAAGCAAGTTAGGGAAGTTATCATGCAACTCTAGATGGACATTGCCATTTTGAGCACTATGGTCTACACAAACATACACCAGAGAAAATTGTAGAAAGGAAGGGTGCCATCGAGGAGATAGTGGCACAATTTGAAGAAATCGAGCAGGAGGCCAAAAGGATCATTGAAGCAATGACACAATTTTTGGGTAGTGTCATTCAAGATTAACAGTTAGAGGAACTAACAAAGCAGTTGCAGGAAGTGGAGGGCCAGTTAGCAATACTGAAGACAACATTGAGGACAATTCCACCAATTTTTTCGATTACATGGTCAATAGAGTTAAAGGAGCTACAACAATGAGTTGAAAAGGATCAGGAGCGATAGTGGAAGCGCAATGACCAGCTCGACGAGTTACAATAAATTAGAGCCCAATTGTTCATGAAATAAATCACTGCGCTGCAGTCTATGCATGAAGGAAAGAAGGAAGTGAATGAAAAGCTGGTAGAGAACCCATTAAATAAGGATTTGCTCGAAAGTCAAGACCTTGCTAAGAAAATTAAAATGCAGGTAAAGGAGATCACTCAGCAATAGGATGACTTCATGTTGAAAATTATTGAGTACACCATGTCCAACTAACGTGGCTTGAGGGAGAGATACAATATTGTGTTGGGGGCCTATTGGTAGGGGTTTTGGGATAATTTAATTGCACAGCATCACAGCTGCTACACAACCTCAGAAGACATCGCATAAGTGGAAGATGGCGCACAAGATAGAAGATAGACTAGTTTGAATATTTTATGTCACCTTTTGTACTTTTGGATGATATTTTGTGGATATTAGTCATTAGTTGGTAGAATCAGTTAGGATTTAGTTAGAAGTGGACCATGAATGTAAGGGCTCTAGTTATTAGTAAACTACTCTACGCTACCTCCACAACCACCAACTCTGCTAACAGCTGGAAGACCCTCCACAACCATGGACAGTAGGAAAGATTGCAAACCATTGTTTTTCTCGCTAGTCTCAAACCTATATCTCTCATTGCCAATGATTTTCACATCTGAATCGAATCTCTGGAGCCCTTTCTTCCCATCTCCGGCAACCAGGGTAATAGTTGACAGTTTTCCTGCATTAGGATTAGAATCAATTTTTTCTCAAACAAATGTGGCTACCCAAAAAGAAACCTACCCTTTATATCTCATCTCCACCTTGATTGAAGAGACCCTACAAGATCTTAGGAACCTTCAAGAAGAGGGATGGTCTAATCCCTTCACTCATTCAACCACAGAGTCGTTGATCCCAGAACAAGATGTCAACATAGAAGGGTTGATCTATTCCATCTTACATCCAACTGAAACCCTAATAGGGTTTGGCTCAGACACCATCCTCATCTCCTCGACTAAGGCTCTTTGGAAGAAGATGGTGAAAAATGAAACCCTAAGTGGAAAAAGAAGAACACATGCTTGGCCCCTAGCAGATGAACCCTAAACCTAGTCTACAAAGTTAACATTTCCATAGAAGAAGTAGGAGATATGGAAAAACTGGTCCTTGTGGGAAATGTTAGTGGCAGAAACCTTGAGAAAGGAGAAATGGAGGTTTGGGTGTGAAAGAAATGGATGGGACTGATCGAGACAAAGCCAAAGGTTGATGGCCTATCAAAAGGTTGGTTTAGTTTCACTTTCAGCAAAAAACGGGAAGCATAACAAATCCTAAATATAAATTGGTTCTTCAGCTCGGTGCTCAATATTCTTAAAAAATTGACACCTTTGTTCGACGTCGACAGTGAGAGACTGGAAAAAATCCCTGTCTAGGTACATTTGTTGGGCCTACCATTGGAATTTTGTAACCTAGCTTCTTTGAAAGACCTTGGCAATGAAATTGGGGTTTTCCTAGAAGCAGACTTATCTTTTTTTAAAACTCGTCGAAAATTAGCGGCACGATTTTTTTAACAATGAATATCATAACAGAGGTTAGAAAGCACATTAACCTCATATGGGGCTCCGCAAATCGCCAACAAATCTTGTATTATCTAGGTTTTCTTTCAGATGCCATTGCTTCCAGAAAGTAGGGCACTTGGCGAAGAAATGTCATCTCCCTCCCCCCCCATTATTCACGTGGAAGAGAATACTCTCCACGGAGGGTGAGCTACAGGTCATAAGGACAACAATGGAAGGAACATCAAAATTTGGTTCAGCTCAAACCTTGAAAATTCCAAAAGAACAAGTAACTCCCTTTCCATTAGGTGGCACAACTTCTCCTCCTCATCTCCTGGGTATGTCTCTTGTTCTTTCTTTAAAAGTGCAGTTAAATGATACTACACCTTCATAGTCTTGCACTTTCATTCTAAAATTTCGTCATATCCCACAAGAGAAACACTCCCCTTCCCCACCTCCCTCATAATATATTATTTCGCCACTTATAATGAGACCCCCTTCCCCGATTGCTTTATCTCTAACTCATTCTGAGTATTTAATTCCTCTTGATACCTCCTCTCTGATCAGATTCCACCTTCAATCTAGGGACATCTCTGCATGAGCCAACCCTCCACTTCCCCTCCTTGGACTAGGATAAAACCTGATTCTTCCAACAAGAGGAAAAGGACATGGAAGACCTTCCTATCTCTCTTTTGCACAACAAAAAACTCTCTGGGATCAAGCAAATGGCAAGTAGAAAACTCTTTTTGGGGCACTTAGAGTAGGGAAGGCCCCTGAAGTAGTTCCAAAATGAAACGTCTCTCCCTAAAATGTACGAGTCTGCCAAATACCTGGAAAAAAATTTCCCTAAAGAGGATGATACATGTTCAAAAACTAGATGTCATCCTCCTACAAGAAACCTTAGGTGCAGAAGCTGAGGTTTCATCTTTGTTATAAAGTTAGAGGAACTAACAAAGAAGTTGCAGGAATATGAAGGGCTAGTTAGAAATGCTAAAGATGACATTGAGGACAATTCCACCAATTGTTTTGATTACGTGGCCAACAGAGTTAAAGGAGCTATAAGAATGAGTTGAAAAGGCTTAGGAGCGACAGTGGAAGTGCAATGACCAGCTCGACGAGTTTCAATAAATTAGAGCCCAACTGTTGGTGAAAGAAATCGCTACACTACAGGCTATGAAGGAAGGAAAGAAGGAAGTGAATCAAAATCTGGTAGAGAACCCATTAAAGCAGGATTTACTCGGAATTCAGGACCTTTCTAATAAAATTAAAATGTAGGTAACAAATATCACTCAGTAGTAGGATGACTTCATGCTGAAAATTAATGAGTACACCATGTCCAACTAATGTGGCTTGAGGGAGAGCCACAATATTATTTTGGGGGCCTATTGGCAGGGGTTTTGGGATAAGTCAATTGCACAACATCACGAATTCTACGCAATCTTAGAAGAAACCGCTCAAGTGGAAGATGGTGTGCAAGGCAAAAGATAGACTAGTTTGAATATTTTATGTCAGCTTTTGTACTTTTGGACCATATTTTGTGGATATTAGTCATTAGTTTGTAGAATCAGTTAGGATTTAGTTAGAAGTTGACCATGAATGTAAAGGCGCAACCCTATAAATAGAAGAACAATTGTAAATATAATTGTCAAGAAATCTTCAAAAATAGAAGATCATAGAATGAGAATTGAGAGCTTGAACTCAATTGAATTACTTTTTGTTTTGGATCTGTGATTGATTGCATAGAATTAATATGAAACAATGAAGGTTGATATGAATACTATTATCTTTTTGTCTCTTTCTGTCTTTCTATTTATGTAATCCAATGGTGAATGTGTGCGATATGGATCTATGATGCGATGTTTACTACTTATGAATGATGTTATCTTTCTAGATCTATTTGCTCAACAACATGGGTATTTTTGTGATGAATGAATGATGTGATATTTTAAATATAAATGATGAATGGTTATATTGATGATTAAGTGATTGGTTATATGTGATAGATAATTTAATGAATTGTCGATGCCCATAGTCCCTTTTTATTCTATAGAAGCTTGGTTTCGTCGGCCTTCCCTTGGACCACGGGTTCTTCACTTAGTGAAACCATGCTGTAGCACATTCATTCATGGCATATGAAACAATACCCCTATTTTCAAAAAATATTGGAAAATACCTCCCAAAATCATTTTTTTTAACCCCCTCCCAATATGCCTTCCCGATTAAAAAAAACCCCTATTTTCACTATATATTGCATGTATCCATTTTTTCATTTACATTATTTATACCCCTTTATATTTCTACCTAGTATATTTGCATGATACCCCACATACATTCTACAATGCACCTTGCTTCTTTCGATGTATATTGTGGATGCACATTACTTCACCCAAAATGATCAACATCATAGAGATCACATTCCTTTCCTAAATTAACACTAGTTTGTCACTCTTCCTTTGACCATTTTCCTCTCAACAATGGACAATCACATCAAGGTTCTACATTATGTCTAAAACATGGATAAACACTCACTACTTGACACTACTTGACTATTTTTCAAAATCAAGAGAAAAACACCAAAGGCTTGATAAAAATCAGAGCATATCTACACAAATATTGTTAAATTCAATTGACAAATAGAGATATGTTTTTACCTTTTTCCTCTCAACAATGGACAGTCACATCAAGGTTCTACATGATGTCCAAAACAAGTTCAAGTACAAGTTCAGAAAACCAAATAACTAACTACATTTCTAACCATTTCAAAACCAAGTTCAAGATATTTGTTTAAGCCTACATCATTTGCAATTTTGTTTATTATTTTATGGGAATGTCATGTTACATAACATTACACAAAAAAACACTTTCAACATCTCCCCATGCTGGGTTGTAAGCACCTCCTTACACTCAATGTAATAAATAGGTTTATTCAAATATTAATACAAAATAAACTAGTAAAAGGGTAAAGTATTACTGTTAACTACTAACAAAAAGAATATACCCTAGTACAAAGTTCATGAGGAAACATTGCAAGTATTGAAGCACTATCCATATCAACAGGTTTTCCATCAAAGAGATGAGCCTGAAGCAATCCCTGTGCTCGTTGTTGTGCAAGGACCTCTACTTGTATATCTGGAGGAAGGGAAGCAAGGAATTCTGTATCAATCTCCTCAGTAGCTGGTGGCTGATTATTTGTAGGTTGTGCCACCTAATTCTGCTGGGAAGCAAGCACCTCTATTATTAACTCTTCAGGAAGAGCCTCTAGGAATGTAGGATCAATAGAATTAGATCCTGCCACCATAGTATTTTGCTGTTGCTCACTGGGAGTATGAGCAGGCACATTTTAACTGCTCTCCCTAGAAATTTTTGGATGGGCTTGTTCTCTATTACTATTTTCATCTTGCACACCTTCCATATTTCTTGATGCATCAATCTATCCAAGGTTTCCAATTCCATCGACACTTCCAATTTCTACTTCCAAGCTACAAATGCTTTCACCTAATGTAGCACCACTACCACTACTACCTTGGCTCACAGCTTCAACATCATGCATGACTCGCTCATTGCGCTCATCTTGCATCTCAAGGTCATGGTGAACAACACCTATAGTCTGAGTTCCTTGATCCAAAGAAGCCTATTGCAAAGGTTGAGTTTAAATAGTGTTGGTATTATTGGCACTATTATATTCAATATGGGATTTCCCATGTTCCTCAGTTCTCTATATATCATTTTCCTATGATTGTAGATTTTTTTTCATTCCAGTACCATCTTCTGCAGCTTGTGAAGTAGTAGATTCACCTTTTTCCTGTGATCTAGTGGTATCATGGGCCTGATCTGATGGAGTATCATCAACTAACTGAGCTCTCTATAACTGAGAAACAAGCTGCTCCTCAATCCCTAATGCTATGGTAGTGCCACTCATTCCTCTAATCTACTGACTATCATCATCCTAGCTACTCGAATGATTTCCTGGCCATCCACTTTGAAGTGTTCGGAAAATCAAATCTATATGGGATGGAGCTGAAGTACTTTCAATATTACTCTCAGTGAAAACCCTATCATTCTCTACAATCATAGTCTCCATGATTGACAGCTCTCTCCCATAGCTTGTAAAGGTAGAAGAATGGCATGTTGGCTTACAAAAATGTCAAGAGTGCAATTTATATGCTACATAGTTGCTTACAAGTAATTTCTTCTTTAGTCATTTTCTGCATTTCTTTTGTAAATATTTTTCTGAGAATATAGGATGTATTTTTCAAAAAAATAAGGTAGGGAATGTTCATTTGCATTTGCATCCCATTCCATTACATTCAGAGGAAGAACAGGAACATGCCAAGGTGTTGATGACAGAGAGAGTAAAGAAATATAGATGGTATTCCAAATGGAAGATCTCACACATACATTTCATTCCTCAATTGCTCACATTTACTCGAGTATTTCTACAAAAGTTAGTCTTTCAGATATTGCATTTGAGCTAATCTTTTAGCTTATCCACAATTAGTGCCAAAGCTCATGAATTCTGTATACATGACATGATTGTCTCATAAATTCTATCTTATCTCAACTTCTAAAAATTATATCTAATATTTTCCTTGAATATGAAGGTAACATAGATTACAACTTGAAAAAGGTTGAAGTTCTTCTACTGCAATTCTTCTCCTTAAGGTTAAAGTACTGGAACTTCCTCTACTACAAGACACTAATCATCTACCCTACTAGAAAATGCAAGATACAAATTGGAAACATTGAGGATTTGTACTCACAGACAGCTTGATAATGGCCTTATTTGCATCTGGGTTTGTTGAGATCATTGTGTGAGCAGCTCATTTTTGTGATGTTTTATGTTTGTGTTCACCTTTAGTCGTCCTTGAGGCCTACCTGTACTATAGGACCTCTTCTTAGAATGAAAATTGAAAACAAATATAATCCAAAATTTGATCAAAGATGTTGGGTTTTTAGGACCTCGTTTCTATAGTTGAATAACTTAGCTATAAAATTTCCTAGTTCATTTCGATTTTCATGGGATAGCCTAGAGAATTTTAAACGTAAATGATTTTTTATTTCTTTCTGGTGGGTTCGAGGCTATATAGGATGACATGTTTTCCATCCTCTATGGCTTGAGTTATGAAAATTGTCCCTGGGCAGTTTTCCTTGGGCTAATATGAACTTTGAATTGTATTTTCATTGGGAATTTAGGGTGCTCAAAATCTACAGTTTGCTTTTGTCCTTTTATAGTTATAGGCACTGTAAAATGTTACTATTTCATGCAAGTTTGTGAGTACAAATTTTCTGTAAAATAGAATTATGAACTAGTTTTATAGTTGCTTACAATATAGATAGGAAATATTATTTGGAGTAAATGGGAGGTATAACAAGGCTAAAGGGATTACGCCAATCCCCAAAAACTAATAATTGAAGACTTCAATGACCAACTAGCTCTTAGACTAATATAATCTCCAAACTGATTTCTCATATTTCCCTTTTTATATCAGAATTCTCAATAGTTGTGAACTGGGTTGAAATGCATATGAGGTGACCTATGTAGTTGTTGGAAATGGTTTATTCACACAATGGACCCCAGAGGTGAGACGAATCAGTCCAAAAAAATAAATCACGGTCTTCCTAGGGGTGAATACCTCGAAAGGGATGAATAGTCTATATATTGACTATGTAGGAACACTCCTTACAATGGGGCTTCTTCACCCTGATAACATAATTAGAGATTACGGTAGCAGAGTGACTCTCATGAAATACTCTAATGCATATAATGAGGCTTGGGAAATTCTAAAGCTATTTAAAAATGGTTACATGCTACTGCTATTTCCTGCATGTTGGGCTAGTAATTTCTTTATAACTTACCAATTTAATAATGTGAATGGAATTTTATTCAATGTTAGAACCAGACGTCTGAACAATGCATTGTATTGGCTGGCCCAGATAGTGGGATCTTTAGGTATTGGCTATGTTTTAGATTTCAACTGCAAGAGTAGAAGGAAGAGGGGATTTTCGGGTCTTAGCATAGTGTAATTGTTGGGAATAACCATTTGGGGGGGAGGCCTTGCAAACCACCTAAGGTATTCTTCAAATAAACCATTAAAGGAGTTGGATTTCAAAATTTTTTGCTCTGCCTATGCAGGACCAATGATACTGTACTTCTTATATGGATTGATGGATTCTATGTTTCATACCCTTTTCTATTGGACCATTGGAGCTTTGGCAGATGATTAATAGACTCTGAGTATATATAGTGGTTTCTACAGAGGTGTGCAAAGCGCAGGAGCAATTGTGGCTTGGCAGATTGATTCTGAAAAGGTTTCATTACTGGCACATGTGCTTATCAATTGGGGCCTGAATACTATATCTTACCTTCTAGTTTTTACTATTATTTCCTTGTTAGTAAAGGATGAGAATTCCATTCCTGTACCTAATTAAGATAATGGCTCAAATCAAAGTGTGAACCCTAATTTTGATGCCACCTAGATGAGCTCAACCAAATCTCATGAGGATAATGCAGATAGATCTATAAGTGCCATTCCAATTAGATACCTTTGAACTAATTCTCCTAGCAGGTGGCATTTCTTTCATTAATTAGGTATTACATTGATTGTCATTAAAAATTAGACAGAATTTTGTTGTCCAGAATTATATTGATTCTTGTTCTTGAAGCCTATAAATGGCTTGATTCCAGTGTATGAGTTTCCCGTTCAAAAGTTTAATATATACTTTTAAAACTTAATTTATGTTACAAAAATCTTGTACCATACTCCAATATTCTCATTTCTCCCACACAAGGATCAAGAGCTAGTGAAGACCCTCACGTTTGAAAATTTTCAAAAAACTTAGAAGAAACTATGGAATATATGAGAAACATATAGGGTCCAATTTAAAATTTGAGTTCTCCATTAGAAATATCATAGGTGAAGAACCAGTGAAGAACATATCTCTTTCAATCTATGTCCACTCTCCATGGTTTGGCTTCTTAGGACCTTGATACATTTTTGTTTGAATTTGATGTCTTATGTCGTAGTTATGATTTTTTTTTCTGATGCATAGAAGTTGAATTTGCTTCTCGCCACATTGAAGAATGCAAGCAACAACACTGATATGGCTCATGGGACTTGGAGTTCAAACCATTCATACATGGAAAGAAATTGAACAAGATTGTCAAGAAGCAATGATTGTCTAAATAATTTCAACATTAGAATATTGATTCATTACTGGAAGAGAATGAAATGACTACAAGAACAAGATTTGGTACTACTAAAATAAAAGAGACATAACTACAGCAACTCAAAATTTTGCTAATCGCATAGTGGGGACAATACTCATTCTAACTACCAAAGTATGCAACTCAGTGCTGCCTTTGCAATATCTATTTGACTAACACTAGGATTATAACCAAGGCCTAGACCATGCCAAGAACCAATTTAGTTTGTATGTGGACCTGTTAGTTTCAATGTGGTCCAAGATCGCTCAAACACCATTCCTATAATCCATAAACTTAGCACTTTGACCAAACTTTGACTAAAGGCTAGCACTTGAGTGGTGACACTTGGAGATGATCCAATGGATGAGATCCATGTCAATCCATGGGCACACAAAACCAACATGCCTGATTTCCAACAAGAGGTGCACAACTATGTTAATTTATGAGGATGAGTATCGAAACTGAATAGGGGTACTAGAACTGCTCTGCTTCAATCTTAAACAGGCACTCCATAACCAAACACCTTTCAAACTGCCATGAGACATCATGAACCTATTAAAATCTTCACACTATCTGTCCAGCTTGATTAACCATCACACCTTGATCATACGATTGTTGTCATACTACACAAACAACTTGTCATCAATGACACTATGTCAAACAATCTTTCGTTACGAGGTTGACATCAATGACACTAAGTCAAACAATATTTCGTTACGAGGTTGAAATCAATGACACCATAAATTTATTCGTGTCCCACAACTGACCACAAACAGATCAATGGTACCGCTAAGTGTTAATTTTTCTAATACCATCCACCTAGATAATTATTTCCTAGTGATTTCCTTCAAGAATTAAATCGCAACTAATTAAATAATTTAAACTAACTAGAATTTGTTAACAGATATAAACAACAGAAGCAAAATGGAAAACAAACCTTCTCAATAACACATACAAAAAATGTGTGCCCTTCAAATATGTTTTTTATTAAAATAATATACAAGCATGTAAGGGCTCCCTTACTCGGAAAATGGCCCAATGAAGAAAATACAATCTACAACAAATCTAGCAAATTTGTCCCCTTGAGAAAATCTTCTTGCTGCAAATATGCCCCATGAAGAACCCCTACACCTGCTGCTGCCCTGTATGGCCTACAGAAAATGGCCTAAGGATTGTTGTATGAACAGCCTTGTATGACTTTCCCTACAAGTCTAAAACCTCAACCAAGTTGGCATAGCCTCCTGCAACTATTTCTTGGTCGTTGTACTCTTCTTCCTGCCAAATCTGGAAATTAAAAGTCCTTCTCTACACTCAGGAATCATTGAGAATCATTGTAATAAAGCAGGATGGCTAATAACAACTTTAATAATTTGACATCTTGCAAAGTATTATTGCCAATTGGGTGGCACTGAGCTTTTAGATAAGCAAGGCAAAGGCTTTAATTCCTCCCAGTGCAGGGTGGAGGTTTCGAGGGTTTTGAACTATGCTAATTTTCCTCTGTATGAAGAGATCTAGAATTTGGGTTCTGTAGCACCAGCCACATAATTGTTGGTTATGGGAGAGAACATGCAAATGAGTTGAGGTGCATAACCTCTGGTCAATATAATTAAGAGTTGATTGTGACATCTAAGCAATATAATTGAGACTTGACTAGTAATTTTTTTTTTTTGTATTAACAGCTTTGGCAAATTTCCTGTGCCAAAGTTGTAGAGACTGACTACTGACTGCATAAATTTATTTTGGGATTATATATTGAGATTTATGTTTCTGTCATTTATATTTATATTTTACTTCCATGGTCTCAGGTAAATACTTGTATTAATTTTTATTTACTTCTCTATGGTAACATGCTTATTGTTTGAGTTATGCTTGAGTGCATCCCCATGCCTACCTTGTTTTCACTCTAACAATGTGCATTTAATCCATTCATCTCTCTATCCATGTCTATTCCTTTGTTGTTTATATTAAAAAATTGGTCCCAATTGGTCATATAAATTACTTTTGGCTTGGATGGATCCAAATATACATATAAATAGAGGGTAACTGATAGATATTTCCTATCATTATGCCAAGATATACTGAAGGCATTATGATAGGCTACACCATCTTGGATTGAATATGGAATGCCAGAAACAACAATGTGATCAAAACAAAACTTAAATCTAACTACTTTTTAAACATAACAGACTCAGAATTTTGATAAGCTCTGTTTTTAACTATTACCATATGCTAGTGGAGAAATGATTTCATTGACATGCATTGGAAAATAGGAAATGATTTCTATTTTTAAGCTTTGTTTTAGTGTGAGAGTTAAGAATATTTTCTTCATCTTGTGTCTCAGTACCATCCATATTTTCTTCACCCAGGATTTTCCTTCTGCAGGCTGAACCATTATTAGACTGATCCTTACTTCCCTACTTTCTCTTGGAAGATCTTTTGGTTGGTTGACTACTTCCATCTTTCAATGTCTCCCACTTCTTGTCTGCCTTATTCTCTCCTGAGAATTCAGAAACCTAAGCTTCACTTAACTCTTTGTTGGTTTTATTAGATTTTTTCACTGATTTTGAAGGAGTACTCTCCACATTTCTGGCAGAGAGCAGTGGGCACTGTGGATTTGATTCTTCAATTCCCACATTCTGATGAGTTCAAAATAAAATTGTTAGAATCATGCTTGAAGTTGCGATCCTCCTTTACCAAATATCACTAGAGAAGCATGTCAAGGCTCAAAACCAATTTGACAAAGAATTCAAGAAACATGAGAAATATTTTCTGATGTTAGAGTTAAGCATTTTATTTATGTTTATAAGAATATATAGGTCATGATATATGAAATATGATAACTATATATGATAGATATGAAAATTCAATGAAAAGAGGGTAACTTCCCCGGTTACTACTAGTAATTAGATAATAATTTATACTAATTACTAAAACAATTTGCAGATGATTTTTTCCTTCCATTTGCAAATAGGAATAGTATAGTAACTAGTATTTCTAACTAAGTTACCAAGGGCAGATAAAATTTTTCTGATTATTCAGCATTAAGAGATTGATAGATTTATATATTTAGGGGCCAATTTCATCATGCACAGGCCTAATTCTAAAAGAGAAGAAGAAGAATGAATTCAAACAAGACACTAAAAAACCATTACTCAATTGACAAACAGTACCAGGGGTTATAAAAGATTAAAATCATATGAATATTTATTTCAGGTTGGGTATTGAATAGTCCTTTTCAATACTCACGCTTGAAGGGAACCAAGGTAGAGGAACATGCTGCAAAACAAGGGACATTTTTGTGAGATCGATGGAAATAACTTAGCAATGATCTATAGGATCCAAAAGTAATTCCCAACCAACATCTTGTTCTAGGGATGCAAAGGAAGCCTCATAAGATAACAACACAAAAAAACTCAAACTTGGGAGCAATCCAACTTAATATATGTGACTTTAACACATTTCTAAATTACAATCTAAATTTATCATAAACATAACTCTCTTATTGAAAACCATAATGGGATATTTTAACATGTTCTTTGAAGATACTGTACAATCCATAGATAAGACTTTAGTGTAGAATTTAAATTCAAGACTAGCTTGGAAAAACAATAATGATCCTGCACCAGACATGTGATTTTTATCCCACTCTAACAAACAACAAACCAAATCCATATAAGGTAAGATGATCATCATGTCTAAGGACATAATTCGTAAATTAGTTTTATTTCACTCTTTATCGAAGCTTTGCAAAAGAGTCCAAAGCATTTTAGTGAAAAAATTACTTAATATTAGAACAATTGAAATTTTTTATTGTTGTAGACCATGAGTTTCTACATTAAATAGAAACTTAACATTGAAAAACATGGAAACAACACAATACCTAATGGTACCAGGAAAACAGAGGAATAATGCCTACTTCATGAATATTTTCTTGTTTAGTAGCTACTCGAAGGTCACTGCATGCTTACATTAATGAATCCAACTTCTCCACTGCGTCAACTTGAAATGTGAAAAAATATATTCTTAGGAATATATATTTTCAAATTAACATTAAGAGAAAAAAAAGAAACAGAAAACAATGATGATGCCCCAAATCATTGCAATTTGACTCATTTTATAAAAATATATTGTGTGTTGATATTAGAACTTAATAAGTTTCTCACAAGTTTGAGCATAAGAAGAAGCATTTTGAGGTAAATGTAATGTGAATAACAATAAGAAGGACCTGTCCCATAATGTATAAGTTCTAGGCATGAATTATTAGCATTTTGGGAACATTCCAAGTAAATTTGTGCAATCTTAGCAAGTAAACATCCATAAGCCATTATTTGGTTCCTACATATGGGTAGGATTACTCCTCATAATCAATGCGAAGTAGTTCTGGTCATAGTATGAGTAATTATGAGAATGCAATAAGCAATTCCGGGAACTTTTCAATGTTAAAGGAGGACAAAAGAGAATTATGTTCAAAATAACAACCCCAAATCATGAATTCTAGGCACATATTGGAATGCAACAATGGTCCTTTTCAAGTTATCAAAAAAGGGGGTGATGGCTCAGAATCGCAATAGCAATTCGTTGTTAAGGAGTTCCAAGACCATAACTTGATCTTTAAATATATGAAAAACTAAAACTGTTTAGTTTCACTAAGGTCGAGTTGAGTAGTTTTAACATATCAATTTGACAGAATTCTGCAAGGAGACTTTCTTAGTTTACCTCCCCGTTGTCCTGTGCAATTTGCAAGATGTGTGCCTACATTGTTAAACGTTAGATATGCCCTTTGTGTGACTGCGTGGTTAAAAGTTGGATATGCCCATTGTTTCTAAGACTATCAAAACTCCTGATATGCTCATTGTTTCTAAGACTCTCCTTCAGGTATGTTCTCTCATATANAGCATTCATAAACTTTTGTTTGACAACTGACCAATTACCATCATTTTACAACACAAATTAAACTCACCATTATCTAAATCAGTTTTCACTTACATTTAACTCTTTTATTGATGCATTAAACACAAATAGAAGATGAATACATAGTTACATAGAATGAAGTGGTGATTCCTGCAGTATAACCCACCTTAGGTTTAAGGTATGGATGCTTCTTTGGAATTTAACCCACTGCCTGCCATCCACAGGCATACCAACATATCACATAGTTTAACATCATAAGAAATAGATATAAAACTTGCATGCTTCATTAGAGAGGGGAAGAGAAGTGTGATGCCAGATGGTCTGTCTAGTGTGAGTGTGACTAAGAAAATTCAGAATTAGCTGCTAAGACCACCTTGAGTGCATGGTCTAATTCCCCAAAAGGATAAGACCACTTTGAGTGCATGGTCTAATTTGCCAAATGCATAAGCAAACAAGAGAATAATACTGAATAAGAGAATAATATTGAATAGACTAATTTTTGTAAGTAAGAATTGAGTTCAGTTTGAAATCCATAGCCATAGACATCAGATGGACTAGATCAAGGTTTAGTAATAACAGAATTTGATGCAAAAAATAAGTGAAACAATCATTTCTATGACCAAATACACCAAAAAGCTTCAAAAATTTCATCCTAGATATTTGGCATGATGTTGCCAATATATATTCTGTCTGGACTGATGTTTCCAATCTATGTTCTATCTGGCCTGTCTCAAATATGATTACATAAACATACAAAAATTTCATAATACATACTTAAGAACCAACAACATTTAGACTCATAAACCTGTTTAATAACCCTGACCAGGCTTGCTACTTCACATATATTTCGCAATCAAAAATAAATTTGATACAATACTGAAATCCTGAAATGAAAACTTGCAATCCACATCTTAATAGGACATGACCACATGGGAGTTGGGATTTTATAGTATTTATAATTTATAATTGTTTGTATTAATGTTTAGAATCAAGCTTATAATTATGACACTCTCGGGACTGGATTTTCCAATAAACTTAAAACCTTTTCGGTCGAGAATGGTCTTCTATAAATTATGACTTAGAATGATTACCATTTCTGAAATAATTTTGAATAGATTCTATACAAGTTTGTGGTTATGTTCTAGAAAGGTATGTTCATTTTGCAATATCAAATATTTTAAATGTTTCTTTTTTACTAGTTTTTAATTTTTATAATATATATAAATGATAAAACCCAAAAAGTTGCACATTTGTTCCCAGAAAAATGCTCCTCGGAGATTACAAACACTGTGACTTTTGTGCACAAATTAGGGCAGGGCAGTTGTTGTCCAATTGCAGGCAAATTTGTTTTTGGACTTTTTTCTGCTAGAAATTTGTTACCTAGGAGAGCTATGAAGGCATTTCCATTTGTTCCAAGAAGTGTAGTACATTAATTTGGATGGAAGCGTTGTTCCTACAATCCCAAATTGGGTAAACAAGCAATGCATCGGCTACCTCAAAATATCATGCTGGAAGCTAATAAGAAACCCAAATAACATAGGATTAAAGCATGGATGCTACCCAACAATAAAAGGCCATAGGATATACAAACCAATCAATCTAGTGGGAAACAAAATCTCCATAGGGCTTAGGCAGAAAAAAGATATCTCGCATGGAAGGGAAAAAATAAAAAGCAATGGGAAACTGCAGACTTACAAGTCACTTTTTCTAACAAATAAATTAGAAGTATAACAAAGGAAATCTAGAGCTTCTACTGTTCATGCATAGAAAAAATATAATACCAACCACCAGAAAAGCAGATAACATTCATGCACAGAAAAAAGTGACTCTTTACTTGGATCTTCAACTTTTCATTCAACGGAAGGCATTTTTCATCAGAGATTAAACACAGTATAGATTACCTCCAAGAATTCTATATAGTGGCTCTCCAATGTGCCTCCTCCAACATTTCTATGCACTAGATAAACCCACAACTAGAAAATGGTGAATAAATGCCCTCATTTTCCAGAAAACACTGCTACCACTGCTACGATTTGAAAAAAATCCCTGTTATCCAACCAGAAAACATGATGGAGAAAATGTGGAGAAAACCCACAGAAAACCCAAGGAGCAACATGCCCTTGTTATCCAAAAAACCCATAAAAATGATGGAGAAAACCCAAGGACCAACATGCCCATGTTATCTAGAAAACCCAGCAAAATGATGGAGAAAACCACTTGAAAAATCTACGCATCATATGCAGGTGCACTCAAACCACAAGCAGACGCAGCTCGCAGGCACCTCGCAGGCTTGGAGCACTAGTGAACGGCACAAGAAGGAATGTTGAATAAAATATCCCCGAGCATATTGGATATTTAAATAGTAAAAAAAAAACTCTTTTTACCCCTAATATACGCCCAATATTTTGATTTTTAATTTTTTAATTTTAACCCCCCCAATATGAATGGACGTGATATCATATTGGTCCCTAGGTGACGCCCCCATGCCTTGGACATCTCAGGTGAGACTTCATCTGCTTCGCGGGTGTTTCCATACAGGGTAAAACTTGTCTAGGCTGGTGCTTAGGGAGATAATGCTGAGCTGAGCGTCAAAAGAGTGGGAACCCCTATCGACTGGGATCTATTGGTTGGGTTTGCACCAACAAATATTCAACACCCTTGATTTCCATGTGTTGAAGTTGGAATTAATTTCAAGGAAGTCTTCCGGGTGAACATAGATTGATGTCATGGCTGCAATATTTTTGTCAAATATTCAAGATGTACATAGGTTTATATTTCCTCACAAATCTATGCTCTTTCACACCCTATGCTATGATACCAAGTTGATGTTTGAGAAAACTCGGAGATTCTTGAACTTTAAAAATTTTATCAAATGAATTGAGCACTTGTGAATTTCATAAATCAGCCGCATATGAATATTTATATCAGCCACATATGAATCTCATAAATAAATCTGCCACACGTAAATCTCACAAATATATCATCCACATAAATCATCTTCATAAATCAGCCATATAAATAAGCTCTATAAATCATCCATATAAATCAATCAACCATGAGAGACAATATATACCCTGGGAAAACCCTCCAAACAAGGAGGATGAAAAAGTCCAAAATTATTTGGGTATGGTATATAGACTTACAGAGAATGCTTAACAACACATAAGCATATTTCCCGATAAGAGATAACATCACAATAGAATAAAATATAGATCAAATGTCACCCTACAAAAACAATTGTATGTATATATGTTGAACTTTCCATATGCCTAGCATATCAATAACAAGCCAAAAACCATAGAATGCAAAAGGTAGCGCATAGGAGGCTTAGTAAACATACTGAGAGCATCAGATAGCACATTCACAAGTAGGAGCTAACTAAAACTCCCTCCATGCAAATGTTAGTGCCCTTCATTTCCTCACTTAGCTTTTACTAAATGTTCACTGTATTCAACTGAAAGTGTGCTAACTTGAAGTGAATGTTAACTGAATTGAGATAAATGTTAACTTAATTATACTTAATATCAATTGTCTATGAACTAAACTCAATATTTAACTGACCACTCATCACTTAATTAACATGCTAACTTAAGTGTCAGTAGTGCCATCCATGCACAATTTCTATTATTAACTTTTGCATGGATCTATTTAGTTAAGTAATTCATGTTGATTGATGAAAATTAAGCTCTTCTTTACTTAACTTATTACATTCATTAACAGTTCAATTGATTCTTTGACTGAGGCATTGATTAAGGCATTCATATTTTACTAAAGCTTTATAACTTGAGTTCACTCAAATATTTGCATGGGAAAATTCAAATTCTCTTTCTCTATTACTTATCTCATTATCATCAATTAATTAATGCATGGTCCATATGTGTATTAATTATTTATCCATATTATCATACCATTCTCAAAATAATTTTTCCATACTGATGATTTTATATATTACCTCGAGCCATATAATCATATGCTAAAGTAATTCAGTCTAGGGGAAACTAATCCCTAGAGGATACTTATAGGAGTCAGTGACCATGACTATCAATATATCACATAGTCTAATAACATGAATTTATACAACATGATTTCATATCCATAATTGGAGATCAATTATCAGATGATACCATATATGAGAATCATTAAATTGATACAACACAAGTCCATAGTCTTGTACAACACAATACTAGTCTTGACAAGAATACAATCTTGATACAACACAAGATCCAATACAGACATCCCACCTCAATATATGAGTACATAGATAATAATTGATACAACATAATGTCATGACTTGATACCCCACAAGTCCTTAACTTGATACAACACAAGTCTCAGAGAATGACTCCTGATGTTGTACAAATAACAGTTTCCTTAATTTGTTTGTAACAAAATATTTATAAGTAAATTTTGTTGCTACTATCAAAGATGGTATGCTTTCTTTGAAGGTAAAAACATTTATTACAACCTCATTCGTATTTGCAGGGATGTTTGTATAAAGTGTGGTTTGTGTTATAGATAGCTTAAGCTTTGCAATATTTTGATATGAAAGAAGCCAGAGATGAAAGATGATAAGAGGATATGACCCTAAGGGAATATTCAAGGCTGTTATAATGATAAATTCTAGGGATGAATGAGGTATTTGATGAGGACGGAGACGGAGGTGAGGATGATGGGGATGGAGGTAAAGTAAATGATAGAGGTGATCAGAGTTAGTCATTTAGTCCTTGTAGAAGTTACATTCTATTCACAACCATCAATCTATTCGAGGTGAATATTTGGGAAGTCTGTTGATACTCATAGAAAATTTAAACTCATGTTGATACTAATACCCATCTCTAAACTGGACTAAATATAAACACTACATGTATGAATAACTCCTTAACTATAACAGAACATGTATCACAGGAAATTTTAACTCCTAGAAACTAGTTTTAGTAAGAAGCGACATAAAGGTTTACGTACATATGGTGACCCACTCAGAAAAGGATTGTGAAATGGACCATTAAATCCATCATTAAATATATCTTTGAAATCAATTTCAATATTCCAAAATCAAGTTTTGAAAAACAACTGAAAGTGCATTTTTTAAGGAGCATTATACCATAAGTAGATATACTTGAGGTGTTTAATTACCTCATATGAATCACTACTCTTTATCTAATGCTTAATACACACATAAACAATATTTTTGAATTGGGAAAGGTACAATGGAGACTATGGCTAGCCGCAAACAATGGAGATGAAGGTGACTTCTCTGGTCTCCTTTTCTACCTTATGCTCCTGCAGCCACATGGCGTATGGAGAAGACAAAGATATCCTAGACTATATAGCTAACACATGGCAGGGTGAGCCTATTTTTTCCACCTCAAATAGCCCAACAGTAGTAGACTGCTCTACGATACCTCCACAATCACCAACTCCGCTGACAGCTGGAAGAACCTCCACAACCATGGACTATTACGGAGAGAAATTCCTATGGCTTTGGGTACCACAATAGACAGCTTGACTCCAGAAATCAATCCTTTCCAATATGCAATATAAATTAAATGTCTAACACTAAAGGATCATACCTAGTACCTTATTCCGGATGGTTGAAGTAGATCCCTGTTGAGCTTTCCAACTTCAGCTTGAATTGATGGATTACTTCCTCAACAACAAGTAAAAAATACAAGCATTCTATATATCATGGTGTTAGATCTATTCTAGCATATATAATCAATAATGTATAAGCATTTGACATAATCCCATGGATAAAATATGCATTCAAACACACATTATTGGACAGAAAAAGATATTTCTATTAATATAAATCAAAGATTACAAGATACAACCTCTAACGGCATGTCTGCGAACCGGAGAAATTGAATCCCCCACTTGGGCCTCCACCACTTCAATCCTCCATCTCTCTATAGCAAGCTCACAAGCAAAATGCAAGCTTGGGAAGAACACAAAAGTGCTCCAAGGGACAAAAGGAAGCAGACTCAAGCATAAGTTCCGACAACAATGGACTATAGTTTCTTTGCTCTCAATTCTCTCTTATGCCTTCAATGTACCAAGGGGTTCCTTATATAGCTTTTCAATGGGGTAATGAAAGGTCGAATCTGAGCAATCTCAAGGCATAGGGAAGCCCAAGAGTCAAATGAGTCAGATCCATGTTAAGGAAAACTCCAAAAGGATTTGGATTATGCACACATCCCGATGTATGCGGTTTTAGTGGTCAAATCCACGTATATATGTGCTTATAGGTTTAAAAGTCACATGTATCATTTTTCATATGTTTTTAGGGATGATCAAGGAAACATCAAAGTACAAAAAGTGGTCCATAGGGTCTAAGGAGTCTGCAACAGGACAAGGGAAGGCCATAGAAAGTGTGATTCACCTGGAGTGGTGAAATCCGCTATAACAGATGCCCCCTAATGTGTGAGGTCAGAGGGGTCATACGATGGCCGAAATGCATTATAAGTCCATCCTAGAAGTGGAGTGATGAAGGATCCAAAATCGAAGACCATCCACCCAATCAGCATAGTATAGTAATACAACTCTGCATACAACTGCAAATACATATAGCAGTCCCAGATACATAAGAGTACAATGGCCATTAATAGGCATGAAACATGATATCACATATGTGGTCATCACCACGTACAATATACATAGCTCAGAATATCCATGATGAAGATATACAAAGGACCATGATCTCCAAAATGGCTGAAGATATATAATAGATCAAGATCTCCATAGTGGCTGGAAATGTCTGACATATACTGGAATCAAGTCATGAGAGCTGAAATCTCATGAACACTGGCACGATCAAGGAGGCAGCATATAAGAGATGCCACCAATCTGGAAATTTTTCTACACAAACCGCTACGAATGCATGTCCTACTATGCGAATATAGGTGTCGAGGTCAAACATAGTAGTCCATCGTCTGATTACTGGTCATTAATGTATACCGTTAACAGACATGAGATCACCCATCGATAATGAAAATGGGAATTAAGGTACTAGAGTGCAAACTAACAAGTGTGAATAAATGTGTTGAGGTCGAACACTTGAGAGGATCCATCGATCAGGGGACATTGATGTATTCCCAAGAACTGTCGATGGCGAGAGAACCTGCCATTGATGACTGCAAGTCTCAAGGCACTCAAAATGACTCTAGATTCCAATCCCAGAATAAATGATCTGAAGTCAATGGGATGAAATCTGCTGGAAGGAGGGCATTAAGTCATCCCCCATCATCCAACACGAGGTACTCAGTAAAGCTGTATAATGTGGAAGGACTCGATCATAAGGTGCACGAACCAGTAATTGTACCGGGAATGGTCGACATGCAAAGTCAAGATAACTGAGGAATGGCCGACTCAGGTTTCAACTTCCTTCGAACAAGAGCATAACGCCATATGGTGACTGAATGAAGGTAGCATAGAATCGATATACAAATTGGGACATCTCTGCGACACAGGAGGCATCGACAGAGGCTCCATAGGGACTGGAAGCTTAACCAGTCGGTGGAGATAAACTCAAATAAATGAGTACAACTCCTAAAGTCAAACTATAACCCAACCAATGGATGTGATATATAGTGCTCTATTCGAAGGCAACATGACTCGACAGCTGCCAAAGATAACATCTTTCCTTGTCCAACTTTTTGGTTTTTTGTTTTTTTTAGACTTTTTCAGTTATTTAAAAATCTTGAAAAAAGAATAAAATAGATTTATAGTTACAAACTAGGAGGAGACGAGTGTCACAAGGGAAAACAAACTAGTTCCAAGCAGTGGAACATACCTATGCTCAATGCAAGGATACATGTGTAGGATATCGACAGTCGGGGGAAAATCCCCTCCCGGTAAAAAGGGAATCAAGCTGCGAAGGATATAAAAAATGGCTCTGCATGGCTAGACATGAGACGAGCTCGAGCTATATGGCTGAAACACAATGTCAAGGGAGCCGGCATAAAGCTCAATAAGGCAGGAAAAGCTCATGATAATGCATTCGCAACTTGACATAAGGGAGGCCTGAGGGAAATAGGCCAGCATAAGATCAAGAGGAGTATGAGGCTCTTGCGAAATGTCATGGCAATACTATACAATGGACTCCCACACCCTAAAGGAGAAAATGTCAGTATGGGTACCAAATGCAAATAAGGCGCTAACTAGGGTACCCATGGAAGGTAAAGCTCTACCACTCATATCATACCACTTCTAAAGCAGCAAGAAGGTTCTGTGACATAATAGAGTGGGTTTGTACCTAAGGCCATGATGACATGGTCATAAGGTCATGCAAAATGAAAACGGTGGTGAAACCTAACCTATATGCCAGTTTAGACATGATACATGAGATTGGCACGAACGGGTCAATCCAATGGCCGAAACAACACTAAAAAAGGTCTTCTGCATCACAAATTATGTCAAAAACGGTCCAAAATGGTTAGAAAATGTCAAAACTATAGAAAAGGGGGTAAAAATTTTCAAATATTTGAAAATTTTCTATAAATGATAAAAAATATAAATCATTTGAAACTTTTACCCATTTGAGCTCTGATTTTCAACAGCGAATTCCAAGAGATCCAGCTGGCGGAATTCACTACCGTTTCTTCTAGGTATTTACTCATGCTCTCCTCTTGCATTTTGATATAATTTTTATGAATTTCCATGGTCTAATCAGGTTTCTAGGCCAACCCAAGATGAGCGCTATGGCCCACGCGGAAATCGTGGTTTTTTCCGCGTATAGGGCTAGATATACATGGAAAATGTCCTTGAACCCGCATACATACGCGGCTGTTTTGAAAACAGTCACGTATGAGGCCGCACATATGGTTTTTTCAATAAACTAATGGGAAAATTTCCATTTTTTTTTGCAGGATGGTCCTAGAGTGGAGAGAGCGTGATCATTGTGAAGTAGAGGAAGCAGTAAGGGCCGACTTAATGGCTCAACAAGCTTTACGTGCATGCAGACTCTACAATTTTTGGTGTCTTGGTCGTTTGAGGGCCAAAACAAGACTGTTACAGATGCTGGTAGACTATTGAGATCCAGACTCAGAGTCCTTCCATATTGATGGGATGTCCCTCACCATAGAGGTATAGGAAATATACTTTATCACAGGGCTTTCTAGACAAGGGGAGGTGGTGAACCTTCATTCCCATGGTGGGATAGGGGGTGGCCTGACTATCAACGAGTACATTGCAGTGTACTATTATCCAGACACCAAGAATGTGGGGATTCAGGTCCCTACCAATGCTATGCAGGTGCTGGGCCTAAAGGCCATATTATTGACACTGGGCAGGATAGTCGGCTTGGAATCACTCCAGTAGGCCTCACGGCCTCTGATGTTCTATGTAGTGGAGTGCATGACACCCACTATTTACGACTGGAGTACTACACTACTGAGCAACATGAAACACCAGCTCAGTGTGTGTAAGGCAGGAAAGGTGCAGAACTTCAGGTTCAGTAGTATTTTGAGCACGTTTTTCTTCGAGCATGTTCTAGGATTGAGCGCTAGAGTGGACGTTCCTCTCCACAGGGTTCGAGATCCAGCCCAACGGCATTGGGCAGATGCTATGCGCAGACTGGGGGGTGGTAGGGTGGCCAACCCATATCCAGCTGACTTCTTTCCATGGTGGCGATGACATATAGTTGCCATCGATGACTACCCCTATGCAGGGATAGATTTCTGGGGGGACCCGGACATGTCGCTACCACCAAGATCGACATATGGTGATATAGGTAATGAATCTCGACCCTCACTCTTTTTAAATTTTTTGAGTTATTTTATTTTTTTGTGTTTTCTTGATTATATGGAATCGAAAAGACATGTTTTTGCATGACAATACATAGTGACATCTACCATTTGTGTGCAGATGTGGGACCACGGTGGCTAGAGGGATTCCCTCATCATAGACGGAGGGGAAGAGGAGATGACATCATGGTTGTGGATGTGGAGTGAATGCTCCAAATCATTCATACCAACTTTGTGAGACTGACTCATAGAGTTCCCATGGCGCAAGTTGAGGACTTGCCTGAAGCCATGCAGCAGTAGGTGGTGGGTGTACCACGCGCATGGGTGTGTTTATTCCGACGGCTAGCTAGAGTCATAGTGACCTTCCATGATCACAACCCTCCTCCTCCTCCACGGGATTAGACACCTGGGAGTGTATACATTTTCTATGACCGTGTATTATATGATGGTGGCTTAAAAGCCCCAATTTTGTATCATGACACTATGTATTATCACATTTTGATGTATATATAAAAAGTTTCATGGTGATTGATTTATTTATTTACATGTGTAAAAATTGTGTTTGTGATTAATTTATTGTGAATGAAACAAATGCAAATCTAACACGTAGTTAGCATATGAGTCAGCAACTTGATTATTATTTCTTGGAATGTGTATATATGTTATGTTGTCAAATTTTCATTCTAACAATCTCACACGTAAGAAATTTCTCAATAACGTGGGATCTCTAACATGGTACAAACCATTGAGTTGTGACACTACTAACTCCGAATCAAGACGTACCTCAAGAGATAGAACACCATGTAGAATGGAATCTCGTAGAAGCTCAATAATGGTGTTTCATTCAACAACATTGTTGGAAGATGGCCATAGACATACACCTCCTGAAGACAGTACTTGACCCATAGGAGTATAAATCACCCAAGCAGCAGAGGCTGAGTGTTGAGTGTGACGGCTTGCACCATCCGCGAATCCTATGTAGGTGGAAGATTCCATTGACATCTGCCAAAAGAAACGAAAACTAATCACAAACCTGATCACGATAAGAAAAACACCTAACTATGCAAAGCTATACAATAATATACAATAAGCAGCCTTGGCTAAAAATCATGCATAGTATTTCTTAAGATAGAGCCCATTTCTAGGCTCCGCCAAGGCCGTCCCTTTGTAATACATTAACTCATAGTAACCCTTCTCTAACACATGCTTGACCACGTAAGGACCACGTCACATAGGATTAAATTTCCCTGCCCCCAAGGGTTCTTTCAGTTGATCCCACAAAAGGACCAAGTCTCCTTCACTAAATTCCCTTGGACGGATAGACTTATCATATTGGGCCTTTACGCGACGCTTACTAACCTCTAGAGACACCAAGGCATCCCGACGCTGCTCATCAAGTTTCTCAAGGTGAACCAAATGCTCCTCCAAAGGTGAAGTGTCTGGTAAGAGTTCCATAGCTAGCTTCAACGAAGGAATCTCGCATTCAACCAGAAATATCAACTCCTCTCCATGTACAAGTTGATATGGATAAAAACCAGTGGTAGTCTTAACAATGGTTCGATATGCCCACAAAGTAGGGTATAACATAATGTGCCAATTCATCTTGCTTTGTGCGATGGTTCATTGGAGAATGGATTTGAGTGATTTATTCACTGCCTCTACATGTCCATTCTCTTGGGGGTAGTAAGAAGAGGAGTGCTCTTGCTTATACGCTAACTTCGATGCCAACTCTTCCATCATACAGTTCTGAAAGTGCGAGCCATGGTCAGTGACAAGCTCTTTCAGAATCCCAAAGTGAGTAATAATTTGGTTGAACACAAAGTGAGTGTCTGTCTCACCATCGGATTTTACTGTAGGCATAGCCTCAGCCCATTTCGTGAAGTAATCAACAGCCACTATAAGATGATGGTGCCCCCCAGCCGAAGCTGGGTTGCAATCTATAAAATCGAGCCCCCACTTCATGAAGGGACTGATGGTGATAATGGGATGTAATGGGGCAGGTTTCAAGCACATATTACATGCGAACACCTAGCAAGGGTGGCACCTCTTGACCGCATCAATAGAATCTTTAAAGATCGACGACCAGAAATAACCCGCTCTTAAAATATTTTGAGCTGTAGAAAGCCCTGATAAATGACCACCACACGCCCCTCCATGGCAATCATTCAGCACTACCTCAGCCTCCTCATGAGTTAAACAATGTCGTAAAATGGAATCTACCCCATGGAGATACAAAGTATTGTCCACTATGAGGTAGTTCTTAGAGACATGATGTAATCGTCGTCATTCATCTCGCGAGAGGTGAGTAGAGGTATTCAGTGTTTGTAAATATATTATGATATCCCCATACCATGGGTCTAACGTTGAGATTAAGAAGATGTGTTCATCGACAAACATATCTTCACAAATCACCTCCTCAGCCTCACTCAGGAAATCCGATATAAGCTCTGCAAAGATTAAATACTTCTTCGATTTTGCCGAAACAAACTCGAGATCAAATTCTTGCAGGATGACAATCCATTTATTATATTTTCCCCCAATCATCCTTTGGGTGAGGAAGAATTGAAACGGATTGACATGGGCCACAACCAAGGTCTGGCGAAGGAGAATATAATGTCTCAACCACTGAACTGCATGTACGGTAGCTAAAGCAAGCTTCTCGACATAATAATAACGAATCTCTACGTCAATAAGGTTCCGGCTCAGATAATATATGACATGCTCTTGGAGCTCCTCATCCTCTTGAATCAAAACCATACCAATCGTCTCTAAAGATGGGGCCACATATAATAAGAAATCATGGCCATAGTCCGGGGGACTAATCACCAGGGCCGATGCTAGGGCTTGCTTGAGTGCATCAAAGGACTCCTGGGCTCGCTCATCCCAATCAAAGGGAGTACCTTATTTAAGAGACGCATGAAGCCTCTAGTCAAATTGGCAAAGTTGACAACAAATATTTGTAAGAATTTTGGAATGCCTTGCAAACACTAAAGATGACAAATATTTTTCGAGGGAGACAACTGAAGTATTTCCTCAACCTTCAAAGGGTTGACTCTTATACCCTCTTTCGAAACGATGAATCCTAACAAACGACTTGACTTCATGAAAAAGATGCAGTTATGAGGATTTAATCTAACCAAATAGTGCCAACATCTTTCGAATACCAATATCAAGTGATAGGGATGCCGCATTCTCATACAAGAATGAGTAGGGAGGTCATCCAAAAATACTTCAATAATTGACTTGAGATCATGGAAGATCAAGGTCATTGCCCGCTGAAATGTAGCTCCGGTGTTTTTAAGGCCGAAAGGCATTTTTCGATATGCAAACATTCCCTAAGGACAAATAAATGCAGTATTATGTTGGTCCTCAGGTTTAATCTATATCTAGTTATACCCGGAAAAGCCATTCATGAAGGAGAACACCTCGCTACCCGCACACTCATCCAAAATCTGATCAATAAATGGTGTGGGGAAGTTGTCCTTAGGACAGGCACGATTCAAATCATGGAAATCAGTACATATGTGGATCACTCCCTGCTTCTTATCCATCGAAACAGGGTTTGAAACGCACTTCGTCAAGGGAATGGGATAGATGAAACTAGCTTTTAACAGCTTCTCTATCTCTGCCTTAATGGCGGGTGCTTTCCTAGGATTCACCGCGCATAAATGCTGTCGAATAGGCTTAGCGTTTGGGTAAGTATTAATCTCATGTTAGACAATTCGAGGGTCAATACCTGGCATCTCATTGTAATACCAAGCAAAAATATCACGAAATTCCTTAAATAGCTCGATGTATTCTAGAATATCAGCATGGGAACATTCTGCCCCAATATAGACATTCTCTACCGTGCTAGGATTGCGAGAGATGTTGATAGGAATCATTGAATATGTGTTTTCCATGTTTCCATCAGCCATTGGACTAGGAGAGCTTAATGGAACCACATGACTACCAACTCTCTGACTAAGAACGGCCCTAAAATCCTCATGCTCCAAACAGTCAATCTCTGGAAGAAAATACGATCTATGATGGAGTTCCTCCCATGGTGGCTCGACTCCTGACATAGCCTCAATAATTGCTTTATCCGAAGGGAAAACCATATCAAGGTAGTTGTGCATGTGAGACGACTATATTGCCCATGCCGGCAGCACATAAGGGTCCTCCTCCTCTATCCATGAAGAGGAAGGACTAGGCTCTGTAGCAGACTCCAGATTAGCTTGATAAGCAATCATGGCTAAAGGAAATGGCACGTCGGTCACGACGAGCTCACTCAAATTACTTGGTGCAGGAAGAATCCATGGATCTTCCATATGACTCGTGTGAAAAGACACTGATCTCGTAGATGTCGAAGCCTCATCGAAACTAGATCCTATCATGAGGATTGGTGCAGGACAACTAAAGCTTCCCATGAGGGATGGGTACATGCCTACACCCACACTCCCAGTTGCTAGCTAAGAATGTTCAACGATCGGGATCGAAGCTCCCGAAGATGCAGTAACAGACGGATTCTTGAATGCCATTTGATCAATCGTTACAATCTTCCCGTTATGTGGAAAGCATACAACGTGGAACAAGGAAGAAGCAATGGCTTGCATGCTCTACATCCAGTTCCTACCCAGCAAGAGATTTTAGTCAAGGGGTGCATCTACCACCTCAACCTCTATCGCAACAGTATTTCCTCCCAAACGGACTTTAAGGGAAGGAAGGATACCGTGTGGCCTAAAAGATCTCCCATCGAACCCAATTAACATGGTCGCTGATTTAGACAGCTCAGGGGAACCCAAACCCTTCCAGCAAGATAAAGACATCACAGAAGCAGCAGCGCCCTCGTCAATCACAGTGTGCTTGACAGTCATATTAAGACATTCTACATGCACCAAAAGAGACACATAGTAGGGAAAGCGAGGCTGAATTCCTGCGGTTTCAAATTTGATCACCAAGGAAGAATCATCACCATTCACACCAAGGGCAGAAAGCAACGCCTTCCTTTGCGAAGGACAACTCTAAAGCACTTCCAATGCAGACATCGCACAATGAGTATGGCCCAAATCCTCGACAATTGAATAATTCTGGGTGGCTTGAGCATTTGGATTATGCCCTTAACGCTTAAGGACTCCCTTAGGAATGTGAGGTGCAATCTCAAGTTTATCCACAGGTTTCTCAATACGCAAAGGGGACCCTGGTGGATCAGGTTCTTTGCCTAGGTTGGGCTGTGACGAACCATAATCTTTCACACGTGTCAAAACTTTTGCAGCGCGGACCATATTAATGCACCCACGACCACTAGTCTCTGGCGGATCATGATCATCATCAGACTGGTCATGGGACTTCAATTTCATATTTTGATCATGCGGTAAATTGTTAGTTAGCACAGTTGGGCCCTGTGCTAAGAATCTCAAAGCTTCCTCAATACGAGGGCACAAGTAAGTGAGGTGATCGTCCTTACACAACTTGCAAGGGAACTTAACCTTACATTTAGCTTGCTTGTCCCCCCCAGCATTTCGACTGTTCTTGTCATTATTGTTAGCATTCTCATTCTTATTCCCACCCTTACGATTATTTTTACCCTTTTTTATATTCCATCCGAGCTGCTGGTTACCCTTCTGGTCTGACAATTGCACAGAAAGTACATTCACCATTTGGGCGGGTTGAGATGAAGCCGTAGCTTGTCCAGAAGCAGATTGGTTGACTGAAAATGTACCAAATTTTTTTGCAACCGAATCTGTAGGTTTCGCACTTGCACAACCCACAATGCCATCAGCATGTGGTCCAGGTTTGACTTTGGGATCGAAACTGGAATGAGGAGCATTGGGAATAATCTCATACAACAAACCGGACTGAGCATAGATCAAGTCCAGTTCCTGCACCCTAAAAATCGCTTGTTCCTCATTCTACACTCTGGATGTGGAAACATCCTTCACTATATATGGAAATAACGACCTGAGGAACCACTCGAGGAGGAATTCTGGCAGTATAAAAGCTTTAATTAACCTCTTCCATCTATGCCACTCTTGAATATGATCAGAAATATGTGTGTCTTTATCTTGTCAAAATGTTGACAAGAGTTTAGTACCAACGTCATAACACACTGGTAGCTGGAAGTGATTAAGAAAAGTAATCGCAAGGTCATCAAACAAAGTGTAAGCACCCATAGGTAACTCTATATACCATTTCGCAACAGGCCCTGTGAGGGTGCGTTGAAATAGTCTCAAACGGACTGACTCCTAATGTAATGAATTCAAAGAGCACCATAGGTGAAACATAGTAATGTGTTCGCTTGGATCCTCTCCCGGTTTTCCCTCGAACTTAGGTATGTCCGAACGAAGCTTGGTAGGGATAGCCAGCCAAATCAGGTCATGAGCCACAGGATCGCTCGTTAGTCTCGATAAGTCAGGAAGATTAAGCTTCGCAAGGAAAGGGAGCCTAGGATGGTGAGGTCGATGGATCGCTCCTTGATTCATATAGGGTTGACTACCACCATGTCCTTGGCCATAGTTTCCTCCTCTCGTATGACCCATATAGGGTGGCATGGAAGCACCATAGTGAGGTGGACCTTGACTAGTAGGAGCTACAAAGCCATAATTAGGAGAGTAAGCAGGTTGTTGATACCCGCCCCCATAAGGTGAAGAACCCTGTCCATACTGCGTCCCATAATAGGGTCCATAGGTCATCGCATGCGATGCCCCATGAGACACTCCATAGGTAGGAAGATACGCTCAGGAAGTAGGGATATGCATACCAGAAGTAAGGATATATGCCGCGGGAGTAGTAATATGACCTCTAGAAGCATGAACACAGCCTCCCGAAGCAACGGGCGGTATGTAAACTTGAGACACAATTGGTCTAGTAACCGCAGTACAGACCTGACTCATAGCCATGTGCCGACTTGAAGGACCACGTGAATAAGGTGGAGGGTGGACATTTGAAGAACTAGGGATAGAGGATGAAGGGATCTGAGTAATCAAGTATGTACTACCGCCTATCGTCACTCATCTCGGGTATGGTATCCTAATTGGATCGCTAACTCTAGACCTAGGAGGGATATATTATTTAACTTCCACCACTAGGATGGAAGGTGCAATGTGACTAGTGCTCCCAAACCTCTCCACATGGTAAGGAATGAGAGTTCCCCTAGGCATAGTGTTAGGCTCGAAGTTAGATTCGACATGAAATGACAAATCATGTGTAGGGAAACTAAACATAGCATAACTACCATAGCTAGTGATGGTAGGTTCAAAATGAGTCTCAGCATCCTCCATCATTCCATACTGGTAACACGTCAATGGGGAATCAACCCTAGAGTGAGTAGGTCTATCATGCATGGCTCCTATCTCATAAATCACAGGACCTAACTCAACTAAGTCGAGTGAAAGATCATAAGTAGGAGTAAATTCCCCATCATCTACACGAATGGGAGGAGGTGGTTCAGGAATATCCTTTAAACGGTCTCCTATGGTGTGTGAATCAATGTGTGACATAGTCCGCCTGGACTGTCTAGGTCTCTCTCCCAAAGGAGGAGGAGAAGTAGAAGGTGAAAGTCCTGCTAAATGATGAGAACGGCGAGGAACCGCACTAGAATCCACAATGACTCAAAAAATAGCAAAGAATCTCTATTTATGCAAACCCTAGGCCAACTATCATGCATAGAGAAATCACTAATAAAATCTAAAGCCAAATGCAAGAAAACAAGGGCTGGATAAGTGAGATCCCGAATGAAGCAGGTATGTCTCTCCTAGGAGAGGCTTGAGACTCCCATACACAAGCGGAGGTACGTAACCAATTATTGTGGCCGTCAGCTTCAACACATAAAGCGACTGTGCTGTCTGACCCCAACCTGGATAGGACACCCAAAGAATAACCCCTGCAAAATACCCCCTCGATATCCTAGGTAAGGCCACTAAGGTCACCTCAATATAATCAAAGCTCAAGCGGACAGTCACAGGCGGGATTGACCGTATGGGCAGGGTAGCAAAGCCCGAAACTCTTGAAATATCCCCTAGATACGAATACAATCCTGGAAATATCTCTGGTGCTACTCAGTTATGACTAGGGGTCATCCCAATCAATAACCACTCACACTGCCTCGTGCTTAACTCCCTTTTGAGAGGAGGATCCTGAGAAACACTGGTTATATCAAGGATTTCACACACTTACCTGGATAGACACATACATGTTGTTGTTTAGTGATCTTGGAGAATTGACTTACAATGAACTATTCCAAGATCCTAAAACCTAAGCTTGTTGGTGCACCCTAGAAAAGAAAAGAGTATAGTTCATTTAAATTTAGCGTTGATTTTAGTTGGATTTATTACTCAAAAATGGGATATGATTGTGCAACTAATGGTGTTATGACGCAACATGAAGTAAAATGCACACCTAACAATCAATTCAAATGCATTGTGTCCATGAAAACAAGGTATGCTACTACGTGAAATTCACAATTTTTATTCAAATGATGAATGCAAATTTTCCTATATGAAGTCCTAACTAGTACTCCAAAGCAAATCTAGTGCAAGTACAATGCAATGCATGATGATAACCAAATGTTTTTGGATTTTTTGAAAATAAAAGAGATGCAAAAAGCAAAAGAATGATTCTACGACCCCTAGACTCTGCAAGCACACCCAAACAACACTCAAGCAAAGCACTAAGGTAAAAGTACTCTAATGCACTAATCTCAAACAAAAAATCGAAAATGCCATGACAAGAACCTTCAAAAAAGAAAAATTTAGCCTAAAAAAAAACGTTTCTAGTCAGAAACAGAGGTCTAAACAGACTCAGGCAGTGCTAAAGGAGACTCAGCAAATATCAGAATTCACCCAGCAACCAATTATCTTCCACAAAAGGGAAAAATCAAGGGCATATGCGACTGTTCACAGTAAACCCACGTGTATACATGGAAATCAAAGATAAACCCGCCTGTATACGCGACTATAAGTCAAAAACTCACATACAGGAAGAAAGGTGCATAAAATCAAGGAAATCAGACAGGCTGAGACAAACTTCACACCAATCAGACTCTACTAGGCATACATGCCCCCATACCCAACATAGAAACAAGAGAGAAAGAGCAATTCAAATTCATTGAATGCCGAGAAAACAACCCCCAAAGGACAACTACTAGGAACTCCCCAGCGGAGTCACCAATTCTGTTACGGAGAGAAATTCCTATGGCTTGGGGTACCACAACAGACAGCTTCACTCTAGAAATCAATCCTTTCCAATATGCAATAGAAATTAAATGTCTAACACTAAAGGATTAGACCTCGTACCTTATTCCGGATGGTTGAAGTAGATCCCCGTTGAGCTTTCCAACTTCAGCTTGAATTGATGGATTACTTCCTCAACAGCAAGTAAACAATATAAGCATTCTATATATCATGGTTTTAGATCTATTCTAGCATATATAATCAATAATGTATAAGCATTTGACATAATCCCATGGATAAAATATGCATTCAAACACACATTATTGGACAGGAAAATATATTTCTATTAATATAAATAAGAGATTACAAGATACAACCTCTGATGGCACATCTGCGAATTGGAAAAACTGAATCCCCCACTTGGGCCTCCACCACTTCAATCCTCCATCTCTCGATAGCAAGATCACAAGAAAAAGGCAAGATTGGGAAGAACACAAAAATGCTCCAAGGGACAAAGGGATGCAGACTCAAGCATAAGTTTCGGCAACAATGCACTATAGTTTCTTTGCTCTCAATTCTCTCTTATGCCTTCAATGTACCAAGGGGTTTCTTATATATATTTTCAAAGGGGTAATGAAAGGTTGAATCTGAGCGATCTCAAGGCATAGGAAAGGCCAGGAGTTAAATGAGTCAGATCCATGTCAAGGAAAACTCCAAAAGGATTTGGATTATGCACACATCCCGATGTACGCGGTTTTAGTGGTCAAACCCGCATATATACACACTTATAGGTTTAAAAGTCACATGTATCATTTTTCATATGTTTTTAGGGATGATCAAGGAAACATCAAAGGACAAAAAGTGGTCTATAGGGTCTAAGGAGTCTGCAGCAGGATAGGGGAAGGCCATACAAAGTGTGATTCACCTGGAGTGGTGAAATCCGATATAACATGGAAAACATGGAGGCTTACAAACCATTGTTTTTCTTTCTAGTCTCAAACCTATCTCTCTCATCGCCAACGGTTTTCACATCTAAATCAAATCTTGGGAGCCCTTTCTTCCCATCTCTGGCAGCCAGGGTAACAATCGATGGTTTTCTTGGATTAGTCTCAGAATCAGTTTTTTCTCAAACAAATGTGCCTACCCATAAATTAACTTACCCTTTATATCCCATCTCCACCTTGATTGAACAAATCCTACTGGATCTCAGGAACCTTCAAGAAGAGGGATGGTTTGATACCTTCACTCATTTGACCATAGAATGGTTTATCTATTCCATCTTTCTCCTAGAACAAGACCTCAAAATACAAGGGTTTATCTATTCCATCTTATAGCCAACTGAAACCCTAACAGGGTCTAGCTCAGACACCAGCCTCAGTTCCTCAACATAAGGCTCTTTGGAAAAAGATGGCGAAAAAGGAAACCCTAAGCAGAAAAAGAAGAACAAATACTTGACCCCTAGGGGAGGAACCCTAAACCTAGTCTGTAGAGTTAACATTTCCATAGAAGAAGTAGGAGATATGGCAGAACTGGTCCTTGTGGGAAATATTAGGGGAAGAAACCCTAACAAAGAAGAAATGGAGGTTTGGGTGTGAAAGAAATGGATGGGACTGATCCAGAAGAATCCAGAGGTTGATTCCCTATCAAAAGGTTGGTTTAGTTTCACTTTCAACAAAAAACAAGAAGCATAGAAAATCCTGAATCTAAATTGGTTCTTTGGTTCGGTGCCCATTATGCTTAAAAAATGGACATCTTTGATCGACGTCGACAGTGAGAGAGTACACAAAATCCCTATCTGGGTACATTTTTTGGGCCTCTTATTGGAATTTTGTAACCCAACTTCTCTGAAGGACCTTGGCAATAAATTTGGGGTTTTCCTGGAAGCAGACTCATCTTTTTTTAAAACTCGTTGGAAATTAGTGGCAGGAATTTTTGTAACAATGAATTCATAACAGAGGTTAGGGAGCACATTAACCTCATATGGGGCTCTGCAACTCACCAACAAATCTTGTAGTATGCAGTTTTTCTTTCAGATTCCATCGCTTCCACAAAGTAGGGCACCTGGCGAAGAAATGTCATCTCGTCCCCCCCCCCCATTCTTCATGTGGAAGAGAGGACTCTCCAAGGAGGGTGAGCTATAGGTCACAAGGAAAACAGTAACAGGAACATCAAAATTTAGGGCAGCTCAAACCCTGAACATTCCAAAAGAATAGGTAACTCCCTTTCCATTAGGTGGAACAACTTCTCCTCCTCATATCTTGGGTATGTCTCATGTTCTTTCTTTAAAAGTGCAGTTAAATTATTTTAATTTAAATGATACTGCACATTCACAGTCTTGCACTCCCATTCTATAATTTCATTGTATCCCACAAAAGAAGCCCTCCACTTTTCCCTCAAAATAAGCTCCTTCCCCACCTCCCTCACCGGATATTATTTCCCCACCTATGATGAGACCCCCTTCCCCAGCTGCTTTATCTCTAACTCAGTCTGAGTATTTACTTCCTCTTGATACCTCCTCTTTGATCAGATTCCACAACCAATATAGGGACATCCCTGCATGAGCCAACCCTCCACTTTCCCTCCTTGGACTAGGCTCAAACCCGATTCTTCCAGCAAGAGGAAAAGGACATGGAAGACCTTCCTATCTCTCTTTTGCACAACAAAAAACTCTTCAGGATCAAGTGAATGGCAAGTAGAAAAATATTTTTGTAGAACTTAGAGCAGTGTAGTCCCCTGAAGTAGTTCCCAAATGAAACTTCTCTCCATAAACTACAGGGGTCTGGCAAATACCTAGAAAAAAATTTCCCTAAAGAGCATGATACAAGTTCAAAAACTAGATGTCATCCTCCTACAAGAAACGTTAGGTGCAGAAGTCAAGGTTTCATCTTTGTTATAAAGTTAGAGGAATTGACAAAGCAGTTGCAAGAAGCTGAGGGATAGTTAGCAACGCTGAAGATGACATTGAGGACAATGCCAACAATTGCTTCAATTACGTGGTCAATAGAGTTAAAGGAGCTACAACAATGAGTTGAAAAGGCTCAGGAGTGACAATGGAAGTGCAATGACCAGCTTGATGAGTTCCAATAAATTAGAGCCCAACTGTTGATGAAATAAATCACTGTGTTGCAGGGTATGCAGGAGGGAAAGAAGGAAGTGAATGAAAAGCTGGTAGAGAACCCATTAAAGCAGGATTTTCTTAGAATTTAGCACCTTGCTGAGAAAACTAAAATGCAGGTAAAGGAGATCACTCAACAGTGGGACGAATTCATGCTGAAAATTAATGAGTACACCATGTCCAACTAACATGGCTCTAGGGTGAGTCACAATATTGTGTTGGAGGCTTGTTGGAAGGGGTTTTAGGATAAGTCAATTGCACAGCATTGCGGATGCTACACAAGCTTAGAAGACACTGCACAAGTGGAAGATGGTGCACAAGGCAGAAGATAGACTAGTTTGAATATTTTATGTCAGCATTTGTACTTTTGGACCATATTTTGTGGATATTAGTCATTAGCTGGTAGAATCAGTTAGGATTTAGTTAGAATTGGACCATGAATGTAAAGGTACAAGTCTATAAATAGAAGAACAATTGTAAATATAATTGTCAAGAAATCATCATAAAGAGACGATCATAGAATGAGAATTGAGAGCTTGAACTCAATTGAATTATTGTCTGTTTTGGATCTGTGATTGATTGCATGGAATTAATATGAGATGACAAAGGTTTATCTGAATACTATTATCTTTTTGTCTCTTTATTTTTTTTCTGTTTCTGTAATCCAATGGTGAATGTGTGTGACATGGATCTATGATGCGATGTTTACTGCTAATTAATTATGTTATCTTTCTAGATCTATTTGCTCAAAAACATGGGTATTTTTGTGATGAATGATGTGATATTTTAAAGAGAAATGATGAATCGTTATATTGATGGTTAAGTGATTGGTTATATGTGATAGGTAAGTTTATGAATTATCGATGCCCATAGTCCTCTTTTATTCTACAGAAACTTGGTTTCATCGGCCCTCCCTTGAACATATTCTGTGAGACTTCATCCACTTCGTAGGTGTTTCTAGACAGGGTAAAACCTGTCTGGGCCTGTGCTTAGGGAGATCATGGTGAGTTGAGAATCAACAGAGTGAGAACCCCTATCAACTAGGTTTTGTTGGTTGGGTTTGCACCAACAAATATTCAACATCCTTTATTTCCATGTGTTGAAGTTGGAAGTACCTTCAAGGAAGTCTTCCGGGTGAACATAGATTGATGTCATGGCTGCAATATTTTTCTCAAATATTCAAGATGTACATAGGCTTATTTTTTTTCACAAATCTAAACTCTTTCACACCCTATGCTATAATACCAAGTTTATGTTTGAGAAAACTCGAAGATTCTTGAACTTTAAAACTTATATCAAATGAATTGAGCACTTGTGAATTTCATATATCAGCCGCATATGAATATTTATATCAGCCACATATGAATCTCATAAATAAATCAAGCACACATAAATCTCACAAATATATCATCCACATAAATCATATTCATAAATCAGCCATATAAATAAGCTCTATAAATCATCCATATAAATCAATCAACCATGAGAGACAATATATACCATGGGGAAACCCTCCAAACAAGGAGAATGAAAAAGTCCCAAATTATTTGGGTATGATATATAGACTTACAAAGAATGCTTAACAACACATAAGCATATTCCCTGATAAGAGATAACATCACAATAGAATAAAATATAGATCAAATGTAACCCTACAAAAATAATTGTATGCATATGTGTTGAACTTTCCATATGCCTAGCATATCAATAACAAGCCAAAAACCATAGAATGCAGAAGGTAGGACATAGGAGGCTCAGTAAACATATTGAGAGCATCACATATCACATTCATAAGGAGGAGCTAACTAAAACTCCCTCCATGCAAATGTTAGCGCCCTTCATTTCCTCACTTAGCTTTTACTAAATGTTCACTGTCTTCAACTGAAAGTGTGCTAACTTGAAGTGAATGTTAACTGAATTGAGCTGAATGTTAACTTAATTATACTTAATATCAATTGTCTGTGAACTAAACTCAATATTTAACTGACCGCTCATCATTTAGTTAACATGCTAACTTAAGTGTCAGTAGTCCCATCCATGCACAATTTCTATTATTAACTTTTGCATGGATCTATTTAGTTAACTAATTCATGTTGATTGATGAAAATTAATCTCTTACTTACTTAACTTATTACATTCATTAACAGTTCAATTGATTCTTTGATTGAGGCATTGATTAAGGCATTCATATTTTACGAAAGATTTATAACTTGAGTTCACTCAAATATTTGCATAGGAAAATTCAAATTCTCTTTCTCTATTACTTATCTCATTATCATCAATTAATTAATGCATGGTCCATATGTATGTTAGTTATTTATCCATGTTATCATAGCATTCTCAAAATAATTTTTTGATACTGATGATCTTATATATTACCCCGAGCCATATAATCATATGCTAAAGTAATTCAATCTAGGGGAAACTAATCCCTAAAGGATACTTATAGGACTCAGTGACCATGACGATTAATATATCACATAGTCTAACCACATCAATTGATACAACACAAGTTCATATTCATAATTGGAGATTAATTCTCAGATGATATCATATATGAGAATCATTAAATTTATACAACACAATTCCATGGTCTTGATACAACACAATACTAGTCTTGACAAGAATACAATCCTGATACAACACAAGATCCAATACAGACATCTCACCTCAATATATGAGGACATATATAGTACTTGATACAACATAATGTCATGACTTGATACGACACAAGTCCCTAACTGGATACAACACAAGCCTCAAAGAATGACTCATGATATTGTACAAACAACACTTTCCTCAATTTGTTTTTAAGAAAATATTTATAAGTAAATTTTCTTGCTACTATTAAAGATGGTATGCTTTTGTTGAAGATAAAAACATTTATAACAACCCCATTCATATTTGCAGGGATTTTTGTATAAAGTGTGGTTTGTATGTTATAGATAGCTTAAGGTTTGCAATATTTTGATATGAAAGAAGCCAGAGATGAAAGATGATAAGAGGATACGACCCTAAGAGAATATTCAAGGCCTTTATAATGATTAATTGTAGGGATGAATGAAGTATTTGATGAGGATGGAGACGAAGGGGAGGATTATGGGGATGGAGGTAAATTAAACGATAAAGGTGATGATATTTAGTCATTTATTCCTTGTATAAGTTACATTCTATTGACAACCATCAGTCTGTTCGGGGTGACTCTTTGGGGAATCTGTTGATACTCATACATAATTTAAACTCATGTTGATACTAATACCCATCTCTAAACTAGACTAAATATAAACACTACATGTATGAATAACTCCTTAACTATAATAGAACATGTATCATAGGAAATTTTAAGTCCTAGAAACTAGTTCTAGTAAGAAGCAACATGAAGGTTTACGTACATATGGTGACCCACTCAAAAAAGGATTGTGAAATGGACCATTAAATCCATCATTAAATCTATCCTTGAAATCAATTTCAATATTCCAAAATCAAGTTTTGAAAAACAACTAAAAGTGCATTTTTTAAGGAGCATTATACTATAAGTAGATAGACTTGAGGTGTCTAATTACCTCATATGAATCACTACTCTTTATCTAATGCTTAATACCCATAGAAACAATACATTTAATTGGGAAAGATACGATGGAGACTATGGCTAGCCGCAAATGATGGAGATGAAGGTGACTTTATCTGGTCTCATTTTCTACCTTATGCTCCTACAACCACATGGCGTATGGAGAAAAAAATGATATATTGCACTATATGGCTGACCCATGGTAGGGTGAGCCTATTTTTCCCCCCTCGATCAGCCCAATAGTAGTAAACTGCTCTACGCTACCTCCACAATCACCACCTCCGCTGACAACTGGAAGACCCTACACAACCATGGACAACACGGAGGATTGAAAACCATTGTTTTTCTCGCTAGTATCAAACCAATATCTCTCACCACCAATGGTTTTCACATTTGAATCAAATCTCAGTATCCCTTTATTCCCATCTTTGGCAGCCAAGGTAACAGTCGACGGTTTTCTTGCATTAGGCTCACAATCAGTTTTTCTCAAATAAATCTAGCTACCTGCAAAGCAACCCACCCTTTATATCCCATCTCCACCTTGATTGAAAAGACCGTAATGGATCTCAGGAACCTTTGGGAAAAGGGATGGTCTGATCCCTTCACTCATTTGACCACAAATTCACTGCTCTAGGAACAAGACCTCAACATAGAAGGGTTTATCTATTCCAACTTACAACCAACCAAAACCCTAACAGGGTCTGGCTCAGACACCAACCTCATCTCCTCAACATAAGGCTCTTTGGAGGAATACGGTGAAAAATGAGACCCTAAGAAAAAAAAAAACAAGTGCTTGGGCCCTAGTAGAGGAACCCTAAACCTAGTCTATAGAGTTAACATTTCTATAGAAGAAGTAGGAGATATGGTAGATCTGGTCCTTCTAGGAAATATTAGGGGCATAAACCCTAAAAAAGATGAAATGGACATTTGGGTGTGAAATAAATGGATGGGACTGATCCAGACAGAGCCACAAGTTGATGCCCTATCAAAAGGTTGGTTTAGTTTCACTTTCAGCAAAAAACAGGAAGCATAGCAAATCCTGAATCTAAATTGGTTCTTTGGCTCGGTGCCCATTATGCTTAAAAAATCGACACCTTTGGTCAACACTGACAGTGAGAGACTAGAAAAAATCCTGATCTGGGTACATTTGTTGGGCCTCCCATTAGAATTTTGTAACCCAGCTTCTTTGAAATACCTTGGCAATGAAATTGAAGTTTTTCTGGAAGCGAACTTATCTTTTTTTTAAACTCATCGAAAATTAGTGGCACAAATTTTTTTAACAATGGATATCATAATGTAGCTTAGGGCGCACATTAACTTCATATGGGGCTCCGCAACTCACCAACAAATGTTGTATTATGAGGATTTTCTTTCATATGCCATCGCTTCCACAAAGTAAGGAACCTGGCGAAGAAATTTCATCTCCTCACTCCCCCATTATTCATGCGGAAGAGAAGACTCTCCAAGGAGGGTGAGCTACAGGTCATAAGGACAACAACAGTAGGAACATCAAAATTTGGGGCAGTTCAAACACTGAACATTCTAGAAGAGCAGGTAACTCCCTTTCCATTAGGTGGCACAACTTCTCCTCCTCATCTCCCGGGTATGTCTCCTGTTGTTTCTTTAAAAGAGCAGTTAAATGATTTTAATTTAAATGATATTGCACCTTAACAGTATTCCACTCCCATTCTATAATTTCATCGTATCCCACAAGAGAAACCCTACCCTTCTACCTCAAAGGAATCTCCTTCCCCACCTCCCTCAAAGGATACTATTTCCCCACCTATGATGAGACCCCCTTCCCCGACTGCTTCATCTCTAACTCAGTCTGAGTATTTACTTCCTCTTGATGCCTCCTCTTTGATAAAATTCCACCTCCAATCTAGGGACATCCTTGCATGAGCCAAACCTCCACTTCCCCTCCTTGGACTAGGCTCAAACCTGATTCTTCCAGCAAGAGGAAAACGACATGGAAGACCTTCCTATCTCTCTTTTTCACAACAAAAGAATCTTCGAGATCAAGTGAATGGAAAATAGAAAACTCTTTTTGGGGCACTTAGAGTAGTGCATGCCCCTGAAGTAGTTCCCAAATGAAACTTCTCTCCCTAAAATATAAGGTTCTGGAAAATACCTTGAAAAAAATGTCCCTAAAGAGGACGATACAAGTTCAAAAACTAGATTTCATCCTCCTACAAGAAACCTTAGGTGCAGAATCTAAGGCTTCATCTTTGTTATCTTCTATTAGAAGCATTTTTTATTTCTCATCCCAGAGTGCAAAAGCACATTCAGGAGGCTTGGCAATAGGCTGGAATCCCTCCACCCTACATTGTTTAAACTCCTAGGGATCCTCTTTCAATATGGGGGTTGAAATTTTCTGGGCAGAAGAAAACTTTCAATTAAAAATACTAAACATCTATGGGCCTTATAACAATAGAGTGGCCTTCTGGGAACCAGTACAAGCATCCTAGTTCCTAAAGAGAGACAATTTGGTGATCGGTGGTGACTTGAACTTAACCCTTGGAATGCATGAGATTTTGGGACCAAAAGAAAGATCAGACTCTTTGGCCATTTTCTTCAAAAACATCCTCTAGAAAATCAAGTTGGTGGAACTGGAACCACAAAATATCAAGCCAACTTGGACAAATAGAAGATCCCGGGAAGATCGAATTACAAAGAAACTAGAAATATTTCTGCTGGGAGAAAGATTAATTGAAAAGGATATGATGTTTAAAAATGGGTAGACTCATTATTTGACTCATACCACCTTCCCATCTACTTGGAAATTTTGAGAATCCCTAAAAATACATCCAGCCAATTTCAATTTTTTTGCAGCCTCGCTAAAAAGTGAAGAAGTCCTTACACTCATCCACTCCAATTGGATCCCCTATGTAGCAAATGTCGGATCACATGCTGCTACTCACTTCGTTCAAAACCTTTATCAAACCAACATATTTCAAAGGATTGGGCCAATAATAATAAACTTCAGGATGTTCAATCTCTTATTCATATTGAGGCAGAACTGGTAGAAGTCCACAACTCTGAAGGGTGGGGGTTTCTCAACATAGGGAGATAAGGAAAGGCTGATCTCCCTTGAATCTAGCAGAGGAAATATTTTGGAGGAGAGAGAGGAAATATGGCGACTAAATAGTAGATCTATTTGGATGACTTGTGGAGATGACAACACTAAATTCTTTCATGAATTTTCCAAGGGAAGGAAGCAACAGAATACAATTTGGAAATTAAGAAACTCAACTGATGATCAAGTCTCCACATTTGAGGGAATGGCAGAGATTGGAAAATATTATCTTGAAAACATTTTTAAAGCATATCAATAAGCCACAATTGCAAAATTTATCCAGACTTCACTCTTCTTTCCTGAAAGAATCATAGAAGAGGATAATGAAAACTTGATGGAAGAAGTCTCAGAAGAAGAGATGAAAACAATCCTACATAGTTTCTAGAAGGACAAAATCCCAGGCCCTCATGGTTGCACCACTGAATTTTTACTGGAATCCTATGAGACAATCGTCCCTAATCTTCTCCATATCATAGAGGAATATTAGGTAAATGGGCATGTCCACTCTCCCCTCAACACAACCTTCCTGGGTCTTATACCTAAAAGACACAATCTAGTCAACTTGGAATATTTCAGGCGTATCTCCCTTTGCAATATCACATACAAAGTGATTAAGTGATTTCACAATGGATAAAGAAGGTTTTCTCAAAAGTCATCTCACATCAGCTATTCAAATTCCCAGAAAATAGGCAAATTCATGAAGCAATAGGTGTGGCTCAGGAAGGGATGCACAACATAAAGGTCAAAAAATCAAAAGGAGCAATTCTTAAGATTGATCTTTCCAAATCCTTTGACAGAGTAAGATGGATCTACCTGAGGCTGCTTCTTACCCATTTGGGATTCAACTAATCTTTTATAAAATGGATTTTTTCCTGCCTCTCTACAAAAACTTTTGCAATTATCATAAATGACTCAACTTTATCTTTTTCCCTCTCATAAAGGGGACTTAGACAAGGCTTCCCTCTCTCCCCTCTCTTATTCTTACTAGTAGTAGAAGGTCTGAGTAGATCCATTCTGGATGAAAAGAGAATAGGAAAGCTTAAAGGGATCAAATTAGCTACAAACCTCAATATAACTCATGTCTCGTTTGTAGATGATATCCTCCTCTTCTGTAATGATATAATTCAAGAGGCAGAAAATATTTCAGCACTTTTGCATACCTTCTACAAAGCCACATGGATGATCTTAAGTGAGCAGAAATCCACTATCACCACCTTCAAATTGGATGAATACATTTTAAGGAGGCTCTTGAACCTCTTCCTATTCATAGTTACACTCTTAGATGATGGGATGAAATACCTGGGCTTCAAGATCAAGCCAAACAACGACAAGAAAGAAGAAAGGAATTGAATGGTGGAAAAATTGGAACAAAGGGTAAAAAAATGGTGCAATAGATGGCTCTCAAGAGCAGGAGATTAGTTCTGGTTAAATATGTCCTTGAAGCATTTCCTGTCTACTGGATTTTGTTTAGCAAGGATCCCAAAATCCATATTAGAAAAGTCTCAGAAACTCTGCTCAAAATTCCTTTGGAAAGAAAAGAAGGAACAAAAATTCCTCCCATGGGTAAAATGGGACCAAATTGTGAAACACAAATCATTGGGAGGGTGGGGGATAAAACACACTGACATTTTTGCTAAAGATATTGTAGCAAAAGTAGGCTAGAGGATCATCACAAAAAAAATCCTATGGACAGAGGTGGTATATCACAAATAGATAATCCCAATTCCTCTGTGGGACTGGATCAGGAACTCAGTTTTCACCCCATGAGGTTCAGGCTCACTCATTTGGGAGGAAATATGCAATGATTTTTCACTAATTCATAGTTGAATCTCATAGAAAGTGGGAAATGTGACAAGGGTCATACTAGGAGATGATCCCTGGCCTAACAGTCATCTCAACCACCTTTCATCCCCCAAGCTAATCTAGTTCCTTCAGCAAAATGGCCTCTTCCACCTAAATTGGATTGTTGACCCTGCTTCTACCAACCTTTCGCAATAGGCATGGTTGGGTTGCAGGGAACTAAAGATCCCTGCACTTTGGATTCAAGACTAGAATAGGTATATTATATCACTCCAACACTCCCACATCATACTCATAGTCATAGAAGATGAATTGTTCTAAGAACATGCTTCTCATGGAAGTTGCACCCCAAAAACTAGATATTATCATCTTTGTCTTACCACATTCCAAACTGAACCAAAATGGTGGCAGCTAGGTCTATGGAAACTCAAATTCCCATTGAAAGAAAAATTTCACATGTGGTGCACCCTTGACAACAAAACTCTGACCTAGGATAGAATGAATGAAAGATCCCTGGAAGGACTAGGTTGGTGTACCCTCTTGAAAAATAATGAGGAATTTGCCAATAATCTATTCCTCAATTTCTCTTTCTCTTCCCAGGTATGGAAACATTCACAAACAATGCTAAATAAGAGATTCAGCTGGACTAGACCTTCTCTTAAAGATGCATGGAAATATTGGCTCACATCTCCTTAGCTAGCCCATATAAAAGCACTTCCACTAATTCACATTTGGGGGATCTGGATTGCACTAAATAAGGAAATATTCCAAGATAAAGAATCCTCTCCAGAAGCTACAGAAAAACAAGGGCTTGACATCCTATCCTACTTCCCTCAAACAAAGGATTCTCCTTTGGTAAGAATAGACATAGAGGAACAGATAGGACAATCTCTTCCTGAACCAAAATGGTCACTTCCAGATCCAAATGGGTCATGGTGTAGGTACAAAAAACTATGCATAGCTTATGGATCTAGAACTCCTTCTCGAATTTTCCCTAGAACAAGGTTGCAGGAAACTTTAGATTTTTTGAGATTCACTTATAATTATCAATTGGGAGAACAAAGTTCACCAGTGTAGAAATATTTCTCTCATTACTAAATATGAAGAGGTAAACAGAATCTAGACAAATTTTGATTATATCTTATGCCACCATGTTTACAGGGAAATAAATTCAAATGTATCTCACATATTGAAGGAAGGGGTGAAGATGGAACATGGAACTTGGAGATTTTTTTAAAACAACGAAGGGGAAGTGTATAAGTTCTTTCACAAACATATCATAGAATCTCTTCATGCAGGACATGTCAACTGAACAATTTGGTCTCTTCACTTTTTTTTGAAATTAACAGGACAACAGTTTTTTCGATATTCATAACTTTGTTTTAAGCACAAGGGGAGATAATCTATGACTTCTTCTAGGCCTAGTATTCGATTAGTTAAAGTTTTCAGGATTTTAGGTCTGGATTTTTTGGAAACACTTCATGATTTTGTTTCCTGCTATTTAATCAGCAATATTTAAAGCATACAAATCATGTATAGACTCTTTTGAATTAATACAAATATAAGCTTTTTTTATTTGGAAAAAAAATTAAACAATAGGTTTGATGCAGGAAACTAACTTTGAAACTACATATTTCAACCCATATATGAAATCATCGCATATTCGTACCGTTCATCATTTGGGTTTTCAACATGTTCAATGCTTGTTATTTTCCTTTTCGTAACTTCAATGGATGGATAAAAAATATCTGACAACAAATATTTTTCCTTGAGCTTAACATCTCTACTAGATTCTAACACTGCCATATATTTCACGATAACTTCCACACCCGGATATTTATTATTGTTTACCACCAAAAATTCAATGTCAAATTTGAACATGCTGTCAGTTTGATAGACAAATTGAAATAAATAATACAACTTAAATTCAACCAAAAATATAAACACTTACTGCAACTTTCTCATTTTTGGCCTACACGTCGGTTCCACTAAACGTGTATGCATCTTTCACAATATTTCTTGCACTCTTAACTTTGATACTCTTTGAGAAATACTCTTCAGAGAACACACTTTAAATCCAATTATCCCACTATTTGGGAGATACAATTGAGTTACACCTATCTTTTCCATCAATGATTATTTTTATGCACGAATGTCTAAAATTGTTCATAAAAATTCTCATTTTGTTAAGGTAATATTTTCTCAAAATATTACCACCAACAATCTCAAATGCATTATCCATTTTTTGTATAAAAATATCCACACTTCATGGATCTTGGTTTGGAAATTTTGATTTGCAGACATCTATATATTCCCTACATCCCGTACCTAGCTCACTGTCCCACCTTGCAAAAATTTTCCCAATGGGTTTACCATCTTTTGACACCCAAACCAAAAAAGGCATCTTTCCTGACAATTTTCTTTCTTTCTCTTTTCTTTCGGTATACCTAACCCACTCTTGACCAAATCCTATTTTTATAACATCAATGGATAGGTCTTCTAAACCACCATTAATATTGTGTGATTTTGTTGCATCAATGATTCTAGATGCAATAGATGTATTTTGAGAAACAATCCTTGCACAAGTTGTACACAACAGACTTGATTTCTCCTTGTCCACATCAATTTTTGAAAGAGGTATCTCACTGCTAACCACATATGTGCCCTTAAACATGTGCCTTAATGTAGAATAAAACAACTTTAGACTTGGATTTTCCTTTCCTTGATTATTATAAAAAACATCTTCTATACCATGTTCCATATCAGGATGCAAATCAACATATGTTGTATCAACCTCATACACATCATCATGTGCTTCATCATGCTGCACATAAATATCCACTACATTAGTATATGCTATATCATACACATCAACACAAGTATTGTTTTGATTAATTCCACTTGTAGAATCAAAATTAATGTGTTGGATTATACGAGTTGGAAGGAATGTATCTCTAGTTTCCCTTGAATTTTTTGGATCTCTTTTTTATCCACAATCCTTTGATTTCCTATAAAATATAAAAATATCATATTGGTACTGATTAAACATAAAAAAAGTATTAAATAAATAATATACTAAATTGTATTAGCATATTACTTGCTTTTCAGGCCAAGAGACGATAAATAATGATTATTCTCCATGTCAATGTCTTGACGAAAACACTCATTGTATGATATTGTATTTTTTCATTGCTTTCACTGTCACTTTTGTGCCTAAACAACTTATTTCTCATTTCCCGATGTCCAGCAATTAACACATTAGAGGACTTGTGGATATAACTCATTAACTACCATGGGAATCTATATTATCTATATATAAACATCCCATTTAATGCATGGATATAAGACAAATAAGATAATGTATGCAACCAAACTCTTCACTAGTTTTGAGCACATATGCATGTATTAAAACTAGAAGTATTGTTGTCCAATGCTTCCAATGTTGGGAAATTTGAGACTGCCATAACACCAAAGCAAATAGTACATACCATCCACCTGCCATGGCCTCCAACTCCTGCTATAAACATCAAACTAAAATGTACATATAGATATCACTATTCTAACCAAGTTGATTGGGTCAAGACTTGTTGAATGCGTGTAACATGAATATAGATAAAGTGAGTTACTTAATTTGTTTCTACATTACCTTTAATTTATACCATTACTCATATTGAAAGTTTGACAAAATCATATATATATCACAAAAACCAAAGTACAGTGTTGTTGCAAGTTTCATGTAGGAATATCCAACTCAAATACCAGATCAAAATCAAAGTGCAGTGCTGAAGTAAGTCTCATGGAATGATATCTAACTCAAATGGGTTTCTAGTAGAAGTTTTAAGTTGTTTCTGGTTTGAAAATGGTATTCTAAGAGAAACAAGGTTCATGGGTTGAACTCCTGCATTGACAAGAGTTCAAATGAGTTGGTATTTGACCCAATGCATGCATTCAAAGAGTGTATGAAAACCAAGGGTTGGATTCAAAAAATGCCAAGGAAAGAAGCTTGATCTCATCCTCGGTAGAGATAATTAAATAAAAGACCCAACCTAGAGATCAAAATGAACCAAAACCTAGTTCAAATGCATATGAGAGAATGACATTGAATCTACACCATTCAATTTGAATGACGGTTTTTGTTTTCTCCACAAAAAACATTCTAGAAATGGTTTTTAATTCAAGTGTTAACATAGTGTATTGAAAGATAGATTGCACACCCTTTTTATGTATTTCAATTTCCAAATATATTGGCAAATTAAACCATCATGATACCATGTATTAACAAAGTATATAGTTGGTACTATTTCCACTTGTGTTAGTAATTGAGGCAATTTTGAGACTCCATTAGTTTTATTTATGAATATAAGCTTGTAATTGTGTATGCTATATACTCTTACAGTCTACAATATATATTTAACATATGAATTGGCACACCATTCACTACTAACACTTGTTTACATGTATATCATAAACAAGAGCCGAGGAATAACACGTCACATAAAAAAAATTGTCCACCAACCATGTCATTACCCTTGTTTACAGATTGAAAATGCTCACATGTATTTTATTTTTCGAGGTGATCTGTAGAGATTGTAATAAACATCACAATTATGTGTTTCCATCAAAATAAAAATGTAATAATATCATCATAAGCATGCATCCATCCAAAAATTATTACCATATAAGAAGCATGGATAAATTGAAATAAGTATTAAGCACAATATTATAAAGGACAAACTATCATAACCAATCATCCTCATTGTTGGCTCTAGGAAAAGATAGGTAGAATTCAGTTAAAATTATGCTCGGGAATATGAAGATTCCGGTCGTGTGACAAAGGAAGATGCAATGGAGGAAGATATAGGAGATAAGAAGCATCTATAGAGGAATATGAGACAAAAGGGAAGTTGTAACAGAGAAAGGATTTGTGGGATAAATAGCTACAACAGAAGAAACAATTGTAGAAAGGAAGTTGCAAAACAAGGAGCCACAAGGGAAGAGTTTGTGATAGAAGGGAAGATGCGACAAGATTGGCTGCAACAGAAGGAACCACGATATAATAATACATGAAGTGGTTGAAAATGAAATCTCAGTATATTATGGGTAAGAATTCAGTTAGGATAATGCATGATTAAGGGAATAAATCATCTTTGTATTTGGGATGATAGTGCCTACTAAAAGTTGTAACTAAATGTATGAGAATATGAATGACATCCTGTCGGTTAACAGAATGAAGTCAGATGAATATGACAGGTAAGAGTCTATAAAAGGGAGAACCCAAGTGTATGCAGGTTAATTATTTGTTTACTCATTTGCTTAGAGTTACACACTTAGATATTTGCATGCTCTCGCTAGGTTTTTGCAGGTTTTTATCTTAGAAGAGAAGTAGAGTCGAATAGTTGTAGAGGTCTAGAGAAGAGAGAGTCGATCCAGGCTATGTGCATATCAACAATAGGGTGAAGGAGAGGAGACTACAAAGACCTAATACTAGAGAGAAGGAGAGGAGAGATAATTCTATATAGAGTGTAGAAGAATATCTAGAACAGAGTCTGCCAGTTGAGTGTGCACACAGAACGTGCCATATATTTATCATGCCAGATGAAGGATTCCTTTGTATTTTTTCTCAGATGGGTTTCTAGGTTAAATGTTGTCTATGTGTATATTTGATGAATCTGCTTATGTCAAATGAATGTATGTGTATTTTCTTATGAATGAGTCCTTATATGCATTCATCGCATTGTTGTTAGTTGGAAGCACTAATAAGGAATTATATCAATTGTTGTAATATATGTCTATGGATAAGTAGAGTTATATCTTGAATGCATGCAATAAGAATAAGTAATATAACCACATTCTTCATTCAATCAAGATAGTAAGGTGCCTGAGAAGAAGAAATGCGTAGAGAACTGCAGAAACCTGGTTCTGGTAGTTACCCATAAGAGATATCTCGGGTGAGACTGGATCTGCATTGCAGTTATTGCCAAATAAGCCATGCTCAGTTGGGCTGATATAATGGGATTTTTTGATGGTCAAACAACGGTTTGAACTTGGGTCGATAGGAGAAACACCAAAAAATGGTTCCATTTTCGGGATTGAAAATCATTTTTTGAGGGATATGTTTTTGCAGTTAGAATTGTACCCTAGGTTACAGAACGTAAATCCCAAGGTAACAACAAAAACACTTTAATAAATGAAGCTAGCCTCTTCCTTTCTAGAGAGGGATCTCTCAGTGAGAGACTAGAAAAAATCCCTGTCTGGGTACTCTTTTCAGGCCTTCCGTTGGAATTTTGGAACCCAGCTTCTCTGAAAGACCTTGGCAATGAAATTGGGGTTTTCCTAGAAGCAGACTTATCTTTTTTTTAAACTCGTCGGAAATTAGTGGCATGAATTTTTGTATCAATGAATATCATAATAGATCTTAGGGAGCACATTAGCCTCATATGGGGCTCTGCAACTCGTCAAAAAATCTTGTACTATGATGGTTTTATTTTAGATGCCATCACTGCCACAAAGTAGGGCATCTAGAGAAGAAATGCCATCTTGCCCCCCCCCATTATTCACGTTGAAGAGAAGACTCTCCAATGAGGGTGAGCTACAGGTCACAGGGATGAAAGTGGTAGGAACATCAAAATTTGAGGTAGATCAAACCATGAACATTTCAGAAGAACACGAAATGCACTTTACAGAAGGTGGCACAACTTCTCCTCCTCATCTCTCACATATGTCTCCTATTCTTTCTTTGAAAGAGAAATTAAATGATACTGCACCTTCACATTCTTGCACTCCCATTCCAGAATTTCATTGTATCCCACAAGAGAAACCTTCCCCTTCTCCCTCCAAAGAATCTCCTTCCCCACCTCCCTCGTAGGATATTATTTCCCCACCTACAATGAGACCCCCTTCCCCAACTTCTTTATCTCTAACTCAGTTTGGGTTTTTACTTCCTCTTTCTACCTCCTCTCTGATTAGATTCCACCTTTGATCTAGGGACATCCCTTCATGATCCAACCCTCCCATTCCCCTCCTTAGACTAGGCTCAAACCTGATTCTTCCAACAAGAGGAAAAGGATGGCAAAGACCTTCCTATCTCTCTTTTCACAACAAAAGGCTCTCTGGGATAAAGTGAATGGAAAGTAGAAAAAACTTTGTAGGGAACTTAGAGAAGTGCAGGCCCTTGAAGTATTTCCCAAATGAAATTTCTCTCCCTAAACTGTAGGGGTCTAGCAAGTACTTGGAAAAAAATTTCCCTAAAGAGGATGATACAAGTTCAAAAACTAGATGTCATCCTCCAACAAGAAACCTTAGGTGTAGAAGCCGAGGTATCATCTTTGTTATCTTCTATCACAAGAATTTTTTCTTTCTTGGCCTAGAGTGCAAAAGGACACTCAAGAGGATTGGAAATAGGTTATAATACCTCCACCCTACATTATTTTAACTCCTGGGGAGCCTCTTTAGGTATGGGGATTGAAATTTTCTAGGAAGAATCAAACTAAAAATCCTAAACATCTATGGGCCTTAAAACAACAGAGCGGCCTTTTGGGAATTGGTACAAGCCTCCCAGTTCCTAAAGAGAGACAATGTGGTGATCGGTGGTGACCTGAACTTAACCCTTGGAATCCATGAGATTTGGGAACCAAAATCAAGATGAGACTCTCTGGACACTTTCTTCAAAAACCTACTCCGGAAACTCAATTTGGTGGACTTGGAACCACAAAAGATCAAGCCAACTTAGACAAACAGAAAATCCCAGGAAGATTGAATTCCAAAGAGACTAGAAATATTTCTTATGGGAGAAAGATTAATTGAAAAGGATATGATGTTTAAACAATGGGTAGACTCAAGATCTGACTCAAAGCAACTTCCCATCTGCTTGGAAATTCTGAGAAATGCTAAAAATCTAGCCAGCCCTTTCAAATTTTGTGCAACCTGGCTAAAAAACAAAGAATTCCTAAAGCTCATCAACTCAAATTGGATCCCCTATGTAGCAGATGCCGGATCACATGCTGCTACTCACTTCACTCAAAACATTTCTCGAACCAAACGTCTTTTGAAGGATTGGGATAAGAACAAAAAACTTCAGGATGATCAAGCTCTTATTCATATTGAGGAAGAACTGGTAGAAATATAGAACTCTGAAGCGAGAGATTTCTCAACACAGGGAGATAAGGAAAGAATAATCTCCCTTGAATCTAGCAAAAGAAATATTTTGGAGGAGAGAGAGGAAATATGGAGACTAAAGAGTAGAGCTATTTGGATGACCTGTGGAGATGACAACACTAAATTCTTTCAGGCCTTTTCCAAGGGAAGGAAGCAGTAGAATATAATTTGGGAATTAATAACTCAAATGATGAACAAGTATCCACATTTGAGGGAATGGAAGATATTGGAAAATATCATTTTGAAAACCTTTTTAAAGCAGATCAACAAGCCATAATTGAAGAAGTTATCTAGACTTCACTCTTCTTTCCTGAAAGAATCACAGAAGAGTATAATGCAGAATTGATGGAAGAAGTCTCAGAAGAAGAGATGAAAACCATCCAGCATAATTTCTAGATGGACAAAATCCCAGGCCCTGCTGGTTGGACCATTGAATTTTTCCTGGAATCCTGTGACACAATCGGCCCTGATCTTCTCAATTTTGTTGAGGAATCTTGGGTAAATGGGAATGTCCACCCTCCCCTCAACAAAACCTTCCTAGATCTTCTACCTAAAAGAGACAATCTAGTCAACCTAGAATATTTCAGGCGTATCTCTCTCTGCAATATCCCATACAAAGTTATTGCAAAAGTGATTTCCCAACGGCTAAAGAAGGTTGTCTCAAAAATCATCTCACATGAGCAATTCAGATTCCTAGAAAATAGGCAAATCCATGAAGCAATATGCATGGCCCAGGAAGGGACACACAACATAAAGGTCAAAAAATCAAAAGGATCAATTCTTAAGATTGATCTTTCCAAATCCTTTGACATAGTAAGATGGATCTACCTGAGGTTGCTTCTTACCCGTGTGGGCTTCGACTACTCTTTTATAAAATGGATTTTTTCCTGCATCTCTACAAAAAATTTCGCAGTTCTCATAAATGACTCAAATTTATCTTTTCCCTCTCAGAAAGGGGACTTACACAAGGCTCCCCTCTCTCCCCTCTCTTGTTCTTACTGGTAGTATAAGGTTTGAGTAGAGCCATTGTGGATTCCAAGAGAAGAGGATAGCTTGAAGGGATCAAATTAGCCACAAACCTCAATATAACTCATCTCTTGTTTGTATATCATATCCTTCTCTTCTGTAATAGTATAATTCGAGAGGTGGAAAAGATTTCAGCACTTCTACATACCTTCTACAAATCCATGGGGATGATCTTAAGTAAGAAGAAATCCACTATCACCACCTTCAACTTCAATGAATACATTGTAAGGAGGCTCTTGACCCTCTTCCCATTCATGGTTACACTCTTAGATGATGGGATGAAATACCTGGGCTTCAAGCTCAAGCCAAACAACTACAAGAAAGAAGGCTGGAATTGGCTGGTGGAAAAATTGGAACAAAGGGTAAACAACTGGTGCAACATATGGCTCTCAAGGTCAGGAGGTTAGTTCTGGTTAAATATGTCCTTGAATAATTTCCTGTCTACTGGATGTATTTAGCATGGATCCCAAAATCCATATTGGAAAAGTCTTAGAAAATCTGCTCAAAATTCCTTTGGATAGGAAAGAAGGAACAAAAAATCCTCCCATGGGTAAAATGGGACCAATTTGTGAAACTCAAATCATTGGGAGGGTGGAGGATAAAAAAACATTGATATTTTTGCTAAAGATATGGCAGAAAAAGGAGGGTAGAGGCTCATCACAACAAAAATCCTATGGACAGAGGTGGTATATCAAAAATAGATAATCCCAGTTCCTCTGTGGGACTAGATCAGGAACTCAGTTTTCACCACCCCCCCCAAGGTTCAGGCTCACTCATTTGGAAGGAAATATGCAATGATTTTTCAATAATTCACAGTGGACTCTCATGGAAAGTGGGAAATGGGACAAGGGTCACATTAGGAGTTCATCCCTGGGCTAACAGTCATCTCAACCACTTTTAACCCCCAAGCTAATCTAGTTCCTTCAGCAAAATGGCCTCTTCCACCTAAATCGGATTGTTGACCCTGCTTCTAGCAACCTTTTGCAACAAGCATGGTTGGGTTGCAGGGAACTAGATATCCATGCACTTTGGACTCAATACTAGAATAGGTATATTACATCACTCCAACACTCCCACATCATACTCACAATCATAGAAGATGAATTGGTCTATGAACATGCTGCTCATGGAAGCTACACCCCAAAAACTAGATATTAGTAGCTTTGTCTTACCACATTCCAAACTGAACCAAAATGGTGGCAACCAGGGCTTTGGAAACTCAAATGACCATTGAAATAAAAAGTTCTCATGTGGTGCACCCTTGACAAGAAAACTTCGACCTCGGATAGAATGAAGAAAATATCCCTCGAAGGACCAGGTTGGTGTAGCCTCTTAAAACAAATGAGGAATCTGCCAATAATCTATTCCTCGATATCCCTTTCTATTCCAAGGTATGGAAACATTCACAAACAATGCTAAATCAGAGATTCAGCTGGATTGGACCTTCTCTCAAAGATGCTTGGAAATCTTGCCTCACATCTCCTCAGCTAGCCCATATAAAAGCACTTCCACTAATTCACATCTAGCGGATCTAGATTGCATGGAATAAGGAAATATTCCAAGATAAAGCATCCTCTCCAAAATCTATAGAAAATCAAGGGCTTGACATCTTATCCTACTTCCCTCAAACAAAAAATGCTTCTTTGGTAAGAATAGTCATAGAGGAACAGATAGACCACTATATGCCTTGGGATTTCTTTGATGGAGCCTCTCAAAGTCACATTTGTGGGGGTGGGGACACTCTCTTAGTGAACCAAAATGATCACTTCCAGATCCAAATGGGTCTTGGTGCAGCCACAAAAAACTATGCAGAGCTTCTGGATCTGAAACTCTATCTCCAATATTAGTGGGTGGTTTTTCCTTGAGCTTACTGTCTCTACTAGATTCTAACACTACCATATATTTCACGATATCTTCCACGCCGAGATATTCATTAGAGGAAATTTAAAATCAAAATGAGCCTTTTAACTCTAATTCAAATTCCATGTCATAATGTGTTAGCTAATGAAATTGCTTTAAATTTAAAATACCATATAGGTCTTAAACACTTTTTTAATATAAATTTGGGGATAGGTATCATAAAAAACTATTTTTTGTTTGTATTTTAGACATATATCTCCCTGTGTTTTTACTCAAATTTCGATTGGAAGAGCTCGTTGGATGTGGAATTTAATTCCGCATCCAATGAATACCTAGTTGGCATACTTTTGATGGACCCCACTACCCCAAAAACAAGAAATACATGAAAAAATGTGATGATGATGTCATCATCACATTTTTCAAGATATTTCTTATTTTTGGGGTAGCGGGGTCCATCAAAAGTATGCATAATTTAATTTGGCACCCAAAGAGCTCTTTCGATTGAAATTTGAGTAAAAACACGGGGATATATGTCGAAAATACAAACAAAAAAGTAGTTTTTTTCTTTTCTTCCTCCAAAATTAATAAATATTATTTTATTATTTTAACTATTATTTTATTAATTTTTTTTAGGAGGCCCATTTTGAGTTGACATTTCCTCTAATGTATTGTTGTTTACCACCTAAACTTCAATGTCAAAGTTGAAAATGTTGTCAGTTTGATAGATAAATTGAAATAAATAATACAACTTAAATTCAAACAAAAATCCAAACACTTATTGCAACTTTCTCATTATTGGCATGTAGGTCGGCTCAACCAAACGTGTATGCATATTTCACAATATTTCTTGCACTCTTACCTTTGATAGCCTTTGAGAAATACTCTTTAGAGAACACACTTTCAATCAAATTCTCCCACTATTTGGGATATAGAATTGAGTTACGCCTATATTTTCCATCGATGATGATTTTTATGCACGAATGTCTAAAATTGTTCATCAAAATTCTCATTCTATTAAGGAAATTTTTTCTCAAAATATTACGACCAACAATTTCAAATGCACTATCCATTTTTTGTATAAAATATCCACACTTCATGGATCTTGGTTTGGAAATTTTGATTTGTGTACATCTAAATGTTCCATACATCTCGTACCCAGCTCCCTGGCCCACCTTGCAAAATTTTTCCCAATGGATTTACCATCTTTTGACACCCAAACCAAAAAAGGCATATTTCCTTACAATTTTATTTCTTTCTCTTTTCTTTCGGTATACCTAACCCACTCTTGACCAAATCTTATTCTTTTAACATCAATGGATAGGTCTTCTAAACCACCACTAATATTGTGTGATTTTGTTGCATCTATGATTCTAGATGCAACAAATGTATTTTGAGGCACAATCCTTGTACAAGTTGTACTAAACAGACTTGATTTATCCTTGTCCACATCAATTTTGGAAAGAGGTATCTCACTGCTCACAACATATGTTCCCTTAAACATGTGCCTTAATTTAGAATAAATCAACTTTATACTTGTATTTTCCTTTCCTTGATTATTATAAAAAACATATTGTATACCATGTGCCATATCATGCTGCAAATCAGCATATATTGTATCATCCTCATGCACATAATCATGTGATTCTTCATGCTCCACATAAATATCCACTACATTAGTATATGTTATATCATACACATCAACACAAGTATTGTTTTTATTAATTCCACTTGTAGAATCAAAATTAATGTCTTGGATTCTACGAGTTGGAGCTCTTATTTTGATAACATCAATGGATAGGTCTTCTAAACCACCATTAACATTGTGTGATTTTGTTGCATCAATGATTCTAGATGCAATAGATGTATTTTGAGAAACAATCCTTGTACAAGTTGTACTCAATAGACTTGATTTCTCCTTGTCCACATCAATTTTTGAAAGAGGTATCTCACTGCTAACCACATATGTGCCCTTAAACATGTGCCTTAATGTAGAATAAAACAAATTTAGACTTGGATTTTCCTTTCCTTGATTATTATAAAAAACATCTTCTATACCATGTGCCATATCAGGTTGCAAATCAACATATATTGTATCAGCCTCATGCACATCATCATGTGCTTCATCATGTTGCACATAAATATCCACTACATTAGTATATGTTATATCATACACATCAACACAAGTATTGTTTTGATTAATTCCACTTGTAGAATCAAAATTATTGTGTTGGATTATACGAGTTGGAAGGAATGTATCTCTAGTTTCCCTTGAATTTTTTGGAGCTCTTTTTTATCCACAATCCTTTGATTTCGTATAAAATAGAAAAATATCATATTGGTACTTATTAAACATAAAAAAAGCATTAAATAAATAATATACTAAAGTGTATTAGCATCTTACCTTCTTGTCAGGCCAAGAGACGATAATAATGATTATTCTCCATGTCAATGTCCTGACGAAAACGCTCATTGTCTGATATTGTATTTTTTAATTGCTTTCACTGTCTCTTTTGTGCCTAAACAAATTGTTTCTAATTTCCTGAAGTACAACAATTAACACATTAGAGGACTTGTGGATATAACTCATTAACTACCGTGGGAATTTATATTATCTATATATAAACATCCCATTTAATGCATGGATATAAGACAAATAAGATAATGTATGCAACCAAACTTTTCGCTAGTTCTAAGCACATACGCATGTATTAAAACTAAAAGTATTGTTGTCCAATGATTCTAATGTTTCGGAGGTGAAATGAACTAATTTTATCGCTGTCGAAGGTTAGTAGAATTCTGAATCAAAGCTTTAGTTTTCTATGCTATCATAGTGTTGGCATCTCAAACCACTAACGTCACAATCAGAACCTCAAACCACTAGAATCTTCGTCGACGATCGGAACCTCAGACCACTAGCGCATCGAAACTTTAAATCTGAGAGTTGCCACTGTTTTGGAGGTGAAATGAACTAATCTTCTTAGCATCGGCGATTGGAACTCCAAACCACTAACCATCGGAACTTTAAACCACTAGATTCTCTGCAGTGGTGGCGTTGCAGTGAACTAAACCTTCGAAACGTCGGTGATCGAAACTCCAAACTACTAACCATCATAACTTCCAATCACTATATTCTCTGCAGTGGCAGTGCCGTAGTGAACTAAAACTCCAAAACGTTGGTGATCGGAACTCCAAACTACTAACCATCGAAACTTTCAATCACTATATTCTCCACAGTGGTAGTGCCTCAGTGAACTAAAACTCCAAAACGTCAACAATTGAAACTCCAAAATACTAACCGCTAGAACTTTAAATCACTATATTCTCCACAGTGGCAGTGCCGTAGTGAGCTAAAACTCTAAAATGTTGGTGCAATAGAGGACTACACCTCCGATCACTATTTAAAAAAATTTCGATGGTAGTAAAAAAGTTTAGCAATACGCCTAACTGCTGAAGCGGTTTTCCACCTATTATTTATCTTCCATCTTTCGGTGGCTAATGAGATGTTCTGATCCTCACCCAAGCCACCGAAAGCCACAACTTGTGAAATTTTTACCCAAATAAAAAAAACAGAGGATTTCAAACTATCAGTGATATTCATATCTTTCATCGCATGAGTTAAATTCTTCATACTATAAAAAACAAATTTATTTTGGGAGATAACAGAAGCAGCTGCAAGGGAAGATTTTTTGACAGAAGGGAAGATGTGATGAGATCGGATGTATTGTAAGGAACCATGATAGAATAATACATGCAGTGGTTGAAAATGACATCTCAGGATATTATGGGTAAGAATTCACTTAGGATAATGCATGCTTAAGGGAATAAATTATCTTTGTATTTTGGGATGATAGTGCCTACTTAAAGTTGTAACTGTTAAATTAGTATCATTTAAGCAATATGATCTGAGGATATTATATGAGAGAATAACATGCACAACAATCAATCACAAGAGACAATAGAGACAAATATTTATCCTTGGGGAAACCATAAAGGAAAAAACCAGCAACTTCCTCAGAGATAGAATGAGCACCAATGGCAGTAGTAAAACCAGAAAACATAAAGATGATCTCCGACATCTGATCTCTCTAACTTATGCCAACACTTCCTCTCTCACTCATGTGCCACAGTTGAGTGTGTGTGTGTGTGTCAAATAGAGAGGCTCAATCTCTATTTATATTCTTTCGTTTACTTAATATTTGACTCAGTTATGTAGGATCGAGTAATCCTAACTTAGTTATGTAGGCTCGAGCAAGCACAACCAGGGTACTAATGACCCGAATTACAATGGAGGGGACTTCCTCATGAATTTTAGTAATTCTCCCAATAGGAACATTGAGGTATAAATAAATACAAGTGATTCTCCTGATAGGAGCATCGGGGACCAATGAAATACAATATATACAATTGAATACATTCCAAATTTACGAATACATCAACACTCCCTCTTAACTAGGAAGGTATTCTCTTGAAACAATTCACTAGTAAAAGTCTTCTTCTCTGGATCATCATCAAAGATGGATCATCATCAAATCATCATCAAAGCTAGAATCAATGGATCATCACTGGATCATCACTGGATCATCATCAATGATGGATCATCATCGAATATGAATCATCATTGGATCATCATCATCACTGCTCCTCTATCTCAATCAATTGGTGTTATCTCTCAATTCTACTCATCACAGGAATTTCTACAGAGCCAACCCTTTTTCATGTTGGTTGTAGGCCTAGCCTCTAGGTAGGTCTTCATCTTTTTCAGCACTTATATATGACCCAGTCAGAAAAGACCGCCCAGCACTTACATCTGACCATGGGAGGAACACATCCACCACCATGTCAAAAAGGCACTCCCAGCACTCACATCTGACCATGGGAGGCCCGGCCTACCACAATGTCAGAAAGGCCCAGCACTCACATCTGACCATGGGAGGCCCAGCCTACCACCATGTCAAAAAGGCTCATCCAGGACTTATCTATGACCATGGGAGGCCCATCCTTCAACCATGTCAAAAAGGCTCAACACTCATATTCGACCATGGGAGGCTTAGCCTCCCACCATGTTGGAAAGGCTCAGCACTCACATCCGACCATGGGAGGCCCAGCCTCCCACCATGTCAGAAAGGCTTAGCACTTATATCTGAACCATCCAGAAAGGCTCTATACTTACATCTGACCATGGGAGGCCTACCCTACCATTATGTCAGAATGACCTTGCACTTACATCAGACCATGGCAGGCCCAGCCTACCACCATGTAAGAATGGATCTGCACTTACATTTGACCGTGGGAGGCCCAACCTATGACCATGTTAGAATGGCTCTGCACTTACATCTAACCATGGCAGGCCCAACCTACCACCTTGTCAAAATGGAACATGGACTCATCAGTTCCCATTGAAAGGAACCTCGATATGGAGAACACCAATATTCTCCCTGAAGTACTCAAAATTCACTCTAGCCATTTCTAGCATAGAATCACATCAGGGATGATTACGTTCAAGGATAACCTGCAAGCTTCGCCGGGACCGATTACATCCGAGGATAACCTATAGGTCTGTTTACGTCTGAGTAACCTATGAGCTTCGTTAGGATGTTATGCTCATACAAAATATCTCACCAGCTATGCTAGAACTCCCTCTTTTGAGATATATCGATCTGGATCACATACTGGAGCTTTACTACTCCTCTCTACATCATACAAAAAATGCAAGTCAGATCAATCAAATCAACTAGTAGTTTCCAAAAGAAACATACTACCTCCAAAATAGACGAGCAAGTGGCAACATATTTTGCCTCAGATGTACTCAGTGCCTTGCAGGACTGCTTCCTACTAAACCAAGAGATCACACCTGATCTCATACTGAAGCAGCACCCTAAAGTGCTCTTCCAATTAATGGCACTTCATACACAATCAGAATCCACATAACCCTATAGGTTAATCTTCTGATTCTTTTCATACTTGATCCCATAATCAATTGTACCCTTCAGGTACCGTAGAATATGTTTTGCATTGATCAAGTGAACATGTCTCAGATTTGTTCACAACAAAGAAAATATGTGGTCTCGTATTCGTCAAGTACATAAAGGACCCAATCATTTAATGATACATCGTAGCAGCAACCGACTCTGATGAAGCATCACTCAATAGCTTTAGGTTCAATGCCATAGGTGTGGCCATGTCCTTGCAGTCCATCATTCTGAACCTCTTCAATATCTCCACTGCATACTTACCTTGTCTAAGGAATATTCCATCCACACTCCGCCATACCTCTATGCTTAGAACGTAGTGCATCATGTCCAAGTCCTTTATCTAGAAATTGACAGCAAGTATCCTTCTTGCATCTCTAATGAGTTCCTCTTCCCTGTCAGGAACAAGTCATCGACATATAACAGGAGCATCACTAGTCTTCCACCTTCAACCTTGAAGCAAAGGTTGGAATTAACTTTACTCTTAGTAAATCCTAGAGCCATTAGTAAAATTTCCATCCTGTTGTACCATGTCAAACCTCCAGATCTTCTACAGTCACTCCCTCTAAAGTGGAGCATCATTCTCCCTCTACCTTTCATACTCTATGTATTGAAACATTGTGTACTGGAGTGACAAGTAGCTTCCTATGCTACTAATATTATATGTATCCATCTAGGGTCATTGGATACTAAGATCCTCTATCTTGAAAATGTTCTTCTCGCACCCATATGTGAGCTTGTCATCCTCTATAGGATTTCATCTTCAACCTTGTAGAAAAGGTTAATATCTTCCTCACTCTTGGTGATCTTCAAGATCCTCATGTATGTGTTATCCCATGGGTGTCTTCTGAGCTCGTAAAAGGCCTTCTTTAATTTTCACACATGATTCTGTATGTCATGTGTTTTAACTTCGAGTGGCTATAAATGTCTCTTCGTAGTCTATTCCTTCTTTCTATGAGAAGAATCGTGCTATGAATCTTTCCTTGTATCCCATGATGTTTCCATTTACTGCATGATGGAACTTTCAGATCCATATGGAAGATACTGCAGACTTCCCTTCAGGTCTCGATACTCCATCCTAGACATCATTCTTCTTGAATTGGTATTCTCCTTCCCTTTCTTCTCGGCTACTTCTTCATAGCTAGAAGGTTTTGCATCAATGATCTCGCTTAATAGTGTCACATAACTGCATTTGTCATATTATTCTTCGTTCTTGGATTATTTCTCAAACTGTCATCACTTGTTCTTCGAAACAAGTCTCATCCTTGTTTTCTTGTAGGTGATTATACGCGATTTTTCCTACAAGTCAAATGCATTAGTTGTATGGTTAGAAACATTTCATAAGGAATATTCATAATGGAAAATTCTTATGCATAAATATATGATCATGCAACTATTTTATCGGATACAACATTCATCCATATCTCACGGAAACTTTTGTTGGGGCGCGGACCTTGAAGGTCCTTAATTTTGGCAACTCCGTGGTTTTGGTGCGAAGCTTGTAAGCGGAGTTGTGGTCCAAACTAGTCTTAGGGGTTTTGGGGTTGGGTCAAAGCCCCTCTTTTTGTAAATAACCCATGGTTTAAGCCCATGGTTTTTAAGCCCATGGTTTAAACTCATGGTATTGTAATAGTGCACTTGTATAAATAGGCACTTATGTAAAGGAGAAAAGAGTTTTTTCGAAGGTTTTCGTATGATGATAATTTGATGTGAAGAAGATAAGGCCTATTTTTGGGTTTAAGGTTAAGTCCCAGCTGAGTGAGTGGATGACCTCTGTAGCTGAGTGTGTGGATGACCTCTGCAGCTGAGTGCACAGATCAGAGAAAGGTTCTGCAGCTAAGTGCACAGTTTTGGGTTGTTGAGAAGATCTGCAGCTGAGTGCGTAGAGATCTGTAGCTGAGTGCACAGATCAGAACTATGTCTTTTGTAAAGAGTTGAATATAAACACAGTTCTGTGGATGTATCCCCTACACTGGGGGTGAACCACGTGTATCTTGTGTTGTGGTGGTTCTTGTTTGTTTTGTTCCTATTATGTTTTCATGCATTTGATAAGTAGGTGAATGATAAGTAAGATATATTGTTAAGTATTAACTTCTCTATGAATTCCCAGTTAAGGGTTAAGCAAGTAACTGTGTGTTTATCTAAACTGGGAAGCTAATTAAGTGAATGTCGAAGCTCTGTATTGTATAAATATTCTTTGTTAAGGCTAAAGGTACAGTAATATCCCTCTTTTTCCTACAGAAACCTGATTTTGAGGCACCCCATAGCTGTTTCGAGTGAGACTGCAACCTGTTCGCAGGTTGTTGCCGAAAGGGCCAACACTGTGGGTCTCTTTGTTGGTGCAAGATAAAAGTATAAGAACCCGGGTTTGGCCTAAGTGCCAACAAATTGGTTCTGTTGCCGGCTGAACCAGTATCTTCTTTAAGAGGGATCCACGTCGTACCTCAAGGGATATGTTTTGGAGGCCCTCAGTAAAAGAAATCGGTGACTGGAATGAAGATACCTATCTAAAATTTTCCAAACAAGAAAATAGGGATCCTCGTTGTAGCTCAGATGACTTCTTGCAAAGGTATGTTTTTACTGATATTTATGAAATTTTCTTTGGTAGTATCCACATAGAATTGCACCAGTGGTTATCCAGGTTAACAGAAAGAAAGACAAACTTTTAAGAATATTAGTCTCCTGCCTGGACCCCAGAAAGAATTAAGCTATTGAAAAGAGTGAACAATGCGGTATCTAGAGCTGTTGACTTCTGGACAACGCGAACCCTTGAAGCATTTGTGACGGAGTTCGCCATCGACACACATACTTCTTTTAGCGAAGCAGAAAGATAGTTATTCAAAGGACCAAGGGGTAAGTACCTGAATTCATTAAGTCTGAAAATTAAAATGCTCTTGGCTGAAAAATGCATATTGCTTATCAAATCAGATTGCTAGATTTATTGCTACTAACCTATGTTTGAAAGCGAAAGTGACTTCGACGAGCAAAGTGGTTTTCTTCGCAACAGTAAGAGATACAAGAGAACTTTTGGATCCTTTACCCTAGGCCAGAATACCGATTATACCCATTTAAGCCTAGAAGAGTCTGAATCTGAAGAAACCCCTTTTGTTAGAAACCCTCCTATAACTCCGCAGCATAGATCTGTTATCCCTGAGAACCCGTCGCAGTCCAAAAGTAACCCTAGCCCGAGTAGTCCTGTCGTAGGTCAGTCTACCTCAGTAAGTTCCCCCCCCCTTGTTACCAGTCCTCCTCCTCCCCCTCCCCCCCCCCCTCGATCCAATATGGCCCATGTAAATGATGATATCAAGCTCCCAGTCTTTAAAGGAACCATATCAGAGGATCTAGAGCAGTTTTGGTTCTTATACGAAGCTGTTTGGAATGCTAAGAATATTATGGATCAAAATATAAGAACAACGCAGCTGGTCACCTCTTTCAAAGACCGAGCTTTGATCTGGTTTATGAAGTTTTCCAGTACTCAGAACTATGTCTTTCCTGATATTGAAAAAGCAATGATCAAAGAATTCAAGAAGCCTATATCAGAGTCACAGTCTATAACTGAGCTAAAAGAAATTCAGCAGAAGCGAGGTGAATCAATTTTGGGACTTTGACCAGAGGTTCAAGGTTCTGTTGGACCAATTTAGTTTCACTATTGGACCAAAACAACATAAATAATGGTTCATCGCAACACTATTGCCTCATATTAGGACTCCACTTATGCAACAGAAGGTTGCTGATCAGCAAGAGGCATTGGAAATTGCTATGAAACTTGAAACAACTCTTGTTGGAGATAATTCTAGAATAGCCCAAATACAAGCACAGTTAGTAGAAATGGCTTTGGAGCTTCGTGACATGAAAAAAGGGAAAGCTACTCGCGAAGAAGTTTGGTGTACACAATGTAAGACAGAAGGTCATGACAAAGAACAATGTCTTGCATTAAGAAATTATTTGAATACTGGTGCACCAAACCCGTTTAACCCTAATGTCCTATATTGTGAGATCTATAGAACAACTGGCCAGCATCGACCTAAATATTGCTACCTGCTGCAGAGATATGTTCAAGTACCTAAGAACCCCTACTGCAAGTTTTGTAAGTCAGTTGGACACAACGAAGACGAATGTCGCAGCTTTGACCTCATGAGAGAGCGAACCTATGATGCTTATAGGGTACAACTCGATGCACAAGGAAATGATGGATATGGTTACCATGGTAGTACATCAGGTCTAGGTAATTTCATAGGTCTCGATCATGGTGGTATGCCTAGAAGAGGATGAGGACAGGTTATTTGCTATAATTGTAATCAGACAGGACATGTATCTAGAGACTGTCAGAACCCAACTATGACATGTTGATATTGCAGAGCAGTCGATCATGTGATTGAGCAATGTCCAAAGTTGATATCCAAGATACAAGAAAGAAATGGCGCCCCTACCCAGAATGTTCAAATTATTGATGTAGAGAAAAGACCTGTCCCAACCGTTAACATTGTTACAAGGAGTGGAGCTATGACGTGAGTGCAGAATAAGGAAAAATAGCTTGACGAGGCTTGGGTCCGCAAGACCCTAGAGAAAATTCCAGCCTTCGATGTTGGAAGAGAAAAAGGAACATTTATGGAAGCTAGAAAACACTTTGTTGATCTAAGAACATCAGTAGCAACTACGCAACAGCATCAACAGCAGTTACAGTTTCAAGAAGCTTTTCCGGATCAAGTAAGTACACTAACATCATTTTTACAGAGTTGTATGAAGCTATTAAGAAATTAGAATGCTTTGAATGAGTTACAAAAATTTATTGCATCTTGTGAACCTTAGCGAAACTATGATAGAGGAAAAACTGTTAATAGAGTTAGAAGGACTGGAAGAGAAATGAGATTGCATGCTCAGATAGGAGATTATGACATGACTGATATCATTTTAGACCTAGGATCAAAATTAAATGTCCTAACTAGGTATACATGGGAACAAATGGGAAGACCTACGCTTGAATGGTCCCCTATACAGCTGAGATTAGCCAATCAGCAGAAGATTGTGCCCTTGGGAAGATTCCCCAGTGTACCAGTGGACATTGATGGATTTAGTACCTTAGCAGATTTTAAAGTCATTGAAATAATTGATGATAGCAACCCCTATCCATCAATGCTAGGAATTGAATGGGCTATAGACAATGATGCAGTAATCAACCTTAAGAATAGAAAGGTGACTTTTGAAGGAAAAGGCTTGAGAGTCATAGTACTGTTGGACCCTTCTCAAGGAGAAAGGTATACAGAGCCAGTTAGAGATGAAGATCAGGATGTTTTAGATCATATTTACAACATCACAGCTAAAGAAGAAGACTATGTTAACTCTACTACTGAAGGTATAATGGATTGGTAGTGTGACAGTTCTTGCATGACTGATTCAGATGAAGGCCTAGAGAATTGGTAGAATAGACTTTATGAGCTACATGGACATCGATGTGCAAGAATTACCAAGTCTATCAGATGGGTTGGATCACAGACAAAGATCTTACCTACTTTTGATGGCTTGACAGACCCAGAAGATTTTATTGTACAATTCTCAGAACAAGTACCAGATTCATAGAAAATGGAAACTCTAGATTCAGTATTCAGAGCCGCAGCTACCAGATGGTGGAATGGTCATAAAAAGTATATTCATAGTTGGAGAGCTTGTCAAAAATTTATTCGCATGAGATTCATGGATCAACCTCAGGAGGTGCAAAGCAGATTTAATGGTAAGACTAGCCCTCACGAACATTTGGAACAATGTTATGAAGCATGGAAGCATGTACCTTGTGAAGAATCACTACATAGGTTTGTACACACTCTAGAACCTGTAGCAAAGAACTGGTATGCGGAGGTGGAGCTTTGCCATTATACTGTAAGTTGGGATAACCTTGTTGATAGTTTTGTGCCCACATTTTCTATTAATGAGGATTTCCCTGCTTTGGACACAGCTATTAGGGTGATCCATACTAAGGTGTTTGATGATAAAGAAATAACCGAGTACCAACCTGATTGGAAGGAACAAGAAGCTAATGCAGTAGAATGCTATAACCTCACCATTGATGAAGACGATGACCCTCGCAATATTAATATTCCTGAGTTAGAAGGACACTGCAAAGTACATGGACCAGCAGTCAAATCACCTGAAGTAACTCAGCCCTTGAAAACAAGGAAAGTAAACATTGGATCAGAAGAGATGCCTAAGTAAGATACCATTGGAGATTATTGGGACGAAGAAATGGTAAGCAAAGTGACTGAACTTCTCCATGAGTATCAGGACTTATTTTCGATGAAGTTCTCAGAAATGAAAGGTATCCTTGGTGATATAGGAGTGATAAAAATTCCTTTGAAAGCTGATGCGAAGCGTGTGAAGCAGCGCCCTTATAGGCTGAATCCTAAGTATAAAGAAAAATTTAGGATGGAGCTAGATAATATGCTCGCTGTAGGAATCATTGAGCCTGTCGAAGAGTCTGAATGGGTCAGCCCTATGGTGGTACAAGAAAAGAATACCAAGGGAGAAATCAGAATCTATGTCGATCTGAGGAAGCTGAATGATTCCTGTTTACATGATCATTTCCCTACTCCCTTTACAGATGAATTTTTAGACAATGTCGAAGGTCAAGAAGTGTATTCTTTCACTGATGGATTTTCAGGTTACCATCAGATCAAAATTGCTCCAGACGATCGACATAAAACAACCTTCGCTATAGAAATGGGATCTTTTCAGTATATTGTTATGCCCTTCAGTCTAAAGAATGCACCTGCTATATTTTCCAGAGTAGTCATATCTGCATTTAAGGAATTTATTCATAAGTTCTTAGAAGTTTACTTTGATGATTGGAATATCTTTGGTTTATTGAAAGATCATATAGCCAGTTTAAGACTTATGCTGGATAAGTGTAGACAACATCAGATTTCATTGAACCTGAAGAAGTGTATCTTTTGTGCACCTTTTGTAATTCTACTAGGTCACATTGTATGCAAGCAAGGATTGATGGTGGATCCTGCGAAGATAGCCATTATTGTGAACTTACCACCTTCGAAGTTTGTTAAGCAACTTCGCACTACACTTGGTCATACTGGATATTACAGGAAGTTCATTAAAGTATATGCTCAGATTATAGCCCCTATGGAAAAGAAATTGAAGAAATATATTAAGTTTGAATGGACACCTGAATGTCAAGAAATCTTGGACATTTTGAAAGAAAGGATGGTAACAGCCCCTATCTTAGTATTCCCTAACTAGAATAAGGAGTTTCATGTTCATGTCGATGCATCCTCCATTTCTTTAGGTGTAGTATTGGCTCAGTCAGGTGAAGGTAATATTGATCACCCTATTGCTTTTGCAAGTAGAAAATTATCCATAGCAGAAAAGAATTATACTACGACGGAACGAGAAGGTCTAGCTATGGTTTTTGCTTTGCAGAAATTTCGACATTATTTGTTAGGATCTCATTTTAAGATGTTCACTGACCATTCTGCTTTGAAGTATTTGGTTAACAAGCTTGTGTTAGGTGGAAGGATATGCAGATGGCTGATTTTTTTTCAGGAGTATGACTTTGAGATCATATAAGCTAGGAAGACTTAACCTGGGGCCTGACTAGTTGTCGAGGCTTGAGTTAGGAGAATAACCCACTAGTTTGGATGAAGGTCTTCCTGATGCCTAGTTGTTTGCCATCCAAATGGTTGATGACTATTTTCAGGGTATTGTTCAGTACTTGTCTACAGGTTTTGCACCCTCTGAGATGAAAACACAATAGAAGAAGTAGCTGGTGTTTAGAGCAGCTGACTTTATCTTGATAGCAGGACAGCTATATAATATGGCACCAGATGAAATACTTTGCAGATGTGTCTTGGAGCATGAAAAGCCATTGATTTTTCCTGAGGCACATTTTGGAGCAGCGGGAGGTCATTATGCAGGAAAAGCTATAGCACAGAAGATTCTGATAGCTGAATTGTGGTGGCCTATAATCCATAAGGATGCAAAAGAGTATTTTCACAGTTGCGATATCTGTCAAAGGACAGGAAAACCATCAAGGAGGGATGAGATGCCTATGGTTCCACAGGTAACTTTACAATCATTTGACAAGTGGGCTATTGATTTTGTTGGACCAATCAATCCCCCTGCAAAGAAATCTGGAGCAAGATACATTATTACAGCAACTGATTACCTTACTCATTAGGCCAAAGATCAACCAGTCAAGGACTGTAGCGCTGCTAAAGCTGCGAAGTTCATATTTGATAATATTTTTTCAAGGATTGGATGTCCTAGAATTCTTATGAGTGATCAAGGATCACATTTTCTGAATAAGACTATTGAAGCATTGACCGAATAATTTCAAGTATATCATCAGAAGAGTACTACCTACCATACTCAAGCAAATGGAATTGTCGAAGCCTTTAACAAGATCCTTGAGCACGCTCTGACGAAGGTTTGCAATGTTAACAGAAATGATTGGGATCTTAGAATTCTAGCAGTATTATGGGCTTATCGAACCACTTGCAAGAAGTTGACAGGCCATACACCTTTTAGGCTGGTATATGGATAGGAAGCAGTTATGCCCATGGAGTACATTGTTCCTAGCCTTAGAATATCTTCCTTCACAAAGATGGATGATCCAGCTATGTTGAAAGAAAGGCTGGTGAAGATAATGGAACTAGAAGAAGACAGATTCATTGCAGGGTTCCAGCAGAAAGTACAGAAACCTAGAGAAAAACCATGGCATGATAGACACATTAAGAGGAAGCATTTCCAGAATGGTGATCTTATGCATTTGTACGACAGTAAATTCATGAAGTTCCCAGGTAATTTCAAGACACATTGGAAAGGACCATACATAGTTAGAAAGTTACTGATGGTGGTGCAGTTCAGTTAGCTAAATTGAATGGAGAAATTTTTCCCTCCATGGTGAATGGAAGTAGATTAAAGAAGTACAGGGACAAGCCTGTACCCCCTGATCAGAAGTAATAGCAAGAAGAAGAGTCTAAGTACCAAGAATAGTTCAAATTGGGTACTAGACTATAATGAAGCTGTTCTCATAGAAGATTTGGCAGATTGTGGAAGTGCCGAAGGTTGTGGAAGAAATTCTGTTGTGGGGCAAAGCTCGAAGCTCTGTCGAAACTGGTGTCAGGATATGTCGAAGGTATGTACTATGTTGAAGGTCCTTATTGTGGCGAAGCTGAAGTTAGTGGTTGTGCCGAATAAGAAAGGTGTGTCGAATCTTAAAATGCGACCGTTGGAAAAAATCAGATTTGGCGGCGTCGATACGTTAACTTCATTAACTGCCTATAATGATGAGATTTTGGGAAATATAGCACCGTTTGGACAAGATATACAGCCGATCTATTAGATTTGGTGTCTTTAATGCACAGTTATGGTAGATTTGGTCATTGGATTCCATAAGAAGACACCCAGGCCTGCGAATTTCACATTACACATTTTCTTGAGCTGATTCCATGTCAGCTGATCGTGAATTCCATGAATTGTTGAGAGAATTCAGACAGAGGGGTCTACAGAACCTTATGAGCAATCAACCTGCATCTGAACCTTGCGAAGAGACTCCTCTAGTGCCGATTCAACCAATGCAGACATGATTAACCAAAAACAAAATTCAAGGCAGAAGTTCACTCTAAGCGGAATGAAGAGAGGCACCAACCATCAGGAAAGACATCGAAGGATCCTGAGATGAATCCTGTTGGTTCCACAGAGCTCCCACCTAAAGGTTTTGAAGACTTTAGTGAGGATGAGAACATTGCATCGTAGCATCCACCATATCTTCCGCCTGTTTGACCAAGAGTTTAGCCACCTCGGTGGAAAACCAAGTTCACATTACACACCCCTTCGCTTCCACAAGGTGTGCACTTGGTTGGAACGATGACAGGGAAAATAGACCGGCTCAAGTATGCAGACCACGATACAAATGATCGTGGGAAATTTCCATAGTTCACACCTGGGAAGTACTTGCACTCTCTCCATTATTCGGAGGTCGGTACGATGCTACTGGAAGTGAAACAGTGGGCTGCTGGCTTGTTGAAGATGTTGAATGTCCCCCACTTTGGTCGCAGCATGTAGGTTACCATAGTGGTCAAGCAGCTATTGGCATTGGTGCATGATGGGCACCTATGGATAGGAATCCAGTGAATTACCATTGATGGAGAACTCATTCATAGGATTACATGCTTACCGAAGGAAGGGCCCGATCCTGGCATTGAGTTCGTCGAAAAGCACAAAGACACGAAGCTGGCGTAGCACATGAAGGACCGCTTCGGCCTAACAAAAGGAAAGCGAGGGTATGAAACCTCGATAATTTGACATCAAAACATCCGCTTCGCTGCAGAGCTACTAGCATGCAAACTAATGGGGAAGTGTAGACCCAATGAATTACCTGCCCCAATTGTCAGTATTGTTGTGAACTGTGCCGAAGGCTACAGTTACAAATGGGTAGAGTACATTGCTAGGGAGCTCCTCGAAGATGTTTGCGATGATGCACAGGAGAAAGTAGACCCTTTCATTAATCATGGCTGTTAGTGCTTATTGCACTGGTAGGATGGAGAGAACCTACCAAGGCACAGTTTGTTGATGTGCCTCCGCACATGCCTGGTGCAACAAGGTACGCATTTCTTTGGGTTTCACAGGATAAAACCTTGCAGCAGATGATGAACTATGTGTTCACCTTCTATGCCCTGAATATTTCATATGGGATCCTGAAGACACCATGGCTCAGTAATGAGCTATTTTCTCAGTATGCGGGAGTGGTCAATTTCAGGGCTGACATGCATCATGTCTTCATCAAGGCCCGCACAGATAACAAGCATAAATGGTCGAAGTTGCCATACATGATGAACGAGGAAGACATCCTCACAGTATTTCAGTAGTGGCTGGCTGAATGGATGAAGGACATAGGAACAAGGCCGAGCATACCAGTTCCCCCAGTAACAGATATGGGCGCAGGTCCTAGCCAGACGCAGAAGAAAGGATCTGCAGCTGAGTGCATAGATCAGAGAAAGGTTCTGCAGCTAGGTGCGTAGTTTTGGGTTGTCGAGTAGATCTGCAGCTGAGTGCGCAGATCAGAACTGTGTTGTTTGTAAAGAGTTGAATATAAACACAGTTCTGTGGACGTAGCCCCTACACTGGGGGTGAACCACGTATATCTTGTGTTGTGGTGGTTCTTGTTTGCTTTGTTCCTGTTATGTTTTCATGCATTTGATAAGTAGGTGAATGATAAGTAAGATATATTGTTAAGTATTAACTTCGCTGTGAATTCCCAGTTAAGGGGTAAGCAAGTAACTGTCTGTTTATCTAAACTACGAAGCTAATTAAGTGAATGTCGAAGCTCTGTATTGTATAAATATTCTTTGTTAAGGCTAAAGGTACAATAATATCCCTCTTTTTTTTGCAAAAACCTGATTCTGCAACACCCCATAGCTATTTCAGGTGAGACTGCAACCTGTTCGTAGGTTGTTGCCGAAAGGGCCAACACTGTGGGTCTCTTTGTTGGTGTAAGATAAAAGTATAAGAACCTGGGTCTGACCTAAGTTGCAACAACTTTCTCGATGCCTTCCATCTCTACCATGACATCATTGAGATTGTGCACTAATCCAATATGTCAGCAAAGAGGTTTAATTCTAGATAAGTAGTAATGGAGAGTTGTATAGAACCATGAGATACTTACCCATCACATGCATATTAAAAGTATTTTATCATTAATGAAAACATTCTATCTTGCATAATACATCAACTGAATATAAACAAAATAACAAAACAATATCATGAAATGACAATTGAATACTTATCTTTATTTGTTTCATGGGTAGACTCCTTCTTTCAGCTTCATCATCTTCTTCATTCATAACAAAATCATTTTTTACCCAAATGCTTAATATGGATAAGAGGTTCTTCAAGGATTGAGTTCTTTATATTCCTCATCACTTAAGGGATCTTCTTTGGATCATGAAAGCTTCTCTTTCTCTTATTACCAGTTGAGCTTCATCTTGTGTGTGCTCTTCCCAGAGTCCGCTGAAAGTAATCACTTCCTTCTGGCACACATTCCTCGAATGAATGAATCCCATGATCCTCAGAGGCCATTAAATGTGATTATCACAACTTCTGCATTATCTATTTATTCATCTACTTCTTCAATTTTTTCTTTGATTTGAGAGACCCTCATAAAGTATGATTGTATGGTCTCTTCATTCTGGATCTTTACATTCTTCAACTGGTTTCTCAAAGTCATCTTTCGATTTTTGTTCTTCCCTTCAAATAGCTTAGTCAAGGAATCAAACATATCTTTAGGTATATTTAGGGAAGAAACTTGTGGTATTGGGTGATCCTTGATTGAATCAACAATGATTTTCTTGGCATTGACCAAGTTCTCATTGTGTAAGGCTTTATCCTCATATTCTTCTGGAACTGGAACATTTCCACTTATTTAGGTGTCCAATTCATTTTCTTCAAGTACCAGTGGAATCCTATACCTCCATGCTCAAATTTTTTTAGATTCATCATGCTTTTCATTAAGCTGGTGTGATTAGTCATCTTGAAATGAGAACCTCAACTGTAAATCGAAAAAGATTAGATCTTACCGATTTGAGGGGCCCATCCTAGTTCCAGAGCTAACTTATCTAGGCTTTGTCAGAGAAACCCTAATTTTAAAAACTTGGAATATTTCATATCTGATTGGATAGAAAGATAGACCTCTTAAAGGAGAGCTATCTAATGTACTCCTTTTCTGAAAACAGTGGAGGAAAACTCTCGGAAGAGGAAGCCCTAGTTTTCCAATTTCTTCTACAGAAATTCCTCATATTGTTTATGTTATATCTGTGAACATGCTACTCCTATGTGTCTAAAATTGTGTGCTGAGGTAACCTAATATGTCCTCTTTTCAACACCATAGTTTTTATTAGAATTGGTTTCACCAATTGGGACGTATGATATTTTTCCCATGGTAACTTAATTGAGGACTGTTCAGAATAGAGAACTTGTATGGCCTTCCACGTGTCATTGTTTCACCTTCGGGGTTTGAAATTTTTACCACAAAAATTAAATTCCATTCCCTATCTGTAACATCTTGATAAATTTCATTTGGACCTTCATAGCCCAAGATATAGCAATTCTCCCTAGGTGTCCAGTTTAGGGATGAATCCTGGAAGAGGCTAGAACCCTGATTTGGAGGAATCATATCTCCCAGAATATAGTGAATCTGAGGCTGAAGTTTTTACAAAAGGTAAAAAATTATTTTATCTTTGTCCTATGAAAATTTAGGCTCCTGATACTTCTTCAATCCCTAGATATAGTGAATGTACCGAAACTACCATTTTTAGTATTTTACAGTTTTTCAAGCTCATGGTCAAACTAGGGTTTGACTTTCCTAGAGTTTCACTCAACCAAAAAGTTAGACCTTGGTCTCTAAACTTTGATTTTGATGAGGAGAGAAACCCTATGCTAGGCTCACTCAAAAATTCCTCTTCTGTAAAAAGCCCTAATTTTCTACACCAAAAACTCAAAATGCCCGGATTCAAATTCTGCTTCGACATAAAGATGTGCCCTTCAATGGAGAGTCAACATAGCCAGTTTTTGGTAATTAATTGTGGAAAGAGATCCAAAAAGTAAGAATACCTAGCTTATATAGCTGCACAATGTATTCTTCTTAGGTTAGCTCTAATACCATGTTAGGTTTTTATCATTTAAGCAATATGATCTTAGGATCTTATCTGAGAGAATAACATGCAAAACAATCACTCACAAGAGATAATAGACATAAATAATTATCCTTAGGGAAAACATAAAGGAAAAGCCCCACAAATTCCTTAGAGATAGAATGAGCACCAATGGCAACAGTAAAACCCGAAAACATAAAGATGGTCTCTGACACCTGATCTCTCTTGCTTGTTCCAGCACTTCCTCTCTCACTCACGTGCCCCAGTTGTGTGTGTGTGTGTGTCAAATAGAGAGGCTCACTCTCTATTTATATTCTTTCATTCACTTAATATTTGAATCAGTTATGTAGGCTCGAGTAACCACAACTAGGGTACTAATAACCCGACTTACAATGGAGGGGACTTCCTCATGAATTTTAGTAATTCTCTCGATAGAAACATCAGGGTACAAAGAAATACAAGTGATTCTTGCAATAGGAGCATCGGGGACCAATGAAATCAAAATATACAAGTGAATACATTTTGAACTTACAAATACATCAACAGTAACTAAATGTATGAGAATAGGAATGACATCCTGTCGGTTAACAGAGTGAAGTCAGATGAATATGATAGGTAAGAGTCTATAAAAGGGAGAACCCAAGTGTATGTAGGTTAATTAGTTGTTTACTCATTTCCTTAGAGTTACACACTTAGATATTTGTATGCTCTCGCTAGGTTTTTGTAGGTTTTGGTCTTAGAAGAGAAGTAGAGTCAAATTGCTGTAGAGTTGTAGAGAAGAGAGAGTCAATCCAAGCTATGTGCAAATCAACAGTAGGGTGCAGGAGAAGAGAATACAGAGTCCTAAGACTAGAGAGAATGAGAGGAGAGAGAATTCTATATAGAGTGTAGAAGAATATCTAGAACATAGTCTACAAGTTGAGTGTGCATCTAGAAGGTGCCATATATTTATCATGCTAGATGAAGAGCGCCTTTGTACTTTTTCTCAAATGGGTTTCCAAGTTAAATGTTTTCTATGTGTATATTTGATGAATATACTTATGTTGAATGAATGTATGTGTATTTTATTATGAGTGTCTCCTTATATGCATTCATCACATTGTTGTTAGTTGGAAGCGGTAATAAAGAATTATATGAACTGTTGTAATATATGTTGATGGATAAGTAGAGTTATATCTTGAATGCATGAAATAAGAATAATTAATATAACCACCGTCTTCATGTTGGAGCAGGGTCCCGCAGCTACAAGAGAAGCTGCTATTTTTGGCGGAAAGATATAGCATTAGTGGAAAGAAGACAAGGCAGAGCTACGACGCCGTAGCATGTTTCCAGCTGGAGAGCAGAGCCGGAAAGCATGACTTTTTGGGATGTGAAATTCAAAGAAGAGCAACGGTACCTGAGTGACCGAGAAGGGAGAGCTCACCCACTGCATTGAAGGCAGCGGCGAAAGACAGGAGGGCTCAGTGACCCTCATAAAGAAGAAGGAGCAACGAGGCTCAAGCATTGAAGGCGAAGGACAGAAAGAGAAGCGGTGCATAGTACCCATGGTCAGTGTCAGGAAGCATGGAAGACTGCAGAGAGCTGTGGTGTGACGGGAAGCGGCTACCTCAAGGACAGAGAGGACCGACTGTCACTAATTAGGGTTTGGGTTACTGTTGGGACAGGCCCACAGTGTTGTAATGGCGAGACCTCTATTAAGGGCATATTTATATTGTCTTAGGCTCCACTGGATCATGACAACCTGCAAAAATTTATGTTAAGTGCTTGTCATGACAAGGCTCTCCAATTGCAGCTCTCCTAGTACTCTGCCAAAATGCACTTCAAGAAAAACATGCAAGGAATGCTCATGACCATTTGCAAATGAAACATCAACTTCTTCATCTAAAATCTTCGTATTTAAAACCTGACTCCTTACAAGTGTTTCAAAGAAAATATCATTATGTTTTTTGATAGAATCAATAAAAGTAATTTCTGAATCTAAAAACATAAAGAAGTATCCCATTTGGAGTCCTCCTCCTCTTCTTGGCAATCCACTCGATTATTGTAGTCTGTTGTTTGAGGTGCATCATCCAAGTGTCCATCTTCACATTAATTATATCTAGGCATGCTGAAATATTCTTTAAAAATATCACTAACACAGTTTCAACATGTTGATTGCACTCTTCATAAGGAAAACTAGGATGACTCTTTTCATGTACATCAGTAGGATGATTATCTTCTTTCTCATAAAAAGAAGGATTGGAATGCGGAGCACATTCTAGTTGTTCGCCCTTATCAACTTCCTCGTGATTTAACCTCCCATGGAAAACTCTTGTTTCTTCCATAGGATGGGATTGATGGCATGATTGTTTTCCCTTTTCATTATCTACTTCTGAACATGTCATATCCTCAAGTTTTTGTGATTTCTTAGAGTTTAAGCATATGTCTCAACAATTCAAATGAAGCATAGAACAAAGGAAAACTATCGCTTTCAACACACCCACTATATTCTCTATTATCATCCTCTTGTCCTTGGATTGCAATGGAATTTTTTTTCTTTAATAGGCCTTGAACTTACAAAATCTATAGCTGGTCTTTAAAGAAATTGTTGCTACAAAATGGGAGTTTCTAATTGAGCAGGGGAATCCTCCTCTTGTAGTAAAATTTCAGGAGTTGAATAATATGAGGAAGGATTTTATTTACAGCCCCAACTCTTTTCTTGGTGACACAAAGAATGAAAATAATGCTGCAAACTATCATCAGTTTCAGGGAATGAAAAATAGTTGGGGGAATCAAAGTTTTTCCTTATGTCAACTTCAGTCAAGGAAGACACTACCAACTACTGGGAACTTTCTTGAATGTCAGGGAAGTTGTTTTGTATTTCTTTTTGAGCTGAGTATTCATGTAATATTTCTAAAACCTCTTCATCCACATACTGATCATCACTATATTTGTCTTTCAGATTTTCAATGAACTCTTCATCACGTGTGCAACAATATTGAACTAACAATAGAGAAGGATACTGATCTTTGAAATGTTCATGAAAAATTGTATGAAAGTATTTAAGGGAGGATAAAATTCCTGATGGTAATCTCTCATACCATGACCTTGCATTTTCTTCTAAACTAGTTGTTATCCCTAAAGTTGAAACTAGACTACAGGGGTTCAAGCTTAAAGAAATATTTTTAAAAAATATAATTCAATAAAATCAAAATAAAAATTGAGTTGGTATATAATCAAAGATATAGGAAAATCACATAACCATTAAATATCTGTATGACATAAAATGAAATACAAAATTCAATATCAAGGGAACTACGAGCACGAATTTATGGAATGAAACTGACTCTGTCACTAAATGTTTGAAATATAACTATATTTTGTTACAAGAATCATGCAATGGATTGTATTCGACCATACACAGGATAAATCATAAAAAACACAATTCATAAAAATACAAAATCAGGTCGTAACCATAATCATATCAAAGCAAAAGTTGTATTGAAGATGCAGAGAGTTTCATGTCATACAGTATACATCAAAATTGGATTCCCATCTCTGATTGCCACCTTTCCTATCTAGCTACTATCCCTTATATACAAAACCTCTGAATTTTTGAGATAGTTATCATATCCTATTTCTATGGATCGAATCTTTCAAAAATAGCAAAATTGATCTTCTTAAAACAGTCTAAATACAAGTGTAATACAAAATACAAATAGAAATAGACATATGTCATATCTAAATTGCTTTCAAAAACCAACTACGATTCTAAGTCTAAAAGAATCTTAGAAGCCTCTGCCAAGACAGCTAGATCACTTAAATCCCGGGATCTTTTTTGCAATTAGGCAAACTCAGCATATTTGTCCTCCATTTGATTGTACATGTCCTTACTCTGAGTCTTCATCTGTTTGAACTCCGTAGCAGCAGCAAAATTCATCGAAAATATAGTTAACTAAAGAACCGCAATGACGGGAGACATTCCAAGTAAACATCTCTGTAGTGTCAGTAAGGCAATGGACATGGCCCCCAATCAATGACAAATATTATTTTGATAGTGATGAAATTAGTTCGTTTCCCCTCCGAAGCAATGGGAGTGTTCCAGTCTAAAGCGCCAATGAGCTAGAAGACTAAGCTTTCAATCACCAATGAGCTTTAGTTCATTTCCCCTCCGAAGCAACAGGAGTGTTCCAGTCTAAAGCACCGATGAGCTAGAAGACTAAGCTTCTGATCGTCGATGAAGAAAGCATCCCCATGCTAGTGACTTAAGACACTGATATTGCGGCAGCATTGATGTTTGAGGTGCCGACGGTTAAAGGTTAGAGCTCCCAATCGACGATTCTTTTCTCTTTCAAAATGTCTTTAGATAAAATAACTTCTGATAATCTACTTCCTTCTCTGTAAAAACTTGGTTTGTCGAAAAATATATGTTAATCTTGTTCAATAGATTCTTCTTTCATAAGGACCATTTCTTCTTGTGGAATCTTCAAGACTGAACAATCTTATGAACACACTTGTTTATTTGTGCAAAATATTTCAGGTCAAAACCTTGCAACTCTTTGAACATCAATGAAATTCTCATTATTTAAGCATGACCCTTGAATGCATGTACAGTTTCTTGAAAGAATCATCTATCATGAAAATTTCTTCATAGTATTCATGATTTCTCATTTGATGGTACCCCTATTGCTTCTGCAATAGACTCTTAATTCACCATGATATTTAAACTCTTGAGCTGAACCATTCCATCTTTGTATTTTTTTATGAAATCCATAGTCACCTGTGTATGATAACCCTGCAATTTTTCACAGAAAACAAACCATCCCAAATTTCTCATCAACTAGGATGACCTTGGAAATTGCAGTATCCATTGTGTGTTATCGAGTTCCAGTCTGCAAATTAGGCCTCCTGGTCTTCTTTTCACCACTATTTTTGAATCTTCTTCCATTGTTACTTTAGGTATTCTGCAAACTTTTCAAAAGATAAAATTCACAGAGCTAATGAAATTTGAGAACAGCAATATGACAGGTTTTTAGGGAAATATGGAATATCACTGTCAACTATCAATATTGTCAACATTGGTACCATTACTCATTACACCAAATGCCTTGATTTCATATGAATAACATGATGTATAAAATCATTATTTAGTCAAAAACCATCAATGCAATATTTTTAAAGAATGCTACCATTTTATAAAATCCAATTTATAATTGATCTTTCATAAAACCTCTTGCTCTTAATATAAGTCCATAACTTTAGATAATAAATGATTTGAGCCTTCAAAGGAAATCACAACAAAAATATAAAAAATATGACACTCAAAGGTATAAAATGAAGTAAAATTAAAGAAATGAACTCAATCATAAACCAAAAACTATAAAACCCTAGGATAAAAATGAAAAAACAACCTTAGAGATAACATCTGGCTCTGACTGGGGACAAAGCTTTCCCTATGAAACTTTGAGAACATGCTGACCTGTGCCTTCAGAAATATGCTAAAGTTTTTCTATCTTATTAGGATGGAGTATTATTCAAAGCAAATGATATATACAGTGAATATGTACAATAATCCTTTATCCCTCAATATGTGTAAAAATGCTTTAAAAACGTCCATTGACTGGACCTACAATTTCTTCACCATTCAAATTTTGCAAAACAAAAGTATTGTTTCCCAAAATTTTGATCACTGTAAAAGGCCCTATCCATAAATTATCGAACTTCACATGCTTACCTTTTTCATCCTTTCATGCATCCCACCTGAGAACAAGGTCACCCACTACAAATTCATATTTTTTTACTTTCTTATCAAAGCTTTCCTTCATCATTTTTCTATGCATCTCAGCTATATTTTCAATAGTTTCTCTCTCATGTTGCCATTGAATTATCTGAAACATTCTTCTTATATCATCAGGTTCTTCCTTTATTTCTTGCAGAAATTTAATTACTAGAGTAACTAATTGAACAGGAAACACAGCATCAACTCCATATACCAATTGGAAAGGGATGTCCCAATTGACTTTTTAACAGTTAATCTATCAGCCCAAAGAGAAAATTTTAATTTGGTATCCCAACTCCTTCTATTTTCAAATAACATTTTCTTGATATTATTCACAATATTTTTATTACTGGATTCTGCTAATCCATTACCCTGTGGGTAGTATGGTGTGGACTGTTTCAAGTTAATATTATTTTCTTCGCAAAATTTCACCATCTTTTTCGATTTAAAAGTAGTAGAATTATCAGTGATTAATTTCCTAGGGAATCCAAATCGACTAAGAATAATTTCCTAAAGGAAATTAATTATGACTTGTTCAATTGCTCTCCTTGTGGGAATTTCCTCCACCCATTTAGTGAAAAAATCAGTGGCAGTTAAAATCCATTTATGCTGACCACTAGAAGGAGGACGAATTTCACCTATAAATTCTAAACCCCACTACGGAAATGGACAATTTACTGTTATAGGATTCAAAGGTAACGACTGAAGTTTATGCTTACCTGCAAACTTTTGACACTCCACACATGATCTGACCTGATGATACACATCTGAGAAAAGGGAAGGCCAACAATATCCCACTCTTAGGATCTTAAAAGCAGTTGTTTTCCAATACTTGTTCCCACCACATACTCCACTGTGCAATTCAGAAGTAACAACATCAACTTTTGATTTCTCCAAACACTTCAACAATATTCCTCTAGGATCCTTCCAGTACAAAACCTGATCTATGAAAACATACTTCATTGCTTTAAGTTTTAATGATTTGCATTCATTTCTATTCAATTCTAGAGGGAATTGTAAGTATAAAAGGAAATATAAAATGTCTTTATACCAGTCAGGCTCACCATACCTACTATAAACCTGCTGCTTACTGTATTCTATTGCCATATCTTGTTCTGAATGTTCTGCCATCAAATGAAGATTTAATACCTAACAAATTGATTCTGTTAGAAGCTTTTCTAATCCCTGGCATTTTACAAATTTTGTTGGTTTAATATCCAAATCATATTCCATAACCTTTGCTATCCATCTACCTCTTTTCCCCTCACTATCAGGCTATGCCAAAATCTCCTTGGCTGCTGAACTTGGAACATATGCCAAAATCTTGGAATGTAAAACATATATTCTGAAAAATTTGAGATCTTTAACTAATGCATATGCTTGTTTTTCCATTGTATTATATTTAGGCTCTGAATCTCTTAATGTTTTACTGAAAAAATAAATTGGTTGTTCCAAACCATCTGCATTCTTTTACAATAACACAGCAGCTATAGTATCTTCAGATGCAAATGAAAAATTTGCAAAATCCTTTGTATAATCTGGAGCTATCAATACAGGTGCTTCTATCAATGCTTTCTTTATGGCTTCAAATGATTGTTTAGGCTGATTTGACCATTTAAATTCCTTATCCTTCTTGAGCATCTCAGTCATATGTTTGATAATTTCTGCAAAATTAGGAATAAACCATCTTAAAAAGTTAATTTTTCCAATGAAAGATTTAATCTCCTTTTTATTTCTAGGAACACTAATTTTTAAGATGGCCTTTACTCTCTTTGGATCTATTTTGATTCCTTCAATAGAAACAATATGCCCTAACAACTTACCTTCTGTCATAGCAAAGTGAGACATTTTTGGGTTTAATGATAAACCAAATTTTCTGCACTTAATAAAAAAAATTCTTAAATGTTTCAGATGATCTTCATTAGACTTGGAAAAGACTGTAATATCATCTTGGTATATTACTACATATTTTAGATTCTCCCCCACAAAGGCTATATCCATAGCCCTCTAAAAAGCAGCACCTACGTTCATAAGCCATAAAGGCATTTTATCATACATAAAAGTCCCCCATTGAGCTGTGAATGTTGTTTTTTCTCTATCTTCAGGCTGTACTGTAGTCTGGTTATAACCAGAAAAAACATCAATCATTGAAATTCTATGAGATCCTACAACTCTTTGCAAAATCTGATCTATTTTTGGTAATGAATAATTATCTTTCAAACAAGATCTATTCAAGTTGCGGAAATCAACACAAAGCCTTATTTCTCCATTTTTCTTACGTACAGGAACCAAATTTGTAATCCATGATGAATATATCAGAGGTACAATAATTTTTGCATCTAGTAATTTCTTTACCTCTTTTTCAATTACTCGCAACAATGCTGGGTTAAGCCTTCTAAGTTTCTGTTTAAAAGTCTTAGTATTTGGTTTCAGAGGAATTTTATGCTGAATTATGCTAGTGTCATAAGTTCTTAAATCATGATATGACCAAGCAAAAATGTCCACAAATTCTTTCAGCAAACCAATATATTTTTTCTTTTCCTTCTCTGAAAGTGATTTTGACAAATTTATCATCTTAGGCTGATCTTCAGAACCAATGTTATAATCTATAACATTCTCCTCAGTAGTCTACAAGGTGGTATTTAACAATGTATCATCCTTTGAAAACAACCACTCTAGTGGAACAAGTTCCTTAGGAATGAAATTTCCATATAATTCAACAATCTTGTGATCAGCTATTGAATCATTTCTACAAGGTTCATTTTCCATCAATTCAAAATCTCGTTCTTGATCAACTATATCATCTGAGAATTCACCTACTAACTCCAAAAATTCTTTTATCTCCTCATCATCATGAAAAACTTTCTAATGTTTGATATCATCTAGGACAGAGGGTCTGTATCTTACATCAATTAGATATTTCAAATGTGTTATTTTTGGAACTTTAAAATAGGTTGCTGCTAAGGATAGGGAATTAGCTGTTTCATTATATTCTCTTGGAACAAAATTTATATTGAAAGCTATAAAGAAATTTTCAATTAAATCCCAAGCCTTGTTTCTATTAAATTTCAATAAATACTGCTTTACCTGGTAAACATTTTTTACTTGCTAAATTACTAATTCAGAGTCACCAAACACAGTAAGCTCTTTAATACCCAAGTCTTTTGCTGCTCTTAATCCAAGAATAAAAGCCTCATACTCAGCAATATTATTGGTTGTTTTAAATTCCAATTTGTACATAAGGGGAATGACCTAACCTCCAGCTGAAATCAATAATACTCCTTCTCTTGCCCCCTCCTTACTTGATGCACCATCAAAATACATCTACCATAAACCATCTGGTTCTTCTTTCTTTATCTGAACTGGAATATCCTTCTGTACTTGTAAAACTCCTTCAACTTCATCACTTAATTGCAACATACAAGAACCAATATTTTCTTCAATTGAATAGATCAGATGATTATTAGGGTGTTTACTATCACTTACCAAATATGCCATATGTACATTTCTGTAAAGTCTTATGAATTCTCCTCCAAATAATAGAATTGTAGCATATGAAAGATCCATTTGCTGAGTTCCTCCCACTCTCTTTGCCCAAGATCTAGACAACAACATACCAAATTTAGGAGAAATATCTGCTACAACTATATCCATCACTACACTTTTCATCTGTACTTGATTTAAATTCACCACTAGATATTTAATAACCCCAATACACTTCACTTCCCTAGAATCAAACGCATACAAATCATGATATGGTTTAGTAACACTCAAACCTAAAGCTTCCATGACTGCTTTTGGCATGAGGTTATGAGAAGCTCCTAAATCTAGAAGAGAATTATGTAGTAGCTGATCATGTATTGAAAGAGTTACATAAAATGGAGGGGGATATTCTAAATTATCATCAGGTTTATCAAAAGTTTTTTACCCCATAGTGATAGTAGGTTTTTCATCTTGCAAATTAAATTCATCAGATGGGATAGTATTCACTGCATTTTTGAAATTTTTAAAAGCTGCTTCCCTGTAATCTTTTTTCTTAATCAACTCTGTTAAAGGAACAAGGATTTTAACCTTATTAAGTTCATGCTCCAAATTGAACCCACCTATGAATTTATTTACCTCCTAAAGACTTACCACTTCATCTTTTTTCTCTTTTACAATTTGCTTTTGATTTGAAGACATATTTTGTTTAATAGGATGAGCTTTCACAATATTTTTAGCCCGTGCTGCATGTTTTACCCTTGATCTAAGACCATATGATTTTTGTTGTATTTCCTGACAAACTTCAGGCAAGGACATTTGATAATTATTTTCTTCATAATGATCTAGTTCTGTAGCATAATGATAATCAACTTTAGTCCGAAAATGAGAAGAAGAATCATCATCAAATTGACTAATGTTGTGTTCTTGCTCTTCCAAATCATCCAACTCTCCTTCATATATCTCATATGACTCATCATCTCTCACATTATTATTTTGAAAAGGAGGTTGAATTCTCTATTCTTCATTTTCTCACCTGTCCCTCTGAATATCATTATTTCGTCTTTCTCTTGGAAAAAACCTAGGAGCAAAAGGTCTTCTCAACTGATTTTGATTTCTTTCTCCTTCAGGTATAGGTTTGTTCTGATTTTTGTTTCCCAAATCCAACCTATAAATCTTAACAGACAAATTTTTAATAATTTTACTCATTTCATCCATTTTATTGTCTGAAGATCTTCTTGTAGGATTATATGTAATGATTTCCTTTTTACCTTTTTTGTCTACAATTTGATATTTTGTTTCCTCTTTGAGTTTGTTTGAAGCCAAAATATTAGACTCTACTTCTAATGCTGCATCTTACATATTTTGAAGTGACACGGACTTTCTCTCCCTCAACAACAAAGAAAACCCATGATCAAATGAGTTTGCATAAGTTAACTTTGCTGATGTCTCTAAGGGTTTTAATTCAACTGGTATTCTACTGTACATTTTATTGAACCTTTTAGAAAAATCTCCCACGGCTTCATCCTTCTTTCTTTTCAATGATCCAAACTCTGTAATGTAGTATAAATAATCTTTAGTATCTCCCCATTGTCTCATAAATACTTATTCTAAAGCATCTATACCATATATAGAGTTTGGTGGTAATTCTCTAAACCATTTTATCACCTCACCATCTAAACTTTGAACAAAAACCCTCATCCAAACATCTTCATTTTCAAAATTCTGATTGTTTACATAACTAAAGTATGTGTTCCAGTGTTCTTCTGTAGTAACATCTCCTTGAACATTAAATCTCGGAAGATATTTCTGGTAATCTGCTCCTGGGAGAGCATTAAGAGGCTAGGGAAAAACTAGTGGGGCATATCTTTCTGCTACCATAGCAGCCATTCGATTATGAGGGTGAGCCATTCTAGGAATGGAAATATTTGAACTTGTATTAGACTGATGGGTGCTTGTATGATGTGATGAAGGAGGCAAATTACTAGGATTTGGCTGATTCACTTGGATGGTCTTAACAAAAGGTATGTGGGTTGAAAACCAATAATAAGCTCCTATCTACAATGCTTCAAGTTTAACCTTCTCAGACAACAAAGGATTTGTGAAGACTTGGAAATTATCAATTTGAGAAGGGGTAAATAGTAGATCTAATTCTTATTTTCCTTTTTCTGAATGTGGATCAAAAGATGGAACATGGATAGATGAAGATTCAGCAATCTCCAAGGTTTAAGGATGTTTAAATTTTTCTAATGAGGTAGAGCTCAACCTTCTCCTAGCTTATTTTAATATTTGTTCAGGATCTGAGACTCTTGGATTTAAAGGTGATGAGGGATTTCCTTGAGTTCCTATCTTTTTTGAAGCCACTATAACTTTATGTAGGTGACTGATGTAGTCTATAACAGGTCTCAATGTTCTTGTTCACCTTCCAAAATCAGATACATACGGATGTCAAATACCCAGGGAAGATGTCCTTTTGTTTCTCCATCCCTGACAACGGCGCCAGAAGATGTTATCCCTAAAGTTGAACCTAGACTACAGGGGTTCAAGCTTAAAGAAATATTTTAAAAAAATATAATTCAATAACATAAAAATAAAAATTGAGTTAGTATATAATCAAAGATATAGGAAAATCACATAACCATTAAAGATCTATATGACATAAAATGGAATAAAAAATTCAATATCAAGGGAACTACGAGCATGAATCTATGGAATGAAACTGACTCTGTCACTAAATGTTTGAAAGATAACTATATTTTATTACAAGAATCATGCAATGGATTGTATTCGACCATACAAAGGATAAATCATAAAAACCACAATTCATAAAAATACAAAATCAGGTCGTAACCATAATCATATCAAAGCAGAACCTATATTGAAGATGCAGAGAGTTTCATGTCATACAGTATACATCAAAATTGGATTCCCATCTCTTATTTCCACCTTTCCTATCTAGCTACTATCCCTTATATACAAAACCTCTAAATTTCTGAGATAGTTATCAGATCCTATTTCTATGGATCAAATCTTTCAAAAATAGAAAAATCGATCTTCTTAAAACAGTCTAAATACAAGTGTAATACAAAATACAAATAGAAATAGACATCTATCATATCTAAATTGCTTTCAAAAACCAACTATGATTCTAAGTCTAAAAGTCTCTTAGAATCCTCTACCAAGACAGTTAGATCACTTAAATCCTGATATCTTTTTTGTAATTTGGAAAACTCAGCATCTTTGTCCTCCATTTGATTGTACATGTCCTTACTCTAAGTCTTCATCTGTTTGAACTCTATAGCAGCGGCAACATTCATCAACAAGCTAGTTAACCAAAGAACCACAATGGTGGGAGATAGTCCAAGTAAACATCTTTGCAGTGTCGATAAGGCAATGGACATGGCCTCCGATCAATGACAAATATTATTCTGATAGCGATGAAATTAGTTCATTTCCCCTTCGAAGAAATGGGAGTGTTCCGGTCTAAAGTGCTGATGAGCTAGAAGACTAAGCTTCCGATCGCCAATGAGCTTTAGTTCATTACCCCTCCGAAGCAATGGGAGTGTTCCAGTCTAAAGCACCAATGAGCTAGAAGACTAATATTCTGATTGACTATGAAGAAAGCATCCCTATGCTAGTGACTTAAGACGTCGATACTGCGGCAGCATTGATGTTTGAGGTGCCGATGGTTAAAGGTTAGAGCTCTCGATTGGTGATTCTTTTCTCTTTCAAGATGTCTTCAGATAAAATAACTTCTGATAATCTGTTTCCTTCTCTGCAAAAAGTTGGTTTGTCTGCAAATATCTCTTATTCTAGTTCAATATATTCTTCTTTCATAAGGACCATTTCTTCTTGTGGAAGCTTCAAGGCTGAACAATCTTCTAAACACACTTGTTTATTTGTGCAAAAGATTTCAGGAAAAAACCCTACAACTCTTTGAACATCAATGAAATTCCCATTATCTAAGCATGACCCTTGAATGCATGTATAGTTTCTTGAAAGAATCATCTATCATGAAAATTTGTTCATAGTCTTCATGATTTCTCATTTGCTAGTACCCCTATTGCTTCTGCAATAAACTCTTCATTCACCATGATCTTTAAACTCTTGAGCTGAACCATTCCATCTTTGTAATTTTTATGAAATCCATAGTCACCTGTGTATGATAACCATGCAATTTTTCACAGAAAGGAAACCATCCCGCATTTCTCATCAACTGGGATGACCTTGGAAATTGCAGCATCCATTGTGTGTTATCGGGTTTCAGTTTGCAAATCAGGCCTCTTGTTCTTCTTTTCACCACAATTTCTAAATCTTCTTCCATTGTTACTTTCGGCATTCTACAAACTTTCCAAAATATAAACTTCACAGAGCTAATGAAATTCGAGAACAGTAATATGATAGGTTTTTATGGAAATATGGAATATCACTGTCAACTATCAATATTGTAAACATTGGTACCATTACTCATTACACCAAATTCCTTGATTTCATATGAATAACATGATGTATAACATCATTATTTAGACAAAAACCATCAATGCAATATTTTTAAAGAATGCTGCCAGTTTAAGGACTGCTGCCAATTTATAAAATCCAATCTATAATTGATCTTTCATAAAACTTCTTGCTCTTAATATAAGTCCGTAACTTTAGATAATAAATTATTTGAGCCTTCAAAGGAAATCACAACAAAAATATAAAAAATATGACGCTCAAAGGTATAAAATGAAGTAAAATCAAATAAATGAACTCAATCATAAAGCAAAAAATATTAAACCCTAGGATAAAAACGAAAAAACAACCTTAGAGATAACACTAGCCATGAGCATTTTCATTAAATAATCCTCATGCAATTCAACTCCCGGATTATGTATATGCTTATGAAATATAAACAAATGAATTCCAACATCATCACCCTTTTTATATTTTAATCTTGGAAGATATGTTATCCAATCTATCTTAGGTATTTGATTTGGAAAACCAAGAATGTAAGCCTGATTCATAGGAGCATACCTTCTAGCTACAAAACCCATATTGATAATGGAGAAACTGAATGAAATCCTAAAACTTTGTAACCCCTTTGATAGTGGAGCTACCATAGAACATTATGAAGACTGGATTCTTCACAGATGGAGTTTCCAAGTGAAAGAGGCACGACCTTATTGATGTTTGACCATTGTTCACCATCAACAGTCAGATCTAAAATTCTGGCGTTTGTACCCATGTAAGATTTGAACCCTCCTCCTCGTATCGATCCTTCTGGATGCTAGTCTCCCCTGTGGTGTCACCTTTCAGAAGATTTTAGTGAAGTCACCAGGGAAAGTACATACAACTTTTTTCAAATGGAGGAGTCTTGGTTTTCCCACAAAAACCCTATCCTCTTGGAATCTTTGTCATTTTTCCCAGGGCTTATTTTCCCTTTCGTCCCCGAAAATGATGACAATTTGTTAGCACTCAAAACTTTACCCTAGGTTGCAGAGGGTAAATCCTAGCGTAACAACAGAACTAATTTAAGAAAGGAATTTGGTCTCTTCCTTTCTAGGGAGGGATCTCTCACAAATTTTTATTAGGGTCAGATACACAAACAAAATAAAATTCAGATGTGCTAGTGGTTGAAAACAAACAAGCATACATTGGGATATGGAGTCACAACTATTCATGAATCACAGAACAATTTGCAGGTAAAATTTTACAAAGGAAAGGTAGCACTCAGTTATAGTCAAAATGATTTTGGCCTGGTGATAAAGAAGAAAGAATGACAATCCATCAATATAGAGCATCGAGGAGATGAATTCTACATCAACTGTGGTAAGAAATATTGGTGAATACCTGAAACAATAGAGAAAGCATAACAATATGAATTATGAACTATTATAGACTCATTATAGATATGAAGAAAACATAAAGGCAAGTTAAACAGGAAGACATGCACACAAGAAGGGAAAATACAGACTGTAACTATGATATGCGCAGGAATGTTTGCAATAACAAGCTAGCATTCAGTTATGTAAATTCATTATTAAGGACAGATCTCAAAATACATAACCCTGAAAATCATGGGTTCCAACCTTGTCTTCCTCTATTGGGGGCATATTTATAGTCTCATAGGTTCCTAAGACAAACCTCGAAATAGAGCCAAATTTAGTTACACGTATGAATCAAAATCCTAACAAATTCCATGATCTGGAAGATTCGTCATGATCATAAACAAAATAGGAAAGCATGTTGGGACACACATGATGGATTAATTAGGGAAATTTGACAGGAGGGACTCAGGATTGATTGCTGAAAATGATCGATCATAGGATTTCCTCCCGAACTGCAACATTTTTATCTTTCACTGCATCTTTACCTGTGAAATTTATTCTGGACTGTATATCTTCATAGGCTTAGATGCTGACCATTGAAATGCACACCATCGCATTCCATAAAGTGACTTTTGTACTCCCAATATCTCAGCGTGATATCAAATGGGAAGAGGACATGTCATTTAAGCGCGTTTCTCATCACGTAGGCACTCCTCAACTTTGAGTGTGCAAATCCACCCAGTGAAATCATTTTGGACTATGGATATAGATCAAACCTTCACCCAATCTGTTGAAACCTATGCCTTGTACCAAATTTCACTGATTTTAAAATTTTGTTTTCCCTCATATGTTGAATCAATGAAATCAACCTCAGCTGTAGATATTCATCATTCATTGATCTAGGTCGTTGAAAGCTATAGGGTCTACCAAGTTCCACATATCAGGATTAACTCATGCACATGTTCTTCTTTCCTACACCATCGATATCAGATAGAAACATCCCAACCATTGATATTAGGTAAAGATGTGGGATTCTGAAAGTGGAAGGAGGGATTTCGCCTTTTCATAACCAAAACTTCATATTTCCGCTTTCTTCCCTTCCTCTCCTTTCCAAATCGTTGATCTATGCAGGATTTTTCCTGATCGTCAATCCTGCGGATCGCGAAAGGAAGAAGCTCAACCCTTTATACCTGGAAATATTATTTTTCTGATTTCTGTCCTTTGCACCTTTTGCACCGTTGTTCTATGTGTGATCTCTTTGAAGCGTAGATCCTGCGGATCCCGAAAAGCGGGACTTCAAATTTTTATGACAAAACCATTTGGTATATCTGCTTCCTGCTCTTTACCCTACTGCTCCTCTCTAAGCCATTGATCTTTGGTGGAAGCGCTCTGAGCCGTTGGATCTAGGACTATGAAAAGTGGAAGTCGGGATTCCAACTTTCATAACCAAATGTTTTTTCCTTTTTAACTCTTCCACCTTTGTTGGACTGTTGATTTGTGTGGAAACTTTCTGGGTCATAGATCTTGGACTATGAAAAGTGGAAGTTGGGTTTATTACCAGTTCTAACTGAATTTTTACCTCTTCCACTCCCAACTTTCCTTAGGCAGAAATGTGTTTTTGGCCTTTGATATTGTCCACTATGAATTCAGGTTGTTCATTTGTTGTCACCATTTAACATGGAGAAGATTTCTTCATTATTATTCACTAGCAAAGCTGGAAACTAGAAATTTTCAATTGTTTTATATTTCCAACTTAGAAATGATCCTTGGAATTACCTTTAGGATCTCATTAGCATTCATCAAGTTCATATGATAAGGAAATTTTCTAACCTTATTTCTCCATTTACTTGCCAAATTTCTTATCAATTATTTAGCCCAACAATGGTTCTAACAATATGTTTTGGCACTTGTTAAAGCTAGAAATTCAAGAGTTGATGGATTTTAAAGCATTAGAGTTTGCACAAGAAGAAAGTGAAGGATCGCGATTCAAAACAAAGTGGTTGGAGTGATACCTCTATAGAGACATCCATAAAAAAAAATTTGCAACTTTCCTATTTTGTTGTATGAGTGGTTGTTAAAGATAACAACCCAACGAAAAAAAATTCCAAGGAGGAGAACCGACAGAGTGGATTCCTCAGTTGATTCAACGGCTGAAAAGAACTAGAAACCCCATATCTAGAGCTATTGATTTCTGGGTTAATAGTATTTTGGGTGGATATATCACAAAAATCACATTCAACACTATCAGGTCATATACTAAAGTAGAAAGGGAATTTTTCCATGGACCTAGAGGATGGTATTTGACATCCTTCAAAATATGGATCAAAATGCTTGCATGTGAGAAATGGATCTTGAGAATGGAATCTGAACAGTATAGAACTATGTATAAAATACCTATATTTTTTCACAAAAGAAGTGCAAGAAAAATTGAGCAAAGTAAGCTGAGATGTTCCTTGTAGATAATGGAACTGCACTAGAGGGTGGACATTTAAGAATTAGAAGCATATTTTGGTTAGGAAAAATAAGAGTAATTGCGAAAAGAAGAGTAATTTGTAGTACGACCAGAGGAGAATACTATTAGTTAACGTCGCATTTCGATGGACATTCTTGTGATGAAGAAGAGGAATACCAACATATCCCTGAAATAGAAGAAGAAGAAGAGGCCCCAAATCTAGAATACGAATACGGCACACCTACAACTCCACGTATGTCTCCAGAGGTAAGTTCCAAAAACTCATCTCCTAGTGGGTTTGTCAATACAAGTAATACTAACTGTGGGAATACTAGACAACCAAGTCCTGCTAGCCCAACTTTTTATCCAATGGTACCAAGTACCAATATAATGGCTGGGAGTAATATTAAGATGTTGATATACAATGGAAATGGCTTAGAAAACCCAAAGAAACATTGGTTTATATGTGAATCCATATGGACCATGCGACATGTCCAAGATGAAGCAATAAAAAAGACGCAGATGATCACAACCCTTAAGGGTCATGCACTGGAATGGTATATGACGTTCTTTGTGGTTTCAATCAGGGTAATTTTTAGGGGTGAAATTTCACCAATTGGCTATTTTTTGTTTTTTTCAAAAAATAAATTTGCTATTTGGTCATTTTTAAAGTCTAATATCGCCTATATTTACATAAAATATGTGTTTTTATCATAATATTTGCCAAAAATTACACATTTCAGTGTTAATTTTATGTCTCATATTTAATATTCGCTACCTATCTATAAACACATTTTTTTCAATCCAAAACAATCGCCTAGAATACTATACCTAAGTATAATATTAGAATCCTCAAAAAATACCCTGGTTTTAACAGGAGTCACATAGAAACTCGACCAAATTGAAGCGGGACTAATAAATGAATTCAGAAATCCCAAATATTGATATGAGTGTATTACAAAGATTAAAGAGATTAAGCAACTGTCTACTGATTCTATGTGAGACTTTGAACATACATTTAATACGTTGATGGATAAAGTAAGTTTCCAGATGTCGGATGTACAACACAAAGAGTGGTTCATTTGCAGTGTTGTTACCACACATTTGGATTCCATTTATGCAACAAATATTGCGTTGTAGACTAAAGCATTGGAGTTGGCCATGAAGCTCAAATCCTCACATGTAGGAGACATTGGTGCAAGAATGATGCAAATTGAGTCGCAGCTATCCAACTCTAGGACATTAAAAAAGGGAAGGAATTCGAAGAAGAACTCTGGTGTACCAGATGAATAACTGAAGGCCACCACAAGGAAAGTTTCCCAGTGTTCATGAACTATGTCACATCGAGAGTGCTAAATCCAATAAATACACAAGGGATGCCTTGGTGTAGAATATTCCAGACTAGAGGCCATCCATCAAAAGAGTGTTTGTACTTACAGAAGATTGTAAGTGCACCAGATAGTTTATATTGTAAATTTTGTAAATCAGTAGGCCATGATGAGAAGGAATACATAGCACTTGAGCTTATGTAGGAGAAACCAATCGACACATACTTAAGGAAGAATGAAGAGAAGATGCAAGCTGAGCGAGATCAATCTCAATATCCATAAGCTCAGTATCATCAACCCCAGTATCCACAGAACCAATACCCATAGAAATAGTACCCACAACCCATGGGGTGGAAATGTTCGAGGTCGAGGACAAGGAGGAGGATTTGGTCATGGAAGAGGCAAAATCATATATTATAATTGTGGGCAACCATGACATTTTTCCAGGGATTGTATGGGACCTACAAATACATGTTCATATTGCAAAGATTTTGATCATATCGTCAAACAATGTCTGCAATTGATTGGGAAGTTGAAGGCTAGAAATGTGGGAAATCCAAATATGAAATGCAACCAAGATATTCAAAATATATATGTTGAGCTGAGGGATCCAAATATTGTTATTGTAACAAGGCGAGGTGCTATAATTGGAGAAGACTAAGAAACAAAAAATGAACAACTACAGGTGCAAAAAGAAGCAAAACATAAATTATTGTTCAGCATCCAAAGAGAAAAACAAAGTATTCTTGGATGCATGACCATAAGTATTCGACAAGAATCAAGCATCAACGTATGATCCTACACTACCAAGAAAACTAATAATGGATATTTCTGAAAGGTTTGATTAGTTATTCTGAAAGAAATCGATGGGAAAGTTTAGTAATATTAAAGAATATTTTAAGAGTTGTTTATCACTAATATAAGATAAATATGTTGTTGCAGAATTGACATCTCTAATAGAAGAACTTCAAGAAGAGTTGCGACCAGAAAAATAATTCATCATATCATAAAATGATTAAAGACTAGTCACAAGTTAATAATGACTACACAGATAGGATATTATGATATGGACTATATTATCATAGATTTGGGATTTTATGTCAACATTTTGATGATACAAACATGGGAAAGCATGGGGAAACCATGACTAGAATGGTCTCCTATTCAGCTCAAATTAGAAAATAGTTGAAAGTCCTACCTATTTGTCGATTGACTTAGGTTCCTATCGAGGTAGAAGTCCTAAGAATGCATGCTAACTTTGAATTAATTGAAATTGTTGGTGACACAAGCTCATATCCTACACTTTTGGGGATCTTCTGGGTGATTGATAATCGGACCATAATCAGTTTTAAGAAAAGAATATTAACATTCGAATATTCAGAGATAAGGGTGGTCACTCCAATTGATCCACTAAAAGGTCAGAGATACATCGATCCAGTAAATAGTGAAGGAAAATGTGACTATCTAGACCATATTTATATAATCACATCTACAACTGATGATTATGTAAATCCAATAGCCAACGGAAATCTTAGTTGGAGGAGTATTAGTTCCTGTAAATCATATTATGGCAAAGCATTGGAAAACTGGAAGAATAGGATGCATGAATTATCCTTGATAAAGTGCGCAAGAATTACAAGGTCTATGTGATGGGTAGGAATCAAGGTAAGTGATCTACCTACATATGAAGGTTTACCTAACCTTGCATATTTTCTAACCGAGTTTGAAGAAAAATTCATAGAACATCATCACTTTTTCGCCGTGGACTTTGTACTAAAAGCTACACCCTCTAGATGGTGGGTCGCACATAGAGAATCTATCTCGGTATGGCCACAATGTCAAACATTGTTGGAGATAAGGTTTGGAGAAGAGATCATCTATACTGGTCAAAAATTTATAGGATTGACAAATAACGTCAAACATATAGACTATTATCATGCGACATGGGAGGAATGTACACGAAAAGAATGGGCTCCTTAGTTCATACACACATTTGACATGATACCAAGGAGTTGGTATACATCAATTGAACTGAGATGAGGAACTATTGAATGGGATGAATTAGCTACAAGCTTCATACACACATTTGAATTTCTTGGTGATAATTCATTGATTGATGCCACATTGCAAGTAATCAAGACAAAGATATTTGAAGATATCCCTATCATAATGGCAAAGTTCAATCAGTGCGGCATAAGAATCCAGCACTGAATGGAGTTCTATAATGTGACAAGAGAACCTGATGATGATGACCCACTTGAAGTAAACATACCTAAGTCTGAAGGGGTGGGTGTAGTGGAAGGATTTGGTATTTCTAGTGATCAATTTATGAGTTTTCTTAAATTCAAGAAAATCAACATTCGCTCCCTGGAGAATGCAAAATTTTCCAATATTAGATATTATTGGGATGACGAGACTATGGGGACCATTACAGATCTATTGCATGAGTTTCAATATTTGTTCCCTACAAAATTATCATAGATAAAAAGGATTGTCAGGGACCTTGTAGAAATGAAGATACCTTTAAAACCCGACGCAAAACCCATCAAGAAATGACCATACTGATTGAATCCATGGTATAGAGAAAATGTCAAGGTAGAGTTGGAATGATTGCTAGATCCAAGTATCATAGAACCTGTAGAAGAATAAGAATGGATCATTCTGATAGTATTGCAAGATAAAAATACTACTTGTGAAGTGCAGATTTGTGTCAACCTAAGAAAATTGAACAATGATTGTTTACATGACCCATTTTTTACTGCATTTTCATGTGAGGTACTGGAGAGTATCAGGGGTTAAGAAATTTACTCACTCACTGAAGGGCTCACTAGCTACCATCAAATTAGAATCACAAATGAAGACAGACACAAGACAACCTTTGCGATAGAGTGGGGTTGTTTCCACTACACGGTAATGCCTTTGGACTCAAAAATGATCTTTCTATTTTATCTAGAATAGTAGTGGCTACCTTCAAATATTTTGTTCATAAATTTATTGATATCTACTTCAACGATTGGACATTACTCAAGCTCATTAAGGATCATATTGAGAGCCTCAGAATGATTTTGGAACGTTGTTGCCAGTATCAAATTTCACTTAACTTAAAGAAATGTATCTTTTGTGCCCTGTTTGGAATTCTGTTGGGACATGTAGTTTGTCGTAATGGAATCTTGGTTGACCCTGCCAAATTGTGATTATTGTTGACCTACCACCACCTTCCATAGTGAATCAATTGAGAGAAACATTGTGACATACAAGGTACTATCAAAAATTTATCAAATGATATGCGTAGGTATTGATCCAATGGAGAAGTTATTGAAGAAAGATGTTAAGTTCCAGTGGATGGATATTTTCCAAGAAAGTATGGACACTTTAAAGAAAAATATGGTTACAATGCCCATATTTGTATTCCTAGATTGGAAAGAGGAATTTCATGTACATTTCAATGCGTCGTCTATCACGCTCGGCATGGTACTAGCACATCCTAGAAAAGGGTTGATTGATCATTATATTTCCTTCTCTAGAAGAAAATTGTCAACAAAAGAGAAAAACTACGTCACGAAGGAAAGAGAAGAACTAGCTATGGTATACAATCTACATAAATTTCAACACTACTTGCTGGGTGAACATTTCAAAATGTACACAGACTATTTAGCATTGAAATACTTGGTGAATAATCTAGTGTTGGGGGGGAACATTTGACGGTGGATTCTCCTTTTTCAAGAAAATGAACTTGAAGTCATTGTTAAATCAGGTTAACTGAATTCAATACCAGACCATCTTTCAAGGAACTTGATGAACCTGGTAAACTCGATGATAGTATCCCTGATGTGCAACTATTTGTGACAACAATGTTTGATGGTCATTAGAGAGACATCATACAATTTTTTAGTACAGTCTATGCACTAGCTGAATTTACTACTACACAGAAGAAATAGTTAGCTATGCGAGCTGTAGATTTCTAGTTGATCGTTACACAGCTATATAAAATGGGCCCTGATGAGATTCTTCATCACTGCATATTGGATCACAAGCAAACAATGATACTAAATGAAGTAGATGCTGGTGTCTCAAGAGGAAATTTTGCTGGAAAATCTACACTATGAAAGATGTTGCAAGTAGGATTGTGGTGGCCCACCATCCATGTGGCTGCCCAAGAATACTGTCGAAGTTGTGATATCTGTCAAAAATCTAGAAATTCATCACGATGATATGACATTCCATTATTACCCCAAATAACTCTGCAGGAATTTGATAAACGGGTTGTTGATTTTGTGGTCCCTATTAGTCCAACACGGTAGTGCATAGGTGCAATATATATAACTACTGCAAGCGATTACCTGACCAGATGGGTCGCAACAGTGCTAGTAAAAGATTGTACTACTGCGATTTCTGCTAATTTTTTGTTTGAAAAAGTTGTGACTATATTTGGATTCCTGAAAATTTTGATAAGCGACTAGGGAACACAATTTGTCAACCAGTTGATTAAAGAACTAAAGGAAGAATTCCAGATCCAACATAGAAAGACAATGCCATATTACCGTCAAGCGAATGGTGTTGTTGAAGCATTTAACAAAATCCTAGAGTATGTGTTGACAAATATTTACAATGTCCAAAGAGATGAATGGGATCATAAAATTTTCGACGTGCTATGGTCATATCACTCGAACTGTAAGAAGTTGATAGGTCAAACTCCATTTTGCTTGGTGTATGGACAAGAAGTTTTTATGCTGATGGAATACATTGTACCTATGCTAAGGATTGTTGTGATCATGGAGATGATAGATGTTGGTGTTGTCGAGGAAAGGTTTTCGCAACTGATACTATTGGGAGAAGATCATTTTGTTGTGGGATATCATAAAAACATTGAGAAAGAATGACAAAAAGTATGCCATGATTTCCACATCAAGAACATGCAAATTCAGGTCAGAGGAATTATTCTTCTGTGTGATAACAAATTCTTCAATCATCCAGGTAAGCTAAAAACACCTTGGCTATGACCATATATTGTAATGCATATCACCAATGGAGGCACATTACAATTGAAAAAGTTGGATGGAACACCTGTCAAAGGACTCGTGAATGGAATTCGTTTAATACTTCAGTTTTAAAACCATGATATTAAAGTCATACATGATGTAATTATTGTTATTAAATCATGGCGAGGAGCTCAAAGTCAAGACCCTACCATTGATTTGGTGTTTTATGTATCACCGATCAAGGTTGATGCCGATGGTTCTTGTGTTGGTCAGGAATGGTATATTTTTGAAATATCATGTAAATATGCAATTTAATAAAATACCACAACTAGCTATGCAGCGTAACGAAAGAGATGGGGGCATGATTTCACAAGGAATAGGGAGGGGAGTTATCCAAATTTATTCTAGGAAATATATTGCGGGTCCAATCCACAAAAAAACTAATCTAATCAGCATAAAATATTTTGTTGATCTATCGTCCAACTCACCCATGTGGACTCAAGCCTGAAACAAATTATTTTAGATAAAAGTTATGTGCTTGCTCTCTATTGTTAATAATCTTGCTAGTTGAATCAGTGGAATTGTTATTGATTGTCGGATCTATGTCCCCACCAGATCAATTATGGAATTCAAATATGATGAAGCAGATTACATAAAAAAAATTGTGCACATCAAAAGTATTACAAACCGTGCAACTCCACCTAGTAGAATCATTGTGTGATGTCGATCTATTTTGATGATCTATCTCAGTTGCTGATATCAATCCGATCTACATTGATTAGTTTTGATTTTGCAACCCGACTCAACTTTTATCATCCTTACTCTTTTATCAGCAGAATATTTTCTAGTCGTTGATATTCGACCACCTTTAATATCCACTGCACACTCTCAAGTTGTATGGGAAATTGGTTTGGGATTATATCGAGAACATCTTCTAATTGTGAAATTCACTATGAACGTGGATTTGTTCAAGATACATGTTCTTTAAGATCTCTGTGATATTCATTGAATGGATCAGTAAAATGATTAATTCCTTCTGCAATTTGAAGGTTATCATCTCATGACTACAAGATTGGAGTTTGTTTATCAAAGTAGACTTATACACATACACGTAGACAATTTCAATCAATACTTCTAGTTAATGAAGAAAATATATAAATGATCAAACCCTTGAGAAAATATGGTGAGACCAAATGTCGATGAGATAACCCATAAACTCTCATCTACCATTTTTTTCCTCTGTACTCAATCATTTAATTCTTCTAGAAGTTGGTTGAGGCAGTTAATGCCTTGGGAAGGGCGAGGTATGGTAGTCATATTTTGTGTTTGAGAAATCCTGCAGTCTGGGGAAGCCACATTCTTACATTCTTACTTCTGGATCAAGTAATCACGTGAATGTGTTCTGAGTCCATAATTGCGGAGTCTCCCAGAATGTTTTTGGGTCATTCTACCATTCCATTCTAGGGGGATTCATTATTCACTATCATGAGTCATGGAAGTAGTTGTTTTAGCAGTGTTATCCTCACACAGAGTATCATCCCGTAGATGCAGCAAGAGCTAACCGAGGTGTTAGTTTCGTGTTCTATAGTGTATCTCTTCACCTATACTTTTATAGAAACCCTCGTTGTTTGTGTTACAGAGTGGATTCTTATGTTATTATGTATCCTTATGGTTGAAGTTATGTGTACCTTGGTTTGGGTCTGAACTGTATGCAATACTTAGGAGTGGAAGAGACATTGAATTGGATTGATAAAACTAGTGAAGAGAGGAACCTCACAAAAAGATAAGAGTGGCTGGTGAATCTTCTATGCACATCCTGAAGAGAACTGGAAGGGAAGGTATAGCATGGGGGACTATGTAACAGAAAAGGGGATACTTCCTTGTGTTGGGTGTGTAGGTATTGTGGATGCCAGGATGGATAGATATTATGGAGGTGTCCCTAGCTCTATGAATGAGGCACTAGCTTAGCCATTCTACCTTTCCACTACCTTAACAGCATGATAAACCCAACTGTATGTTGGCTTGGTTGTGTTTGATATGTTCTGGCTATGTGTGATCCTGTTGTTGACTAGTTACTTGTGGAAATAATTCCCATATCGGGGGTGGAGGTTGTGTTGATATATTGATGAACACAACTCTCCTTTGGTTGGGTGGAACATTGCAGTGACATATTGTAGAAGGAGCAAGTCGACATAAGTCGACTTGAATGAAGACCGACTTAGTCAGTCGACTAAGTCAATAGACCGACTTAGTCAGTCGACTAAGTTGATAGACCGACTAAGTCAGTCGGCCGACTAAACTAGTTAATTAAGTCGGCTAATTAACAGTCGTGTCGGTTCACCGAACCGATAGGTAGTTATTTTTTAACTGTTTGTAACTTGTATATATTAGGCTGTTGAGCCACACAAGAACTCAGTTCAGTTCTGTGCTTTGTATGAACTCATTATAATAAGATATTCTGTTCTATCCTATCTGTTCTTGTCTTCTGTCTCTGTTTATATTTATGTATGTTTTAGTATGTATTATTGGTAACCTTATGTGATCTGTGAGATTACAAAATTGGTTCCGTTGCCGGGACGTACATGTTTAGAATATATGCTCACATATGATACCAGAGCAGGAGATCAAGGACTAGTGGGAGCGTAAGATTGCCAATTATTTACAAAATTACGCACGTAGGAACAGAATTTCAGTCGCAGAAGCCAAAGCCATATTTTTCACCGAGACACACGAGAAGTTTGTTGAAACCGTGCCACAACTACTGAAGCAACTCCTGGATGAAAAAGACCGACACAACTAAAGAAGAACAGTTGCTAGAGAAGCTTATTCGAGGAGGTAGAACTAATCTATCGGAGTGGTGTGAGAAGATCACCGACGACTTCTGTGAGGAGCAAGCAATCGAAGACAGAACCTCGGTGGAAACTGTAAAAGCCAAATTCTACACAGATTTCACTGACCAATTTCTGTGCTCCTTATCGACCCTGCTGTTCAAGTTCTTGATAGAGAAAGGAGCAGGCCATATCATCGAACCTCGACCACCATTGTACGAACCGCCATCAAACACTAACTGGGCGAAGAAGCAAAAGAAGTGGGAGAAATTCATCGCTGAAAGGGAGTGGGAATACTTCCTGAGCAAATAGATAGCATTATCCGAGCTTTCTAAAAAGTGTCGGGTAGGCTATGGGGGGGTAGCTGGTCGTGTGTCAGAGAGGGAGCATAGTGGATACTAGTCGACCAAGCCAATAATGAACAGTCGACCGAAGAGGACTCGAAGTAATAGTATTGTATGAAAGTATGTCGGACATTAATAAAATTGAGAGGGACGAATGACAGCAAAGAAGGGAAGCCAGACGTGAACAATCCGACGAGCTGCGTCGAGAACAAAACCCTAGGGAGACCGACCGTGATGAGATTCCGCCAGATTCGGGTCATGACCGACATAAAGAAGGCGTAGAGGAAGAGACGGCCCCTAAGGATGAAGAAGTGTGGATAGAGCAGCAAGAAGCTCTCCAAATCACAGTTCCCGATGAAGTAACCTTGTCCCCAGCCAATTCACATACCGTAATACAGACTATTATTGAAGACGACCTCCGACTAAGAGCTGGTGACATCACAATCTGGAGTCGACTAGGTGATGAACCATACCCGGGACGACACCTTGTCATACGCCGACCGGTCGAAGGGAACTGGGTGACCTTTCAAACGGCACCTTCCTTTCGGAGTATCCACTTGCTCCTACCAACACATGAAGGAGCACCCCCCCTGCCACATACAACTCTAGAAGAACTCAAACAAGACGACATGCGCACACAGAGTGACAGTGATAGTGGAACATTGACACTACACATCCACAACAATCCACTGTACAGCACCAAAGAATCAACCACGACGGAAGCATAAGTTCCGTCGACCAAAACCCCATCGTCACACCCACAGGTTCGACTGTATCAACAACCCCACCCCTTTCACCACCACCCACACCACCCACCCCGCCAACTTCTGAGAGTAGTGATAGTGATTCAAGCATGGGTCACGGCACTGCTCACATTCCTCTCTACGAGGGGGATGAAGACCCCAGACGACATTAGTTCGTCTGTGAGTCGACCTGGGAAGCAAACCAGGTCACGGATGAAGAACGACAGATGGCCCAGTTCGCAGGGGCCCTACGCAAACAAGCCTTGACATGGTTCATGACATTCACATAAAGGACCCCCAAGGTGACCAAAGCTGAGATAAAGGCGCAATTCTTGTCCTTTTTCAAAACACTAGACGCTAAGCACCTGGCAGCCAAAAAGCTGAAAACAACCCAACAGAAGCCAGGAGAAACTGTCCGCGACTATGACAAACACTGGAAGGACCTACTGAGCCAACTAGATTATGTTATTGATGAACAATTATTAATTCAATGGTTCCTTGCAGGTCTATCACAGAAAGTTTGCCGACATATCAGTCTGGAAACTTTCAAAACATATGAAGACGCGCTGACAAAAGCTCTGCAGGTCGAGATGGACGAAGATATCCCTGCATATCCAACCGACCACCGCCTGGAGGAACAGCTAGAAAATGTCCAGAAGTCTTTAAAAGAGTTGACCCTGAAGAATCAAGAGATCTGGTGTACAAACTGTTCGACGGCCGGTCATTCAAAAGATACTTGTCGACAGTAGTACAGCCGACAAGATGTTTGTTTTGTGCAGACTAAAGCGTTTTGCGACATCTGCCAGGAATGTGGAGACCATTCTACAGCAGAATATCCATACAACATGAAGAATGGAAAGGCCTCTTGGTGTTCCATCTGTGAGACAAAAAGCCACAACACGGCCGACTATCAACTGAACCTGAAAAATAGACAGAACTACCAGGCCGTCTACCAAACAAACGCAGTAGCACAGACTAATGAGCAAAGCAATCCAAACAATCAGAATGGGCAACAAGCTAATGGCCGACGATATGAACGTCGGTATGACAATCGACGACAAGGGTTTGGAAGAGGTCGATTCATTGGGAATCGATACATATGCACTCGTCGACCCAGCCAGTGCTTCATTTGCTATAAAGAGGGGCACAGATGCGTAGACTGTCCGTACAAGGACAGAACTGACCTGAAATTCTGTACACATTGTGGAGTAGGCGATCACTCCTTGGAGGATTGTCCTACTATGTTGGAAAAAATTAATATGAAAAAGCATGTTAATGTCTTGTCCTGTGTACAAAAGCATGATGTGTTACATACTAAAAATATGCATATTGTCACTCGTTAAGGCACAAAAACAGGGCCTGATAACCCCCAAATTAGCAAAATACAAGACACAAATAATTATCCAGACCCTATAAAACAAAAACACACCTATCAAGAGGCATCACACATATTTCAAAACATCGCACAGCAAGAAGACATTATTCACAGTCGACTTAGCACGACACAGCAGTTAACCCATCTCATTCAAACAGATGCGTCGGTAGCCCACTTCATTGATTTATTGCATCAAATCAAAAGTACTAACCCTAAAAAACAAACTAAGAACATTTGCAACCTAAATAAAAAAGACAAAAACGATGTCGACCCTCTAGTCGACCTGGAAATCGAAGGTTTTCATGTCCGAAAAGTGGTGCTTGATTTCGGGTCTCAGGTGAATATTATGACCTAGGACACATGGGAAAAGATGGGAAGACCTCGACTCTATGAGTCAGGAATTTATCTAAAACTAGCCGACCAAGGTCTCATTGAACCCATTGGGGTTTGGAAAAATGTAGACACAACCATCAAAGGAATATCAACCAAGGTTGATTTCGAAATTATTGACCCAAAGGAAGGATCTAGCTCCTTCCCAGCCCTTGTAGGTCGACCTTGGGGTCGAAAGATGAAAGCTTCTATCTCTTTAGACAAAGAACATATTAAGCTCAAAGGAAATGGCCAAAAGGTCATAGTACCTATCAATCCATCCCAAGGACAACCTTGGATTGAACCAATTGATGAGGAAGTCGATATCCGACAACTTTATCAGATCCAGAACAATACTGACTACACAGAACCAAACGCCCAAGGGGAGCTTTACTTAGGTAACCCAGATTCAGTCGGGTATAATTCAGACGCTGAACTCTATGACTAGGAGATAGAAAACTATGAAACACAAGCAAGAGGGTGCTGGCCTATTCAAACAGTACAGAAAAAACCCACCCGACAGTGCTTCATCGTATCAATTATACCTAAAATTTTTGAAAAGAAACTCCGGGAATTCCCTACCTTACAACCCACGAACTTAACCAATACTCAACTACCCCGGTATAAGGAAAGGGACTCCCCAGTCATGCATGTAGAAAAAGTCTCTAAAAATATTGGAGAACATGGTTGACTGCAAAGCTTAGTAGAAACATTTACAGGTCAAGCAGCTAGATGGTGGGATACCCATCAATCAAAATTACAGACCTAGACAACTGCTTCAACCTTCTTTGTCGAACGGTTTGGAGGGAATAAGTTACCACAGGAAGCCCGAATCCCTATCTTCACTCAAGGCCAGAACCCAGAAGACCACATTAGGACTTGTGAAAAGGAGTGGAGAAGACTTGGTTACAAAGACGAGAGAGCCTGGCCCCATTTGTTTCCTTCAACCTTAGACGACTTACCTAACAAATGGTATAAAATGGAGGAAGCTAGGGGAGAAACCTTCTTTTGGAAGGAATTGAGAGAAAACTTTATCAAAGACTTCTAGTTTAAACCTCAAAAAAAAAAATTGGCTGAGACAGCACAGGAAATCAAACAATTCCTCCAACCGACAGTCAATCAACCCTCCCAGACCGACCGACAGATCAAGGATTGCAATTCTATACAAACTGCACCCAGACCACAGTCAAACCAATTGCACTTAGAAAATGAACACACCATTGTCAAAAGCTTTAGATGGAACCTTGAACACAGTGAAACTAACAAACCTATCCATTTAGTTTTGAAAGTCGACACCACAGATAAACCCGACATTGACAGAATGACTGCAGCCGACTTTTTTGCTACATTCTCATAGTTCCAAGAGGGAACTCGACCGATCAATGAAGCTAAAGCACCAGAGTGGCTGGATGTAAAAGTGAAAACCAAGGAGGTCGACATTTCAAATGACGACCGTCCAAATATAGCTAAGATTGGAGACTATTGGAACGAACATCAAACCACTGAAATTGTAAACCTACTTAGAGAGTTCCAAGATGTCTTTGCAAGGGACTACAAAGACTTAAAAGGACTAGTACAGGAAATGGGAGAGATGAAAATAGATACTAAACCTGATGTCTGACCTATTAAGAAACAACCTTATAAACTAGCTCATAAGTATAAGGAAATAGTTAAGAAGGAAATAGACAACATGTTAGCAACAGGAACCATTTACCCCATCGACCAGTCGGAATGGGAAAGTCCCATGGTCGTACAGCCTAAGAAACATGACCTGACTAGGTTAAGAATTTGTGTCGAATTTAGAGAGCTTAATAAAGTCACACTAACAGATCCATTCCCAACCCCTTATGCTGATGAAATCTTGAATGAAGTGGCAGGACATGAATGCTACTCATTTACAGATGGATTTTTAGGATATAACCAAGTACCTATAGAAACGGAAGACCAGAAGAAAACAACATTTGTTTGTGAATTTGGCTCTTTTGCTTATAGGGTTATGCCTTTTGGACTAAATAATTCACCTGCAGTCTTTTCCAGAATTGTTGTAAAAACTTTCCAGGAATACATCTATAAAACCATGGCTGTCTACTTCGACGACTGGACTATATATTCCACCCTAAAGGATCATTGCACATGGCTCCGACTTATGCTGGAGAGATGTCGACAGATCCAACTCTCCTTAAACATTAAGAAGTGTATCTTTATGACCCCCATAGGGATACTACTAGGACATGTTGTTTGCAAAGATGGTATTAAGGTTGATTTTGCCAAGATTAAAATCATCCTCGACTTGAAGCCTCCTTGTGTTGGGTGTGTAGGTATTGTGGATGCCAGGATGGATAGATATTATGGAGGTGTCCCTAGCTCTATGAATGAGGCACTAGCTTAGACATTCTACCTTTCCACTACCTTAACAGCATGATAAACCCAACTGTATGTTGGCTTGGTTTTGTTTGATATGTTCTGGCTATGTGTGATCCTGTTGTTGACTAGTTACTTGTGGAAATAATTCCCATCTCGGGGGTGGAGGTTGTGTTGATATATTGATGAACACAACTCTCCTTTGGTTGGGTGGAACATTGCAGTGACATATCTAGTTTCAGGACAACTTCGTATTCAAGATAAGTATTCTCTATTGTATTATTTCTGCAATGTATTTGCTTATGAATGTACTGAATATGTTGAATTCTTATTAAATATTTAAGTAGAGTTTACCATTGTTAAATATCCCTACATTTTGAACCTATATATGCCTTGTGTTTTTCCACTACATTTTTCTTATGATCATGGAGGTTGCATACCTGGCCCAAGAGTTAGAAATGTGGTTATATTAAGGACAAAATGTGTTTTTCCACCCTCCAGAATATTCCTATGGAAGGCATAAGTCGGAAGTCAGAAGGAGGTAAAAATGGGAAAAAGATAAGGCAAAATTTAGGTTTTCTCACCACAAGCCTACTAGGGAAGGCAGAAGTTGGAAGGTGGAAATTGACAAAATAGAAAAGGGTTAAGTAAAATAGTTGGTTTTCTGCACCCCGCTATCATCCCGTGGAAATCAGAAAGTGAATGAGTATATGTATTATATCTCGTGATTTCCGAAGTCTGCTAGCCGAAGTAGGAAATCGGAAGTTGGGAAGTCAGAAGTCAGAAAGTGGAAAAGTGACAAGTGAGCATACCACATTTTAGGATTCTCGCTACTCGAAGTCGGAAATCAGGAGCTGGAAGGTGGAAGCCAGAAAATTCAGTTTCAGTGTGGAAACAACTTTTTTGGTTTCAGTGTGGAAGCCAGAACAACTATTACGGTGGTGTTTATGCTCAAGCGTGAATGTTGAAGAGTGTCTTCTCAGCCTGTGCCCTGTGTTTTAAAAAAAGGAAAAAAGATTCTTAAGAAATATTTAATTATTCATGGTAATCGGGGTGTGGATATGTGGCATTGGGGTATAAAAGCAAGTGATGAAGTCATGTTCCTCCCTTATAAGCTAATGTAGAGGGGAGGGTATTCTACAATGTGGTATCAGAGATATTGGTTACAACATTGGGCTTAGATGATCCAAGTGAATAGTTTTGAAATATATTGGTTCAACATTGGGCCTAAATAGGCTAAGTTGAATATTTTTGCAGAAAGAAAACTACAATGAACAGTCAGTAAGTGATTTTTAGATTCTGATATTTCCACATAGATAGCAATGGTTTTTATTAACACATTTTTGTATATTCATACTGCAGTTTGAAAATTTTGGTTCTGGCTCGGCCATGAGAATCAACAACATGAATGATGCATAGGATACCTATGAGCTTGAGGAATATTCCATGGGGGAGAACAATCGAGTTAGAAATGGTGAATCAAATTATAATTGGAGAATATATCAAGAGACTCCCCCATATATTGTAGCTACCATGAGAAGCCTAAGGGTGGGATTACAAAGTTGTAGAGAAGACAATGAAAGAATGATTAAATCTCAGGAAGAGCAGAATCAGTTGAATGCAGCCATGCTCCATAGTTTGAAAAAATTCCAAAGGAATATGAACTCTGGGCATTCGGAGGTAAATCCAAAAGGAATTAGGAGCAGTTCTAGATGAATAAAAAGGTCATCTAGTGGATCATCTAACTCTGAAGGATCCACTGGGGGTTCATGCTTTTCATCTCATAGGATTAAGAGGAAGAGGCGTTATAGGAACAACTCATGTGATTAATTTTAGAAGGAATATCCTCCTACGTTCGATGGTGAGGTAAAGACTGGTCAAGAAGGTGAAGCTTGGCTTCTTGGGATGAAAAAGTATTTCCAAGTCCAAGACTACATGGGAAATATGAAGGAAAGGGTAGCTATATTCAATATTCATGGAAGAGCATCTATATGGTGGGAGCACCTTAGGAAAGTGAAGAAGATAAATGGAAGAAAGATCGTTTGGAAGAAGTTCAAGAAGTATTTCAAGCAGAAGTACCTCTGTGACAGGTACTGTGATGACAAGATTAAATAGTTCCATTAGTTGAAATTGGGACAATTGACCATGGAATAATATGAAAACAAATTCTTGGAACTATTGAGGTATGTATGGTATATTAGAGATGATAAAGTGAAAATCTAGAATTTCCTAAGTGGATTACCTTAGCCATACAAAGACAGAATTGAGTTTGATGAACCTAGAAATCTAGAATAGGTTATAAGGAAGGCCAAGTATTGTTGATTAGAATGAAAGTGAATCTGATTCCCATAAGGCATGGAAGAACAAGAAGAATGATAAGTTTGACCAAAGGAAGAAAGGTTTCAAGCCTTCTCACTTCTAAAATCAGCATCCATAATGATGGGAGACAAGTCAAGAGATCCAAAAGAGATCATAGAACCACTCCAATGTTGGGGATATGGAGGAAACCATATGCGTAGGAACTATCTGCATGAGAATGGGAATGTAAGGAAATATCAGAACATCCAAGGAGCTGAAACAATGGTTCAAGTATCAAGGACCATCCCTAGAATATATGCAACACTAGAGGACCGCCAAGTAGATCACAAGTAAATGGTGGTTGAAGTTGAAGGTAAGATTGTTGAGAAATTTGTTCCTATTTTGATTGAACCTGGATATACTCACATTTATATCACTCCTAGAATTGTTGAGATTTGTGCTTTTAAGAAATTAAAGCATAGAAAATCATGGTTAGTTCAACTATCCACTAGAAACAAGAGAAAAGTTAGTGAAGTGGTAGAGAAATGTCCATTAGTCATGGATGGGTTTGTCACCTATGAAGACTTGAATGTTCTGCCACTTGGTTCCTATGATAATCTCATTGGAATGGACTGGTTAGAAGTGCATAGAGTTAATATTGACTTCTACCACAAGAAATTTGAATGCATGGATGAAGAAGGAAACCATAGAGTTGTAAGAGGAATTCCAAAGGTGATTTATGTTAGGCATATTTCAGCAATGCAACTGAAGAAGCTCTATAGGAAAGGTTGCATATTGTATGCAGCCCATGTTTTGGAGGTAATGGAGAATGAAACTACTAGGCTGGAGGAATTTCATGTATTGCAAGAATTTATGGAATTTTTTCTTGATGAAGTTCCAGGGATTCCTCCAAAGAGAGACATTGATTTTACAAACGACCTTGTACCAAGAGCAGCTCCAGTGTCCAAGACACCCTACAGGATGAGCACGCCAAATTTTCTAGAGCTGAAAATGAAATTGCAAGAGTTGTTGGACAACAAGTATATTAGGTCGAGTGTGTCCCCTTGGGGAGAACCAGTTCTGTTTGTGAAAACAAAATATGGGACACTCTAGTTTTGTAATGATTATAGGTAGTTGAACAAGGTTACTGTGAAGAATAAATACCCTTTACCTCAAATTGTTGACCTTTTTTATCAAATGAGAGGAGCAAAGGTATTGTCAAATATTGATTTGAGGTTTGGTTACCATTAGGTAAGAATCAAATATGAATATAATACAACCTTCAAAACAAGGTATCGACACTATGAGTTGTACTGGTACCATTTGGTCTCACAAATGCACCGGCTACATTCATGTGTCTCATGAATAGTGTTTTCAACAAGTATATGGACAAGTTTGTTCTTGTCTTCTGAGATGACATTTTTATTTATTCTAAGAATGAATAAGAGCATGGAGAACATTTGTGACTGACATTGAAATTGCTAAGGAGCATAATCTAAATGCAAAGTTGAGAAAATGTGACTTTTATAAAGATAAAATTCATTATTTGGATCACATTATCTCTGAGGAGGGAATATCTATGGACCCTGAAAATATTGAGGCACCATCAATTGGCCAACCCCAAAAATTGTGACATATGTGAGATATTTTATGGGACTTGCATGATACTACAAGAGGTTCATTGGAGGATTCTATAAGGTTGCACATTCAATCAAATCTTTGCAAAAGAAGGGGATAAAGTTTGAATGGACACCAAGATGTGAAGAAGGATTCCAGTAGTTGAAGAATATTCTTACAAGTGCACCAATTCTGAAAATTGCCAGAAAAAAGGCTTTGTGGTGTGTACTGATGCATGCAATCAAGGACTTGGAGGATTTATTATGCAAGACAACCATGTGGTATGCTATGAGTTAAGAAAGTTGAAGGAGAATGAGAAGAACTATGGTACTCATGATCTAGAACTTGCATCCATAGTTCATGGTCTCAAGATGTGGAGGAATTACTTAATGGGAATAAAATTTGAGCTAAGGATAGACCATTGTAGTTTGAAATACTTGTTTGATCAACCAAATCTAAATTCTAGGAAAGTTGGATGGATATAGTTTTTGTGTGAGTCTGATTTTAAAATCAAACACATAAAAGAAAAATAAAATAAGGTGGCAGATGCACTCAACAGGAAGGTGCATGAAATGCATGTGGCATCTCTTAGTACTTTCCAACCATATTTGAGACAACATATTATTAATCATACCGCTAAGGATGAAATGTATGTACAAATACAGGACAAGTTGCATCAACAAGACCTTGAAAATAAGTACAAAGGATATCAATTGGAAGGAGATGAAATTCTTAATTGTAAACTTCTTACTTATAAGAATAGAATTTAGATTCCAAATGTGGCATACTTGAGGAGGATTGTTATGGATGAGATCCATCAAGATCTATATTCTGGTCACCTAGGACATCAGAAAAAAATTGCTACAGCTAGAAACCAGTATTTTTGGCCAGGAATGAAAAAGTACAATGCTGAGTATATTTCTAAGTGCATGAAATGTCAGCAGGTGAAGGTTGAGCATCAACACCCAGCAAGTTTATTGCAACCTTTGCTAGTCCTAGAATGGAAATGGGAAGTTATTTCCATGGATTTTATTACAAGATTTCCAATGACTATAATACAACATGATCCCATCATGGTTGTGGTGGAAAAGTTGACAAACGATTCGCATTTTATACCGGTTAAGTCCACATATAAAGCTGATGCCATTGCAAAGATCCTCATGAAGGAGATTTTCAAATTCAATGATTTTCCTAAGGAAATAATCTCTGATAGAGATACCAATTTTACGTCCAATTTTTGGAAGGGTTTGTTTTCAGATTTGGGTACAAAGCTGAAATTTAGCACCGCCTACCATCCTCATACTGATGGAAAAACAGAGAGATTAAATAAAGTTCTTGAAGACATGCTTTGCATGTATGTAATGGAAAAACCATCTAAGTGGGAGGATTATTTACACTTGGTAGAATTTGGATATAATAATGGACATCAAGCATCAATGGGAATGATTCCATATGAATCTTTGTATGGAAGAAGATGTAGGACACTAGTAACTTAGGATAACCTAGTGAACATGATTGTGCTTGGTCCATAATTTCTTAAGGAAATGGAACAAGAGGTTTCAAAGATCAGACAGAACCTGGAAAAAATCCCAAGATAGACAGAAGAGATCTCCAGACAAGCATAGAGTGCATAGAGAGTTCAGTGTTGGGGATCATGTTTACCTTAGAGTGAGGCCAAGGAAGCATTCCTTGAAGCTTCAAAGTTGTTCAAGATGTCACCTAGATATTGTGGGCCTTTTGAAGTGCTTGAAAGAATAGGGCCACTTGCATATAGACTTCCATTGCATGCTAGCACTAAAGCTCATAATGTTTTTCATGTTTAATTTCTTAAGAAATATGTAAATGACCCTAACCATGTGATAAATTGTGATGTCATCCAGGAGGAACCCGAGGGAGAGTTCCAAATCAGGCCATTGTGCATCCTTGACAAGAAGGTCACAATGATCCAAAAACGAGCCATTGGACATGTAAAGGTGCAATGGAGGCACTACGGTCCCGATGAGGCTACGTGGGAGCTGGAGGATACCATGATATTGGCACATCCATTTTTGTTCAATTTTGTAGGGAACTGAGGAAAATGCTGATGTAAGGGGGAGGGGAAAGAAATACCCTATTTTGGACCCCATGGTATTAAAGTTGTACATGATGTAATTACTATTATTAAATTGTGGAGAGGAGCTCAAGGCCAAGTCCCTTCAATTTATTTTGTGTTTTATGTATCAGCGATCAAGGTTGATGTCGATGGTTCTAGTGTTGGTCAGTAACGGTATATTTTTGATATATCATGTAAATATGAAATTTGATAAAATACCACAACTAGCTATGCACTGCAATGAAAGAGAAGGGGGCATGGTTTCACAAGGAATAGAGAGGGGAGTTATCCGAACTGATTCCATTTAAGATATTGTGAGTCCAATCTACAAAAAATCCAATCTAATCAATAGAAAACCTTTTTTTGATCTATCGTCCACCTCACGTAGGTGGACTCAAGCTTGGAACGAATTCTTTTGGATAAAAATTATGCGCTTACTCTCTTCTGTTAATCAATTTTCTAGTTGAATTAGCAGAATCGTTATTGACCGTCATATTCATGTCCCCACCAAATTAATGATGGACTTAAAATATGATGAAGCATATTTCTAAAAAAATCTGTGCACATCAAAATTTTTCCAAACCACGCAACTCCACCCAACGGAACCACTGTGCACCGTCGATCTATTTTTATGATCAATCTCAATAATTGTTCTCTATTCGATCTACAATGATTGGTTTTGATTTTGCAACCCGACTCACCTTTATCCTACTTGCTCTTTTATCAACATAATCTTTCCTAGCCATTGATCTGCGGCCACCTTTAATCTCCGCTACAAAATCTCCAGTCGTATGGCGATTGGTTTGGGATTATCTTGGGTACATATTCTAATTGAAAAATTCACTACAACTGTGGATCTATTCAAGATACACATTATTTAACCTCTTTGTGATATTCGTTGAATTGATCAGTAAACCAATCAATTCCTTCTTCAATTTGAAGGTTATCATCTTAGGAATACAAAATTGGAGTTTGTTTATCAAAGTAGAATTATACACATACACGTAGAGAATTTCAATAAATACTTATGGTTAATGAAACGAAGATATAAATGATCAAACCCTTGAGCCAATAGGGTAAGACCATATGCCGATGAGAGATTGATGAGAGAAGCTGTAATTTCTCATCTACCATTTTCGTCCTCTATACTCAATCATTCAATTCTTCCAGAAGTTGGTTGAGGAAGTTAATGCCTTGGGCAGGGTGAGGTATGGTAGTCATATTTTGTGTCTGAGCAAGCATGCAGTCCAGGGAAGCCACATTCTTACTTTCAAAGAAAGTAATCACATTAATGCACGATGAGTGCATCATTGCGGAGTCACCGAGAATGTTTTTGGGTCATTCTTCCATTCCATTCTGGGCGGATTCATTATTCACTATCGTGAGTCGCAAAAGGAGTTGTTTTAGCAATGTTATCCTCATGCAGAATATCATTCCACAGACACAACGAGAGCTATAAGAGGCATTCATTTCATGTTCTGTAGTGTATCTCTTCACCTATACATTGTTGGGAATCGTGGTTGTCTGTGTTACATAGTGGAGCCTTGTGTTTCTATTTCTCCTTGTAGTTGTTGTTATGTGTACCTTGGTTTGGGTTTGAACTGTAGGCAAGACTTAGGAGTGGAAGAGATGTCGAATTGGCTTGATAAACCTAGTTAGGAGAGGAACCTCACAAAAAGATAAGAGTGGCTGGTGAATATTATATGCATATATTGTAGAGCACTGGAAGGGAAGGTATATCCCGAGAGACTATGTAGTAGAGAAGGGGATACTTCCTTGTGTTGGGTGTGTAGGTATCAGGGATACCAGGCCAGATAGATATTGTGGAGGTGTCCCTAGATCTATGAATGAGCCCCTGGCTTAGCCATTCTACCTTTCCACTTCCTTAACAACCTGATAAACCCAAATATAGATTGGGTTGACTATGTTTGATATGTTCTAGTTATGTGTGAGCCTATTGTTCCCTAGTTCCTTGTGGAAATCATGCCTAGCTCGGGGGTGGCAATTGTGTTGAGAGATTGATGAACACAACTGACCTATGGGTGGGTGGAACATTGTAGCAACATAACTAGTTGTGGGACAACTTCATATTCAAGATAAGTATTCTCTTTTGTATTATTTATACAATGTATTTGCTTATGTTGAATGGTTATTAAATATTTAAGTAGATTTTACCGTTGTTAAATGTCCCTACATTTTTCATATGTATATGCCTTTTGTTTTTCCACTGCATTTTTCTTATGATCATGGAGGTTGGATATCTGGACCAAAATTCATAAATGTGGCTATCTTAAGGAAAAAATGTGTTTTTATGCCCTCGAGAATCCTCCTACAGAAGGAGAAAGTCAGAAGTTGGAAGTCGTAAGGAGGGAAAATTGGGAAAAATAGAAGCCAAAATTTGGATTTGTGCACCCCAAGCCTGCTATGGAAGGCAGAAGTTAGAAGGAGGAAATCAACAAAACAAAAAAAGTTTAAGGAAAATAGTTGGTTTTCTACACCCCAGTATCGGCCTGCGGAAAGCGGAAAGCGAATGAGTAAAGGTGTTGTATCTTGGGATTTTTGAAGTCCGCTACCCGAAGTCAGAAATAGAAAGTCGAGATGTCGAAAGTCAGAAAGCAAAAAAAATGACAAGTGATCATACCTCATTTCAGGATTCCCGCTACCCGAAATTGGAAATCGGAAGCCGAAAGGCATAAGTCGAAAAAGTAAGCTTCAGTACGGAAATTACTTTTATTGTTGCAAAGTGGATTTATCCACTACGGAATGAGTGTTACAATGGTGTTTATGCTTAAGCATGAATGTTGAAGAGTGTCTTCCTAGCATGTTCCCTATGTTTTAAAATAAGAATAAAGATTCTTAAGAAATATTTAATTATGCATGGTAATTGGGGTGTGGGTACGTGACATTGGGGTATCAAAGCAAGTAGTGAAGTCATGTTCCTCCCTTATAAGCTAATGTAGAGGGGAGGGTATGCTACAATTCATCTAAATCCTTATCAGGATAGTCGTGACTTGGTCGACTGGAAGAGAGAGAGAGAGAGAGAGAGAGAGAGAGAGAGAGAGAGAGAGAGAGAGAGAGAGAGAGAATAAAATAGAAAAGAAAGAAAAAGAAAAAAACAAAACCCTCTGAAAAATTATGTTTTGATCGCAGGAGATGATTTGTCACAAGAAGAAGCAAAAAGCATCCTAGACTGCTATTATATCACATAAAGAGGAAAATTGGAATAGACTCTTTGTCTGTCACAAGCGAAGAAATGATAGTGAAGAAAATCCATAAGTTGCAAGAAAAGTTAAATGTTGAAGGTTGGATGCAGGTTGCAGGAAGAGAACTACTATAGCAAGTTAAAATGGAGTCGCAGAAATGATAGCTAGTCGTAATTAAGTCAAAGGAGGCCATAATTAATTTAGAGTCTCGAGATATTTTGGAAGCGTGCTTTTTGGTGACTTTTGTCTTTATTGCACAATAAATACCACCGATGTGACATGCGAGTGGAATCATGCATAGAAGTTTCCTAATAATCATTTGTATGATCAAACCATGTGACGGAAAGGAAATCTACCTTTCCATTAATTCCCAGCTCATGTGGAGGACTGATGAAATGAACGGCTATATGTTATCACCATTCACGCCTAATTTTCAAGTAATTCTACTACATTCGAGAGATAGATTGTTATCTACAACTCCAAGAGTCAAAGTTATTTTTCTGCAGAGCATGGTTATTTCAACTTCCAACACTAGTATAGCTGAGGAATTTGGTATTGGAACCACATCAACAACACCAATTATGGAAGAAATAGTTGGATATGTTCCACTACATGCTGAGGCTGTCAAAGAAGGTGAACAACTTCCATTTATCCCTATAGTAAGGTTATGACTGGACCCACCTGGTTCGTCAATGGGGAATCGTATGGTAATCACAAGAAGAAAGCACCACTAGAACCACCACCACCACCACATGAGGAGCAAGAATCAGGGTCTCTGACTATTTTTCCACCACACATTCCATCGAGATAATATCATTTTCCAAAAATTAGAGTTCTTAATAATGCATGATACCCACTGGTAGCACCAATTGTGATGAAAGGAGTTTTGGTATCGCAGAAAATTATTCCAAACCTTAATAATTTGACCTTTGTCGATCATGACATACCATAAATTTTTAGAATTGGACATGAATAACTACATGGTTCTTGTACAAGATACATTGGATAGCCCAAAGTGCCTAGTTCAAATGGAATGTCAAAGAGGACTGGACCAATCAGGTTTACGGTTGCTGATGTATATGATGCATTTAGGTTGGAGCACAAAGGTGAATTCATGTTTCAAACAATTACTGGTATCATTCCACGGTGGCTTCCTATGGATCGAGAGAAAAATTTCTATGGATTTTGAGCTAATAGAAATCATTCCACGGATTCCACTTGCAGGCGTAGACCCAACACTATTTTTCAAAAAGGACCAAGACACTCTAATGATAAACAAGCTCAAACATAATTATTATTTTTCCAGAGATACCATAAGATTTTTAATAGCCTCCATTAATTACCACACTATTCGGTTTGTAGCTAAGTTGTTAGCTACCAGGTTGGTACAAAAGATGTGACTGAACCAATGTAATGCATGAATGATTGCAGTGGTTAAACTATGTGCGGAGGGGGTTCCAATGAACTGGTTGCACTATTTACTGAATGAATTACTAGCATATGTGGGGGAGTGTAGGAAATAAGTATTGCATTCCATTACTCATGGTTTCTCATTTTGAATTTGTTTGTCGCTTGGTCTAAAGAAGTGAACTACCAAGGGGGGGATATACTAATGTGACGTCGAGGAGCTCAATACTAGAATCTGTGGCTTGATAAATATCTAAAGGAGAGATAGAGATACAACAATTTGAAATTATTTATGCATGGAGAGGCCCTATGATATTAGGTGAAAAGAAGGTAAGAATCACGGAGGAAACCATTCAACGGTTTCAAAACATTATAAAGTTTATAATTGGGCCCCATCATATCTTGTTGCAACCATGAAAAGATCCACAATGCCAATGGTTAGTGACCCAATAATTTTTATCCAAATAAGAAGTTGAGGCCATTACCCAATATTTTCTGAAACAATCGTGAGTTCCTATCGTGGATGACCTACTATCTACAGAAGAAGAAATGCAACAGGATGATCCACCAGCGTAGAAGGATGTAGAATAGGGAGGGGACCCACCATCACCAGCACAAGATCTCCAAATTTCTCCCAACCTTCCTCAGAATGATTCTAGTGAAACTTAAAAATATCAAGTGGTGGGCGATAAAAGGAAACAAACAAAGCAGCCTGAGACAAGAAATAAGAAAAGGAAGGATGACAAAATAGCAGGAATTGTTGGCCTTGATGGTGACGATTTTACCCTTATTATGGAGGAAATGACAGAAGTCGCTAAACATAGCCTGAATAATATAGATGAGTGACAAACAGACCTCATAGGTAGTATTACATACCTACTACAAATGTTTCGGAAAGAAGTCAAATAAGTATGAGTAGTGGTCAACTAGAGACCACAAGTGACATCATCGCAAGACTTAGCTGGACCATGAGAAGACCAACCAACTCATGTGTCGATATCTAATCCACCAATAAGGAATCAATTGGTGGGATAAGCAATCAACTTTGGAAAGTAATAGTTTAATACCATGGATAAGAACTTGGGCCATGTCACCAACGATTTTTCTCAAATGTCGTTGTATGAATTTTATGCAATCTAGAATGTCGCAGATGAAAAAATTAAGGTTATAGAAGGTGCACTGATCAAGAAAGTTCAATCATTGAATAATAATTTCAGTAAAATGAAGAAATCAGTCAAATAAATTGAGCATAAATCCAAAACCTAGGAGGAGCACAAGCATAAGATCGACAATGTTGTAACACTTTCTTGTAGTAATTTTGTAGATGAAGGAATAACAAATGAAATTTTTGCAGAGGACAATGTTATTTGACTTGGAGAAATCATAGAGGACCTTCAAAAAAAGGTTGTAGAGATAGAATCATAGTTGATACCACATACACCACCATAGGTGTTAGGTGAAATAAGAAAAGAATCAATAGAGGCTTCCAAGAAAATAGAAGGGGCAGAGGCACTGTGTTTCAATGTCACGTCCCCTCTCGTCCACCAGAGAGGGAACACAATAATTAATGCTATCCAATTGATGTTGGAGCATCCAGCTTGAATTTCAATATATTCAAGTTTATGTAAATTCTCTAACTTCCCAATAGCAAATAAATTGATCCTGTAAGTGCTCAATTCGACGATCTACGAAGAAAAATCTCAAAGGAGATTGAACGATGGAGAAAGATCACGATGAAAATCGACAGTCACAACTTGTTGCACATCTGGAAACAAATAAATGGCTAAGATTCAACCTGCAAGAATCAACGGTGTGGAAAGATTTATTTTGTGGAATAGGGGAAACATGGAAACAACAATCCCGCATCTCACATCCCAGATGCGGAATAAACCGTTGCGGAAAGGATAGTTGTGGAAGGAGATCTGTGTGGAAATTGTGACCCTGCATCTTGCATGCAGAATAAACCATTGCGGATATAGTTCATTGCAAAAATAGATATTGTGAGGCCACATCTCACATCCTGCATCCTGTAAGTTGTGGAAAGGAGAGTTGCAGAATGAAATCTATGGGGAATAGAATTTACTGTAGGATGTTTCTACATCCTGCATCCCGCATCCCGCAAGTTGCGAAAAGAATATTTTATGTCAAGAAATTCAACCTCTTAGTAGAAGTCTTGGATAGATTTGATCATTCATCCCATCACCAATCTGGAAAATCTAATCCCAATAACGTAACTTAAGAATGAATTGAAATAAAACATACAGGGATGCATACTGTTGGCCACTTTTCCCCTCTCGCGCAACCTAAGTTCTACGTTGCTCACCAATACAACAACTACTCAAGATATTGGCCTAATTGAGAAAGCCCCATTGGAAACACCTGAAAAGTAGGCACAGTCCATTAGAGGAAATTTGGGGTCTAAAATGGGCCTTATAAGAAAACGTGCCAAAATAAGTTTTTGTGAGTTGGAATTCAAGAACCAATAGAATTTCAANCAAAAATACGAACACAAAAAGTAGTTTTTTTCTTTCTTCCTCCAAAATTAATTAATATTATTTTATTATTTTAACTATTATTTTATTATTTTAACTATTATTTTA
>LPNX010111337.1:150729-196004 GCA_001517045.1 Pseudotsuga menziesii
CACCCGATATATCTCATAGATGGGTAACCGTAGGACCCATTTTTCTGTGATTGTCAGGGAAGTATAGTCCCTGTAGCACTCAGAATGTACCCAGGTTGTGAAAAGGTAGATCCCAAGGTAACAACAAAAACCACTTTAGAATGTATTTCTGACCTAATATAATCAGAGAGGGATATCTCACTATTTACAAAGTTTTTATACTCAAGATATTCAATCAAATACTCTCAGAAGGTCAGGCTTCTGATGGGACAAATAGGACAAATTTGTTTTAAAAGACTTGGTAGGACGGTCATGGAATAGACCATTGGGCAATGGAGTCAATAATCAGATCTGAAATAGGTTGCAGGAGGTAGGGTTTTGAAATTTTATGAATAGAGGCAAGGTAGGCACCATTTCCTCAGTCTTGAGGTATTAGCAGGTTGATTAGTAGACAAAGGAAGACATTCCATCAAACAGAGCACCTCTAGGGTGAATTCTGCAAGACTTTAGAAGAAAATATTTTTAAAATGCCTGAACAATGGACCTAGAGCATGCAGGGTGAATTACAGCCCATAAAACTAATGCTCAAGCATGAAAGTAAATACAAAATGGAGTGGGAAACAGGATAAACAATCACATAAAGAAATTACTTACTGAAGAAAAAGATGGCACAAGAATCTCTGACATGAAAAAGGTTTTACATTCCTCCTTTGCAAATTTCATTCATTTACTGAAAACTTGAATCCATTACAATGTAGAGCCTCCCCGTTCTTGAAAATCCTCCTCTAACTATCAATTACCTTTTCCTTTTTATAAGAAAAGTCTTTACCTAACTTAGAATTCAAAACCTAAAACAGTTACAACAAAGTTTCTCCTGTATATCTCCAATGGTGATAGCTATGTGAAATATGGGAGAGGTTTTTATAACTGGACATGTGTCCAACAAAACCCATGTCTTCATTTCTACAGAATAATCATAATATCCTCAAAATATTCCTTTTAAGCTGCTGACTTAGATAATAAAATTGTATATTTCAGGAAAAATGACCTGTAAAGATATTTAAATTTCTCCCAACCTGTGATTACTGTGTAAAAACTGAAGGAGGTTTTTTATTATAGTCCTATTAGGAATAACAAACTCTCTCAATTTTGTCAAATTAAATTCCATTTGTCCAAAACAATTCTTTGAAGTTGATGGTTGGAATAGTCCTTCGGAAAACATGAAACCTGGTTTGTACAACGGAATTTGTTGCTGCTGAACTGTAGCACCTGTGTGAAAAATGAAAAAGGTTATTGTATATAGGTATGTTGTGAAGAAAAGACTCTCCTAGTTTCACAAAATACATCTTAATTTGATCTAAACAATTATTTTTGTTGGATGACTAGAACAGTCATTTCGAAATCTGAATATTTTCCCTCTGAAGATGACTTTGCTGCTCCCAATATGTATCACCTGGGTAAAAACTGAGAGAGGTTATTGTAGATACCGATGTTCTAATGAAAAAAATCTTTCAGTTTTTGAAATTTCTTCTTCGTTTGCTGAAAACAATTCGTTGAAGAAAATGACTAAAACAGTCATTTCCAGAAAAATATGCTAAGTTGCTTTTGAATCTTTGAACTGTTTACTGCAAGAGAACACACACCATTTGTCCTTGTATATATTTATGCAACTCTTCTGGGCTGGTATATTCAGACCCATACCCACAAGCACGAGTAGCAGCACCACTATAAGCAGAAGAAGCAAATGATGCATTATGGTATATAGAAGTACCAGTTTCTGATTGATTCGGTCGAAGTATCAGTAGTCTCAGTAGCATACACATATCCAGTAGCAGAGCTTAGTTGATTGAGCTATAGATTCCGTAGAGAGGGTGGACTGTCTCTTCCCTTCAGCGCGTGGCACAAATGAAATTATTTCAAAAAACCAAGTCAAAATTATTTATAAACGACCCCATTCCGGAGCCTCCTTTCAAAATTAACCCTCGTGCAACTTTCATCTTCGGAATCATCCGTGACCACTGATCTATTCTGCCTTCAACTTTCAACAGTTGGATCAAGCGCCGTGTAATGAATTCCGCTAGGCTCCTTTCTTTTATCCAACGTGCAATTTCACTCTCCGGAATTCATAATAACCATTGATTATTTTTCACTTTAGTTTTTAACCGTCGGATGAGCTTACCCATATACATTCCACTGAGCACTTGGGTCTTATCTACCGTGCAAGTCTGGGCTCCGGAATCATTTTCAGTTGTTGATTTAATTCACTTTAATTCTCCACCGTCGGATCAACTTTACACATATGCATTCCATTGAGCTCCTTTTGTTTTAATTAACGGGCAACTTTAAGCTCCGGAATCATCCACAGCCATTGATGTGATATATCTTTAACTTTCCACCATCGGATCAAATGCCACGTACCAAATTCCGCTGGGCACTTTGGGCTTATATACCATGCAAGTCTAAGCTCCGGAATTCATAATAGTCGTTGATTTAATTCACTTTAATTCTCTGCCGTCGGATTAACTTTGCACATATGCATTCCGCTCAGCCCTTTTGTTTTTAAATAATGCGCAACTTTACCCTCCGGAAATAATATTACCTGTTGATTTAATTTACCTTTTTACATTAGCCATAGGATTGTTTTATGCCCTAATGTTTAGATTATACCTTAAGAAAGGTAATAACCTTGTTTAGTGCACAAACCTCCGTCAAAACTTGGTTTGGTGAATAAAAGGCGGCATTTGACTTTGGAGAAATATTCAAAATTATTAATTTTTGAATATAAATAAAATATAAAACCCATTTTGTAGATTTTACTCAAAAATTAATAAATCCTTTTTGCCCCATTTGTGAAAAATTCATTTGTCTTTTTCCCTAAACTTCTTTACCTTCTCTTCTTTGCCAACTTGGACATATCTTAATGAGAAAAATTTGAAAACCAACCCAATCACCCATGAGAACTTAAAATTTCGAAGGCAATAGGAGCAATTCTGACAAAAATAAATTTAGTGTTAACAACTGGCTCCAACTAGGGATGCTATCCTCCCTGTGAGGTAGCAAAGAACCCTGTAGACCAGGTGCCAAATCCATTGGGTTTCTCTTAACCTTTCTCTGAAATCCTCAACCTGTTTTGAACTGAACCACCAACTGAAACCATTTTGCAACCAAATCCCACTCTGTCAACCTGTAACCTGTAACTGAATTGCACTTGAAACTGAAACCAAACTGAAAACTGCTGAAAGAAATGCTCGCCATGTCGAGCTTATTCATGCCTACCTATCCTACTTAACTAAGCACAAATGCTCAATCAAGAAAAATATGACTTCCAATAAAGTCAATCAAGCAATTTATCCAATAATTCCATTTCTTCCTCATGCTTGATCAAAATTAGAACATAAGAACAAAATATCAATAGGTTATGATGAAAAATTTGTCCTTTGCTGCAAACATATAACCAAATACTCCATCTGAAAAATTTATCCATGTACTCTGCTACTGGATCATAAAAAACATGACAAATTTCAAAATACTCAATCACCTGTTTGTCATGACAAGGCTGTCCAAAAAGTAACTCCTCTTGCATACTCTGAAACTGATCTTTAAAAGAGTTTTGAAAGGAATTCTCATGATTGTTTTTCAATGATATATCAGATACTTCATTTGATATTTCTACGTTTACAACTCCATTATTCTCAAGCACTTCAAGAGGAATATCATTTTGTTCTTCAACAAGATTAAGCAGAAAGATGTCTTCTTGACAAAATGTTTCTGAATTGGAAATATTTAAAGAAACATCCCATTGAGAGTCCTCATCTCCTTCTTTGTGATCCCTTTGTTTATTGCACATTGTTGTTTCTTTCACATACTGAGATTGATGGCATGATTGCTTTTCATTTTCATTATATATAAGTAGGCTAAAATTTTCTTTAAAACCATCACTAACATAATTTTCAACAAGCTGACCACAATCATCAGAAAAACCATCAAGAGTATAACCGTCTTCTTTCACATCAATAGGCTGATCATCTTCATGCTCATATATTTTTTCCAATTCGAATCCAAGGGCTGATTTCTCTTTAGTTATATTTTCAGAAAATAAATATGTGGAGGGACTGTAAGACTGAAAATCAGAATTCTTTATGTAATCACCCACAAAAGCATTAGAATTTAGAGGAAATTGCTGCTGCAAAAAGGAATTTTCTGATTGGGAATAAGCAGCCTCATCTTGAAACAAAACTTCAGAATTTGAGTAATATGAAGAAGGGTTTGATTGACCATCCCAACTTCCCTCTTGGTCACACAAAGAATGATAAGACTGCTGCAAATTATCATCTACTTCAGCAAAAGAAATGTAGCTGCTCGAATCAGAGTTTTGGCTCATGTCTTTTTCAGTAGAGGAAGAAATTATTAACTGCTGAGATTTTTCTTGAATGTGAAGACAACTAATTTGTGTTTCTTTTTTCTGAAATGGGTTCTCATATAAAATTTCTAAAAGATCTTCATCCACTAACTCATCATCACTATACAATTTTTCCAAATATTCAATGAAACCTTTAGCATGCATACAACAATCTTGAACCAGCAACAAGGAGGGGTATTGGTTTTGGTAATGTTCATGAAATACTGTATGAAAATCAGTAAGGGGAGATAAACTTTCTGATGGTAACCCTTCATACCATGACTTTGCATCTCCTTCTAGAGTAGCCATGAACATTTTCATTAAAGAATCCTCATGCAATTTAACTCCCAGCTTATGTATATGTATATGAAATCTAACTAAATGAAGGGCAGCATCATCATTCTTTTGATCTTTAAACTTTGGAAGACCTGTTTGCCAATCCACTTTAGGTATTCGATTTGGAAAACCAGGAATGTGAGCAAAATTCATAGGAGCATACCTTGCAGACAGAAAACTCATCTTGACAAATGAATATACTGAACCAACTCTTCAAACTTTGCAATCTTTTGACAGTGGAGTCGCCATAGGAATTCTGAAAACTGGATTCTTCAAAGATGGAGTCGCCAGGTGAAAGATGCACAACCTTGCTGATATCTAACTGTTGTTCACCATCAACAGTCAAATCTGAAAGTATGTCGTTTATACCCAGGGAAGATTTGAACCTTCGTTCCCCAGCAACGGCGCCAGTTTGTTAGCACTTAGAATGTACCCAGATTGTGAAAAGGTAGATCCCGAGGTAACAGCAAAAACCACTTTAGAATGTATTTCTGACCTAATACAATCAGAGAGGGATCTCTCACTATTTACAAAGTTTTTATACTCAAGATATTCAATCAAATACACTCAGAAGGTCAGATTTCTGATGGGACAAATAGGACAAATTTGTTTTAAAAGACTTGGTAGGATGGTCATGGAGGAGACCATTGGGCAATGGAGTCAATAATTAGATATGAAATAGGTTGCAGGAGGTAGGGTTTTGAAATTTTATGAACAGAGGCAAGGTAGGAACCATTTCCTCAGTCTTGAGGTATTAGCAGGTTGATTAGTAGACAAAGGAAGACATTCCATCAAACAGAGCACCTCTAGGGTGAATTCTGCAAGACTTTAGAAGAAAATATTTTTAAAATGCCTAAAAAATGGACCTAGAGCATGCAGGATGAATTCCAGCCCATAAAACTAATGCTCAAGCATGAAAGCAAATACAAAATGGAGTGGGAAATAGGATAAACAATCACATAAAGAAATTACTTACTGAAGAAAAAGATGGCACAAGAATCTCTGACATGAAAAAGTTTTTACATTCCTCCTCTACAAATTTGATTCATTTACTAAAAACGTGAATCCATTACAATGTAGAGCCTCCCCTCTCTTGAAAATCCTCCTCTAACTATCAATTACCTTTTCCTTTTTATAAGAAAAGTCTTTACCTAACTTAGAATTCAAAACCTAAAATAGTTACAACAAAGTTTCTCCTGCATATCTCCAATGGTGACAGATGTGTGAAATATGGGAGAGGTGTTTATAACTGGACATGTTTCCAACAAAACCCACGTCTTCATTTCTCCAGAATAATCATAATATCCTCGAAATATTCCTTTTAAGCTGCTGACTCAGATAATAAAATTGTATATTTCTGGAAACATGACCTGTAAAGATATTTAAATTTCTCCCAACCTGTGATTACTGTGTAAAAACTGAAGGAGGTTTTTTATTACAGTCCTGTTAGGAATAAAAAACTCTCTTGGTTTTGTCAAATTAAATTCCATTTGTCCAAAACATTTCTTTGAAGTTGATGGCTGGAATAGTCCTTGGAAAACATGAAAACTGGTCTGTACAACTGATTTTGTTGCTGCTGAACTGTAGCACCTGTGTGAAAAATGAAAGAGGTTATTGTATATAGGTACGTTTTGAAGAAAAGCCTCTCCCAGTTTCACAAAATACATCTTCATTTGATCTAAACAATTATTTTTGTTGGATGACTAGAACAGTCATTTCAAAATCTGAATATTTTCCCTCTGAAGATGACTTTGCTGCTCCCAATCTGTATCACCTGGGTAAAAACAGAGAGAGGTTATTGTAGATACTGATGTTATGATGAAAACAATCTTTCAGTTTTTGAAATTTCTTCTTCGTTTGCTGGAAAAAATTCGTTGAAGAAAATGACTAAAACAGTCATTTCCAGAAAAATATGCTAAGTTGCTTTTGAATCTTTGAACCGTTTATTGCAAGAGAACACACACCATTTGTCCTTGTATATATTTCTACAACTCTTTTAGGCTGGTATATTCATACCCATACCCACAAGCACAAGTAGCAGCACCACTATAAGCAGAAGAAGCAAATGATGCATTATGGTATATAGAAGTACCAGTTTATGATTGATTCTGTCGAAGTATCAGTAGTCTCAGTAGCATACACATATCCAGTAGCAGATCTTAGTTGATTGAGCTATAGATTCCGCAGAGAGGGTGGACTGTCTCTTCCCTTCAGCGCGCAGCACAAATGAAATTATTTCAAAAAACCAAGTCAAAATTATTTATAAAGGACCCCATTCCGGATCCTCCTTTCAAAATTAACCCTCATGCAACTTTCAGCTCCGGAATCATCCGTGACCGATGATCTATTCTGCCTTCAACTTTCAACCATTGGATCAAGCGCCATGTAATGAATTCCGTCGGGCTCCTTTCTTTTATCCAACGTGCAATTTCACTCTCCGAAATTCATAATAACCATTGATTATTTTTCACTTTATTTTTTATCCGTCGGATGAGCTTACCCATATACATTCCGCTGAGCACTTGGGTCTTATCTACCGTGCAATTCTGGGTTCCGTAATCATTTTCAGCCGTTGATTTAATTCACTTTAATTATCCACCGTCGGATCAACTTTACACATATGCATTCCACTGAGCTCCTTTTGTTTTAATTAATAGGAAACTTTAAGCTCTGGAATCATCCACAGCCATTGATGTGATATATCTTTAACTTTCCACCATCGGATCAAATGCCACGTACCAAATTCCCCTGGGCACTTTGGGCTTATATACCATGCAAGTCTAAGCTCCAGAATTCATAATAGTTGTTGATTTAATTCACTTTAATTCTCCGCCATCGGATTAACTTTGCACATATGCATTCCGCTCAGCCCTTTTGTTTTTAAATAATGCGCAACTTTACCCTCCGGAAATAATATTACCCGTTGATTTAATTTACCTTTTTACATTAGCCATATGATTGTTTTATGCGCTAATGTTTAGATTATACCTTAAGAAAGGTAATAACCTTGTTTAGTGCACAAACCTCCATCAAAACTTGGTTTGGTGAATAAAAGGCAGCATTTGACTTTGGAGAAATATTCAAAATTATTAATTTTTGAATATAAATAAAATATAAAACCCATTTTGTAGATTTTACTCAAAAATTAATAAATCCTTTTTTCCCCATTTGTGAAAAATTCATTTTTCTTTTTCCCTAAACTTCTTTACCTTCTCTTCTTTTCCAACTTGGACATATCTTAATGAGAAAACTTTGGAAACCAACCCAATCACCCATGAGAACTTAAAATTTCGAAGGCAATAGGAGCAATTCTGACAAAAATAAATTTAGTGTTAACAGTCCCTTTGCTCACAACCAAGGAGCTCAACGAAGGTAGCAGGATGGCTAGACAGAGTAGTCAGTTCTGCACGATTGAGCACAACCATATCTCATCGTGTGTGACCTGACTTTCCTTTCCACCTCACAGCTGGCGCAATGTGTGCGGTGTAGCTGATTCACGTCGATCGGCTCTACCAATAAGTAGAGATTCATAACAGAAATCGTATAGAATGATATATATACAGATTCAATTCAACAATGCATTTTGTTCATCCATTTACCAATTGCAAGAAACTAACATAGACTCAAGCACATTTAACATTTTATGGAGAGAAATTAGTAATGAATCACATAAACATTCACCACATCAACCATTCATTCAGACACAAGAAATAACATGGAAACCCATCTAGGAAAAACCACCAAGGTTCTCTTCATCTTGAATGAGAAAGGATATAGCACCTTGTAGTCTACAAGATGCAGACTGATCTTGAGATATGTCTTTGAGTTCAAACTTATAGTTCTCATGCTCTCTAGTTCGCTCTTCTGCTCTACTCCTACTCCTAGCGGTCTGCTCACATGGCATTCAAATCTGCGGCTCAACAACCCCTCTAATGCTACCATACTCTTTCTAATTCTACTGCTCTTCTAATCACTATGAAATGACAACAAAACCAACATCCCTCTCCATGGAATACCACTTAATAGAAAACTACTACTGAAAACTGAACAGGGATCAACGAAAACCTCACAGACCAACCTTCTAACCATTGCATCCCTCCTATTTATACTAATTTACATGGCCATGCAGGGCCAACTGCATACCAACAGTCTGTTAGCCATCACCATCAACCACCACTCTAGTTACAGCTGTGATGATCGTGACTTGAAACAAGGCACTATTATCCTGACTTACAAATATATTCTCATACGTGCGTAGCTCCAGGATTATGCCATCCTATACGGTTATGATCTGGATTCTGCATCTATCACTTTCCAGCCATTTTCCCCTTGTGCATTTCCATGATTTCATTTCCTTTTCCACACACCTCTCTGTTCTGCCTTCACGGGCCCTTTACGTCCTTCGCAGTCTTCCTTTTCTTCTATCGCGCACGCAGTGCATTTTCCTTGGTTGCGCGCGCAAACTTCCTTCTTTTGCCCCTTTCCCAAGCCAACAGGAATGTAGCAGGGATTTCTCCCTTACTACAGGGTAGGAAGGGCTACCTTCCATCTATAGGACATAAGGGTAGGGTTCCTGATGGTAATGCAAGAAAAACTGAGCATAAATGGAAGAAAGAGTAGAAAGGAAAGAGATGGAAACCCTGCACATAAGGTTAGACTCCAGAACCCTGCATACACTTATTAGAACATGAAATAAACTTCCAAGAAAACTGAGTTAGAAAAAAACTAAAATAAAAATGAAATTACACAAAATATTATACCTCTTGGTGGAAATGGGCCACCATGCCCTAGCTTGGAGAAGCACCTCTCTCTTGGCAATGGGGGAGCTATGGCTCAAAGGGACAATGGATGAGAGGGAGTGTGGGTCGCTTGAGAGACAAATGGTCTGAAGGCATCCACTCAGGAAACATAATAGTATGCAAGGGAGGAATGTTTTGAGAGTGACCCCCACCCCTCTATTTATAGCTTTTTTAGGGTTCTAAGCACCTCGCCAGGGATTTAGCCCCTTTTTGGGGATTTTAGCCCCTTTCACTCAATCTTTAGCTCCTTTTAGGGTTTTAGGCTCCTTTAAGGGGTTTTAGCCCCCTTTTGGAGGCTTTAGCCCTATGAGAGCTATTTAGGCTCTTTTTAGGGGATTTTAAGCCCTTTTTCCTGTTTTTAAGACTTCTTGAGGGTGTGGGGGTCAAATGGGGTCCAATGAGGGTCGTGCATAGGTGTTCCTGTGTGGTGTAGGCCATGTAGAGCCGAGTGAGGTATTTTTTTGGTTAACAGATTGTCCCCTGATGTGTGAGGGTGGAATCTCATCATATGGCCGATGGAAATCATAGGGTTTTCTGTGAAGAGGTGGTGCTTCCGAGGCTGGGGCATGATGGCTTTTTGTTTTTGTATTAATATGGTTCCCATAAATGGGTGAGATACAAATAATGTGTGATTTGTATATGGACGAGGCAGGCATCCCCATGCTCGTAACAATGTCAAAAGAATAATGTGATATATGCTCTATAATACAAGAGTTGATCATGTACAACTGATGATACATAATGGTTGTCTCAATGAGAAGCTAAATACAATAATGATCCAAAGAACTACTACATTGGACCCATGGAATTCTCATGGAATGCTATATTTTCATGACCGATAGCCTGTTGGATATGGAACGGTACATAGCTGTATAGACTCACTGATGGGGAGTCAGAGTCTCTATGGTACAAGTATGTTGTATCAATCATAAATCTATATAGAAGCACTGTTGGGGCTTCTGAACACTGTCTCCAATGCAACCCAAAAATCACAAGGGACATAAACCTGTTTAGCTCCCTTGAATAGACTCATCCATGTGCTATATTCAGGTGACATCTAAAGTCTTTGACCAAATACTACACGGACCAATACCCTGTACGAATCTTAGTGGTGTGATGATGTAGTTGGAGTCGAGCACGTGAGAAACAACCATCCCAAGAGGCATTAAGGACTCCTCTCAAGTGGTCCAAGGAACTCATCAATGAGGTTAATGAAACCAATATACAAGGATCTCTAGGTCTATCCTCTAGAATATGTGTGTTGTCGTCGACAGAGGGAGACCTACCCCAGGTCAAGGAAATGGTGTTTCCTTGACCAAAAGCACAAGGGAGATAACCGAAAGATGTGACACAATCTAAGGACTGACCCACTGAATTGGGGGGGTGAGGGAAAGAGTTGAACAGGGGCAGAGGGAGTGTAGTAGACTCAAACTTCATTTTTTCAGAGTATGATGGCAGGGCAGACCAGGCAACAAATGAAACTGGATCATGGGAATCGGATCATAGCTGTAATACCGAGATTGTCACTGCAGATGGGAAACACTTGGGGGAGGTAGACACTTTTGATATTGGTGGGATCCAAGGAAGACACATTACAGAGTACTCTAAACAAAGGTGATTGAAAGTGGGAATGCTGTCAAACTATTTTCTATGGGGTGGTGTCTAGAGATGTCATTGTGGTACGATCTCATGGATTTTTGGCAAGCCCGAGAAAGTAAATGCTCAATGGTGATTTCAATTTTAGAGAGTCTGAAAGCACAAAGAAGACTCCAGTGGGGGATATTTTTCATTGGTAGTCTCCTGTGCCCAAAAAAGTATAAAAGTATACATAGGAGAGCTCGCCCATCCTGTAGGGGATGAGATACTTCTTTACCGTTGGTAGTCCAATCACTCTAGAAAAGGTTAAACCTATACTGAATGGATGGTCATTAATACTTTTACGAGCATGAAAGAAACCAATTTTTCTTGGCAATATTTTCTTGATTAGATGGATGGAAAAGAGATTAATGACAACCCATGGTGAGCTTTTTGTAAAGTTTGGCCCCTCTGCTCGAGAAAGCATAAAAATATGCAGAGGGGAACGGTCTTGGGTTGAATGTGCCAAGGTGCTCCTTTTCATTTAAAAATATGCAGAGGGGAACGGTCTTGGGTTGAATGTGACAAGGTGCTCCTTTTCATTTGATGGTCTACATAGTCCACAAAAGGATATAAACGAGATGATGTAGACACCCTTTCCTATACTTTAACAAGTGGGAAAGGAAGCAGCTACGCTCAGCCATCTTTTCATTATTTTAGGAGTTCAAAAAGATCTTAAAAGAAACTCTAGTATCGTCAAATAATTGTGGTGGCACAGGTAGTGCCCCATGTTGGGACGGTGGACAGTGGTCCAAAGGTCATCCATGCAGTATGGACAGAGCAGGTGGCTCTTAAACATACCAATACATGCACAGGATAGATCACGATAGAGGCACGTGAGTCGATGCAGAAGAGGCACACAAACCAAGGTGGCTCTCGAACAGAGGTCAGGACAGTCATGTGTGAATTGTGGTGGACGGACTTGACTACATGTGATGTGCATGTAAGTCTAGAGGTAGTTATACACCCAATACATGCAAAGGAAATGATCCGTCCTCCAGACGATGGTCTAGAGATCCGCATAAGGTGCGGTGGATAGAGTAGACAACTATATGTTAAAATGAAAATGATGTTCCTTATGGGTGGTGGCCTGAGAACCCGCATGAGTAGTGGTAGGCAAGTGTGATGCAAGTACAAGTCCACGGACACTTGCATCACCATGATATGGCTCATGAATAGAGGTAACTTCTGGGGAGTGGTCTTGAAATTTGTTTGTTAAACATGAGAGGATGGTCTCATAAGGAGATAGAGGGCAGAATTCTGAAACCAATGGCGTGAATGGCATCTCAAATGGACTCTGTATGGTCATGTTGTGTCGAACGAGAGAAATTAGGTTAAATAGGGCCTATATAAGGGTGGGGACCACTTTGTGAAGTGTCATTGTCATTGTTCACTGCAAGGTTGGAGAGGTGGGCCCTAGATTTTCATTTTTTTATTTCTCTTGTTCTGATCAATGGTTTTGAGTTCCGTGACTTGCAGGTAAGAGATCTTTCCAAATATCTTCTTTTTGGTGGTTTACATTCTACATTTGGTCGCTTGAAGGTCCTCCAAGAGCCTATTGGAGTTTCAAGGATCCAATTCAAACCTTTCGAGGGAAAAAGAGCAACCTGGTTGCTCACTTTTCCCAAACAGGTGTGACTTGGCCTCTAGGTCACATTTTTTTATGAGAGTAGTGGCTAACATTTGTGTTTTTCTTGTGTAGGATGGCTTAGATTAAGTGTCAAGAGAGAGACTGGAAAGACCTCTGGGAGGCATCATTACGGGATGGGAATGTGCATGATACACTAGCCCATAATGGTTTACTGAAGTTCATGAGGATACCCCTTATGAAGAGCTTGCGTTTGTTGCTGCAAACATTGGTGAGCTTTTGGAATATTGGGGAGGAGGCCTTCCTCTTCTAGGGCCAGTGTGTTGAGATCATGCTAGTGGATGCGTACTTCGTGACTGGGCTCCTGATGTTGGGAGTTGTTGGTGACTTAGCATTGGTGTTGTCTTGAGGGGAGACATTGGAGGAGCTATGTGATAGGCATGGTTAGACTACTGCATATGTGCGTGGTTCATACATCTTGATGTGTGACATTGAGGACCTATCGACACGGGTGGTGGCGATATCACTGCTGCGTATCTTAGGTTCCATAGGGAGCCACAAGATATCCGGAGGGCAGCTGCAATTGGTAGAGCGTGCTATGGGGGGCACGTACTATGGGTGGGCCCAGATGTATCTTTAGGCTGTTTTGCGTTAGATGAACAATGCAAAGAAATCTAGGGTAGGATTTTGCTTTTGCTCCTTTCTATGTGCTTTTTTTTTGAAAAAGTTCCTACTCTGCGTCCGCATCGGGCTGGGCAAGATAGTGTTCCACGGGAGCCATGGATGTGTAGGTGGTGCCAGATGATGGTACAAGAGGGTGGGGGCAGAGTGGGATGCTTCTTCACTAAGGAGCTATTGGAGCAATGGCGTCAGCTTCCATTGGTCATTGAGGAGTACACGTATGCAGGTATGAATTATCATGGGGACCTCGAGATGCCCCAACCTCCGGGCCAGGCATGGGACAAGCTAGTATGTATGTGTGATGTGTTTATGTTCATCTTTATACATAGTGTAGTTGAGCTGGTTGATAGTTGTATGATTATATCTGTAGAATGATGGTGTCCTTGTTTGTGTATGCAAATATTGGTCCACGCTCACCACTCAGGTATCAGAGGCGAGTGGTTTATATTGCACCTACGGCGGTTCCTGCGGGGAACTCTCATAGGTGATAGTGAGAGGTGGATGAGTTTCTTCCAAATCTAGAGCGGCTTACTGATGGGATCTCTGATGATGGATGGAAGGATTTGAACCATGATATGATTGCTACCATTCGTAGTTTTCCTCTAGGGTGTATTTCTTTGATGAGGAGGGTGGTCGTGGCCTGCGATTACCTTTGTCGGGCAGCGAGAGGCGATCTTCCTGCAGAGGATGAGTCTTCTGAGGAAGATGATGGTACTGAGTCAGATGATGAGTCTGAGTTAGATTAGCAGCCAGTGGGGCTGCCCCTAGTGCGTTGGTGCACTTAGGATTTTTTGCATTGTTATGAATATTTAGCTGAGAAAGCATATGTGGCTTCTCATTTTGTATTGGACATATTTTGGACATCCGACTTATCTATCTATATATATTTTTGACGCATGTGAATGCACTTTTATGGTTTTATATGCAAGTCTTTTTATGATGATGTGAAATGCAGTGCCTAGATGATGTATTTTTACACTTCTGTGTGTGTTTTATATATGATTAAGCATAATGTTATGGTTGTATGCTTCCTATATGCGATTATGAATGTGCCAATTTAGAATGTCATTCGCCATTTGATCTACTACACCATTGAGGTTTTTGGGAACATATGTGAATGTAATGGATTCAAATGTTCTAACCATCTATTTAGTGCACAGGAATTTTCTAAAGAGGCAAGGATCATGTACCCGGTAGTAGTTGTTCAACTGAGAAACAAGAATTTGGGAGTTAAGAAGACATCGAGATGGTGAATTCCTAATTGGAGAGCAGTGGCCAAAAGGAAATTGACACCATCATACTCATCATATTTGTTGGTTGCACTACCCATGCATATTCCGTCGATATGAATCAACTCGTGTGACGGGGAGTAGATAACCCGTGCAACCGAGGCGAGGTTCAGAGACCATCTGCTCACTCCATCAGCAAATCCAATGTACATGTCTGAGGTAGTATCCATCTGGAGCAGTGAGGGGAAAAAATACATAAGACTCACTTTTGAAAAATCTGTAAAATAGAAAATAAAAGACTATAATACAAGCTATACTAACGTCACTCAAAGAGGTGAAGTTAGAGGGAAAGTGGTTTGGAATTTTAGGGGATCAACGACCATTCCATTGTATGACATGATGAACCCTAGGAGACAGCCCGTTGGGACATAGAAACCACACCTGAAAGGGTTCAAGCAGATTTTGTACTTGCGACATTGTAAGAAGGCTTGCCGCAAGTCGTCTATGTGTTGTGCTTGCTCCTGTGACTGCGTAATGATGTTGTCAAGATAAACCAACATGATGTGAATGAGGTTGTGGAAACAGTGTGTCATGGCACACTGGAAGGTGGCTCCAACATTTTTTAGGCCCAAGGGCATGACTCGATAGGGGAATGTGCCCCATGGGGTTGTGAATGCAATCTTGTAACGATCTTCTTTCCGGATCTGGATTTGGTTATATCCGAAAAATCCATCCATGAAGGAAAAGACCTCATGTCCAGCGCATGGATCGATAATCTGGTCGACGAAGGGTGTTGGGAAGTTGTGTTTGGGACACGTCCCATTTTGATCATGGAAGTCTGTGCAAACATGGATGGTATCCTATTTTTTATTCATGAGAATAGGTTTATAAACCCAAGTGGTGCGCAACTTCTCTATCTTAGCTTTGACTGTGGCCACTTTGGAAGGATGGATGGGCTGTTGCTTTTGGTGCACGGGGGCCACATCAGGCCATGTGTTGATGTGGTGTTCCACGATGGATGGATCCAACCCAGGAATTTTAGTGCAAGACTAGGAAAAGATGTCGTGGAATTCTTGGAAGAGAGCTTTGTAGGAAGCAACTTATTCCAGGGAAGAGGATGCCCCCAACATGATTTCTTCAATGACCTCGGGATTGGTTGAGATGTTGATTTTTATGGTTGGCGAGATGTTGGCCATGTTCACTTCTTTCAAGGCGTCAGGTGTCGAAATGGGGTTTTCGAACCAGTCGACTTTCCCATGAATGAAATCTTTGGTTTCGACGAAAAACTGGTCGGACTGTGACACAAGTTTTTCGAGGAGGAAGAACGAGCGATGGTGCATGTCGTCCCATGGGTATTCCAGGGTTCTTAAGGATTCAAGTATCTCCTCATAATTGAGGAAGCAACGAAGAGACAGGTCTGATGGACCATCATTGATGGTGGAGACAAGAGGGTCAGTAGAACTGGACATCATGTAAATGGACATGGTGTCTGAAGAAGGAGGTTGGGGGTGAACTTCTTCGATCAGGGTGATCTCAGATTCAAGGGAATGTTGACGAAGTTTGGTTAAAGCCATTCAAAACTCAGGCAAGTCTTGGAAATGGTTAGAATAATGTCCATACAATCCGCAAAGGGTGCAAGCATGGTTTTTTCTCAATGACTTGTTTCTCGCTATTGACGCGCTTGGAAGTTCAAGCACGGGGAGGTTCTCAGTTGTATCCAATGTGCATGGATCATAGGAATCTCAGGGAAGTTCTGAGTTGGATGGCCGTATTCTTTGCAGATGGTGCAAGGCATGATTTGTTGAGGTTCTATGGTAGCTTTCGCATTCTTACCCCTAGCCCTTTTTGGGTGAGGCGATGTAGGTGTGGGTGTCGTGGTTGGTTTTTGTGGGCCATGTGGAGGATGATATTTGACCGCAATGGGTTGCATGAGGGTTAAGACTACCTGGGGAATTGGTGGTTGAGTTGGTGGATCAAGATACCACATGGGAATTCCCAATGTAAAGTTGGGTAAGTTTAAGGTGCCCATTACTGGCTTGCTCATGACACCAGGCGGGGGAAAGAGGAAGGGAATTGTGTGGGCTGGAGAGGAGCCCAGATAACTCCCTTATGGTTGTATGTGGGGATGAGGTTGTGGTTGAAACTGTGCATAATGTTGCGGCTGTGGATGATGTTGTGGCTGCTGTTGATGTTGCAGCTGCGGATGGTGTTGTGGTTGTGGTTCAGGTTGTGGTTGCGTTTGTTGTTTGGGTACAGCGGTGCTGGATGAGAGCATGCACAAGTCTGCAGTCTCATTTGGTGTCAGTGATGGTGACACTAAGGGGAAAGAAGTCATCATGGTGGTATCGGAAAACAACCCAGGGCCCACATTCAACAATGGGGAGGCTGGTACGTTGTCAACCATGGTGTTGACCATAGGGATAACATTGGTGGGTGTGGTCAACCCTTTTGGATCAATGGTGTTGATCGTAGGGATAACATTGGCAGGTGCCATTAGCCCTTGCGGATCATGATAAGTTAGTTTGTCAACCATCATGATTTTTCCTTTGTGGGGGAACATCATGAGACAGAAGAAAGTTGATGCTATGGCTCTCATGGCATACATATAACTTCTTCCGAGGAGAAGGTTTTAGTTGAATTGAGTGTTGACAACCTCTATGTCAATCAAAACTGTCTTCCCAGCTAAGGTGATGGGGACATGGGGGAGGATTCCTTAGGATTTGGTAGGATGGTCATCATAAGCCCGCAGAATTGTGGAGGATGGTTGCAAAATTGGGGATCCAAGTTTCTACCAAACTAGGGTAGACATAACGCACGCGGATGCCCCCTCATCAACTATGCACTGGAGCACGACCAAATTTCAGATAGACACCGAAATTTGAAAGGTAATGGTTGATGGCATTCACGATTCTCCATTCTCGGTGTCGAATGTGATCAACTTAGAGTCAGAGGGGCCTATGGCCGCAAGGGTGGCTAGTAAGGCTTTCTGCTATGTTGGGAAAGTTTTGAGTACCTCAACAGTGGACATGGCGGTAGGTGTTTGGGACAAATCATCCACGATGTTGTAGATGACAATAGGTCTAGCTGTAGCGTTGTTGGAAAATCGACATATGGGGGGGCGCAGGAAAGGGGGTAACTGAAGAGCTGCATTGACCATTTTATACATAGATGTCGTTGATGTGTCAGTGGGTTCAATGTTGGTTCCGTACTTATTTCATCTAGTTTATAGATTGACCTCTTTAGTTGTCATAGCTAGCAGGTGGTGGACACCTATTTCTGCCATGGGAGGTGCCCCCGGAGCGTTGGAATTGGGTTTGGGAGGGGGTGCGGTTGCCACCAATCCTTGGACTAGTAATGGGTTTTGGAGCACCATAGGAGGAAGTCCTTGTGGTGTCAAGTTGGGTTGGGCTTGGTCCGTTGTATTGGTGGAATGTTGAACCTTGTTTCTAATGTCTTGTTTAGCGTGACGCATGAAGGGACACTATTGTAATCTCATAGATCACATAAGGTTACCAATAATACATACTAAAACATACATACATAACAGAGACAAGAGACAAGAACTAATATATTGAATAACATATTATATTAGCATGAGAGGGTCCATACAATACAGAGAACTTAACCGAGTTCTCATCTAGCTCAATAGCCTAATATATATGATTACAAAACAATTACAAAATAACTACCTATCGGTTCAATGAACCGACATGACCTTAGGTGGCCGGCCTAATCTCTAGTTTAGTCAGCCAACCGACTTAGTCCACTGATAGACTTAGTTAGTTGATCGACTAATTCGGCTATCATTCAAGTCGACTTATCAACTTGCTCCTCCAACACCTCCGCCACGAGCAAAACATTTCTTCATCCCGAAGAAACAGGGAGGTACAAAATTCTTTCTGTCTATCTTAGTAGTCATTATGCTGTGCCTGGTATTCATGGGCTATGAAGTCTGATGGTCGGTCTTTTCTGTAGATAGACTTCGACAATTGCTGGGGCTATCACTACTAGGTGATGTTGGAAATCTGTCCAACTTTGCAATATTTTCTGGATGTCGATGTTGAGTGTAGTCAGACTTGATAAGATCGACATGTTCTCTAAAATGGAGAATTCAGCTATTCTCTCCATGTCGGGACCCATAAACTGGTCCTTCTCCTTTGCAGTCTCGACAAGTCATTTCATTTGTGGGTAGATGATGTCAACTTTTTCCAAGTTGGGGATAGCTTGGTGCACCCACTGATGTGCTTCCCTCTCAAGTTTCTATAGCTTGGCTGTCTCAAGCACTAATTGTTCTTCTATTGTGGTTCTGAGTGCTTCATTAGTGGTTTTCCTATTTTCAAGTGCTTGGATCCCTTGTCGAGTCTACCGAGTTTGCTGATATACTTGCTCGTAGTAAGCAGGCCAGTCTCGCAGTATTTCTTTAGTGATTATGGACTCCTCCATGTGATCTTGCAGCACTTTATAAGCTTCAGAAAAGGTTGTGTGTTGTGCCATTAGGATGTGGGCAGTTTATTCTTTTTGCTCCTCCTTTGTTTCTTGAATCTGTGCTTGGAGTGTCAACACCATGCTTTCAAATAGCTGATACGCTCTTTCGAGCGGTTTGTCGGTGTTGACCTCTACGGGGCATGGCATTACTGATTGTGCAAGGTTTCTTCGTTTGTTGAGGAACTCGACCGGTTCTTCGACCTTATTTTTGAGTTCCTTATGTCTCTATTGGCTCCTTGTCTTTGCTTCGACTGCTAGGGTTTTCAGGAGTTTTCCTAGATCTGCATCGATCAGTGAGGTTGCATATTTCAATTTGATATGGACCTTTGATGGTTGTCCATGATACCCCTTCTTCTATTTCTCCTTCCTATTCTTATGCTTTTCCGTCTCTGTTTGTGTCGGCACCTGTGTACCTACAAAAGTTGAGCTGGGATTTTCGGTTTGTGGTATAGTGGTTGATGGTTTCTCCATTTGGGGAGGTGGGATGACTACTGCCTCTGGTTGGTTAGATGCAGGGGGTGCAGAAGTGGATGCAGTTGGTGCTGATGGTTGTGGTGGGGCTTGTTCTAAGTCGAGGGGTGGTGGTGGTGGTGATGGAGTTGGTGAATGGTCAGGGGTGATTGGGTTGTCGGCCTGGGGAGGTGAGTCCAAGTCAGAGAACATTTGGTTAATTTGTTAATTTATGTCCTCGTCATTTTCTTCTCCTCCGGTCAGTACAGTGGTTGGCAGGTTGGTTTGGGGTATAGTTGGAGTGATAGTCATGGTCCAACGTGTGGTAACTTCAGCTTCCTTGTCAGGATTTATCTCGAAAGTCGAAGTGATATTTGCAAAGGTTCGTGACTGGAATTCATGGCCTGGTTGGTATCCACCGACCTTGAAGAGAGGTGATTTTGTGGATAGCTTCTGTACCAACATGAATATCTCACGCAATTTCTCAATGAATGCCTGCAAATATCTGTCCTTGTTGAACTTTACTTTGACAGATTTTGACATAGAATTTTTGCTCAAGTCGAGTGGGCTTATCGAATGCTGTTCTGGTACATTCTCCTCTGTTAATTTTGTCGAGGATGGAGGTGGAGGTGTATAAACAAGATCTATGACATTCTCAGGCATAGTCGTGTTGGTGATCTTGGCTTTCTTTGGTTGTCCTGGTAGTGCTCTTGCCTCGACAAATCTTTGGAACTGGGTTTCCATTGGCACTTTATTTGCTACGGCATCTTCTATTATGTCGATGGCCGTACCTCCCTGTTCCTCCTCATCATCTGATGATTCTGTAATGATAATCTTGCACTTACCTTTTCCATGTTGTTGTTGTTGTGTTCTTATATTTTTTCTTGTAGCTTCTATCTCTTTCGATAAATTTTTTATAATGCCTTTTGTGATATCATACTCTGGGTTTTCTGGTTTTATATCTCCCCTTGGCTCCTGGGTCGAGATGAGACTTTTTGTAGCCAGAGTGATTACCTGCTGCTCTGCTTTTGTTTCTTCTGTCTATGGTTCTGCCCTCTATGCTATCGGAGGTTTGATGATGATTTGAATTCGACCAGTGTGTTTGACCGCTATATCCTCCGACACAAAGGTACTGATGTAGAGGTTCAGCTCATAGTCTTCTTCTTTCTCTTGGTCAGTTAAAGGCTCCTCGATCGAGAAGTCTATCTTCTTTGCTATCGCAGGTACTGGTATTTTTGTTTTATCTTGTCGAGACAACTCCTGAAAGATCTGGTCGACCGATTGATAATAGTCAAGGGATTTTGCATTTGATTCGGTGCCCTACATGTACCCCACCGAAGTATGGTCGAGCTCTAGCTAGATGTGGGACTTTGTCGGTAGACTTCGTCAGATGTTTTGAGGCACCCTCCATCTATTCATGTGGATTTTTACCTGTTGGAGCCAGTTCTCCAACATCACTTTTCCATCTTCAAGTTCCTTCAAGGTTCCGTTCTGGGAGAATGGTTTGAATCTCCACATGTGGAACCTTGTTGGTTCTTGAAAAATTGAGTTTCCTTCAGGGAAAATATGGTACATGACTATCCATAGTATGAGGGAGGGAAACCTGATGATTCCTCCCATATCTTGGCATCTTTCACAGATGGTCTTGACCATGTCGAAGACATATTCATCCCATCTGTATATATTTCCATTTGTCGCAATGGTGTTGACAACTTCCAACATGTCTAATTTGAGGTCGCTGCCTCGATTTTCCAGGGTGAGTGTTATGGCTATTATTTTAGCCAAAATCTGTGGCGTTCGGGCTGTGATTTGACTAATCATCAACCCCTTCAAGTTTTTTCCCGAAGCTGACCCAGTTAGTTCTTCAACCAGTCCTTCCTTAATACCGACTAGTACTGGGTCTCCTGTGTTTGAGAGACCTATCAGCTTGGAGATGACTTCCCCAGAGATGTCGACCAGTTGGTCGAAGTAGAACTGGTTATTGTGGTACCGACTAATGATCAATTTTATGGTTTTTTTCCTTGGGCATGAGCGGTGCATTGACATAGTTGAAGATGGTACTATATTTTATTTTCTTTGCAGTTTGAGTAGGCTTCTTGTTGACATAATCCCATTCTTGCATCTTGGTCCATAGTTTTTTCCATGAGCCTTCGTGCACCTTAGCATTCTTAATGTTCTTTAGCATTCAGAGTAAAGGTGTTTCTGTAGTCTGTAATTCCTTGGCTTTGGCTAAGACTCTAGTCTGTTTGGGTGCCATCTTGTCGGTTTGGTGGTCGATTTCGCTAAGGTATTCTCGACTTTCAGTCATCTGGATGTTGTGATGCTCTCTTGGTATGAATTGCAGTGATGATCCTTCGGCGGTCCAGTATTTATAGGGGATGCTTTGGATTTTTTTGTCAAGAACTGTAATAATGCCAGACATGATGTTCCAGCTAGAAGACTTGAGTGTGCGTTAATGGTGAATTTCTTTCGTTGCTCGAGGTCATGAATGCGCGATGGGACTATCGAGGTCGTCGGTCGATGTCGGTTATGAAAATGGTCGATGGCATTATGTCGATGGGCATGATGTTAGTTTTCGAAGTGGTAATTTCCTATCATAGTTTTCTGCATGTATGTTATTATTTTTCTTTTTGTATTTTTAGATTTTTATAGCTTTTGGTTTAACCGTTATGGTCGTTATAGGATTTTTTTTCACTCTGTTTATTTCTAGTTTTTGTATCATTTTAGTCGGGCTCCATTAACGCGTTTCTGAAATATTATGCCTTGTAACGTCCTTAGTTTGACTGATCCATTGGTATGTATCTCTTCGACAACATAGGGTCCCATCCATTCTGTATGGATATTTTTAGGTTTACTTTTTACCCGATTATTATATAGTAAAGCAAGATATCCTACCGATAAGTTTTTGTTTTTGATGTTTCTATCATGCTGTGCTTTCTATTGTTGTTTCTAGATTTCTTGATGTTGTCTTGCCATTAGTCGGTGTTCTTCGAGTTTGCTTAGTTTCAATAGTCGGTCCTTTATTCCTTATTCGACATTCACATGTAGGATATCTATGATAATAGGTGTCAGTTGTCGGAAGTGTAGTGGAACTACTGCTTCTTGTCCATAGACTAGTCGAAAAAGAGTTTGGTCGGTCGAGCGTTTATATGTTGTTCTGTATGCCCATAATACTGCAGGTATTTTCTCGTCCCAGTCATCCTTATTTGCATTAAATATTTTGGTTATTCCTCTTGTTGATGTTTTATTAAATGCTTCAATTACTCCATTCAAATGAGGATGATATGTTGTACTTCGACAGTGGTCGATTTGGAATTGGTCAATTAGGGTTTTGATAGTTCTATTGATGAAGTGTGTTCCCTAGTCACTAATTAGGGTTAGTGGACATCCAAATCTAGTGATGATATTCTCATAGATAAACTTAGCAACTATCTCACTAGAACATGTGTCAACTGGTTTGGTCTCTGCCCATTTAGTTACATATTCGACTGCAGTTATGATGTACCTTGCCCCTGTTCTTTTTCCTGGTATAGGGAATGGTCCTATGAAGCTGATGACCCAAATTTTGAATGTCAAACTTGGGTTTACTGATATTGAAGGCATTTTTGTGCTAGGGAGAGGTCTACCTAGTCGTTGACATATGTTACATTGACTGACAAAAGTTTTGCAATCTCTATGAATTGTCGACCACCATAACCCTGACTGTTGGATTTTCTTTACAGTTATGTCTTCTTGGAAATGTCCTCCTGCAGGTCCATAATGTGCTTAATGCATAATGTTGTCTCGTTCATGTTCTAGTACACACCTTCTAAGGATGTCATCTAATCCCATTTTGTATAAGAATCCATTTATAAGACTGTATGGTGAAACCTTTATAGATAAGATCTACTTCTTCTTTGTACTCATTCCTTCTGGTGCTTGTCCATCTTCTATGAACTGGGCTATTTCTTCTAATTCTATTGGGACTACTTCTATCTAAAATATATGTGCATCAGGTAAGTCATCTTCGACTCCTGTCAGCTCTTCTCCTGTGTTGATTCAGGATAAATGGTTGGGACTGACATTTAAATTTCCTGGTCTGATAACAACTTCAAATTCAAATTCTTGGAATAATAGTAGCCATCGACAAATCCTTCCATGATGTAGTGGTTTATTGATGAGATATTTAAGTGCCTGATGGTCTGTATAGAATATAAATGGGTTAGCTAGAAGATAATGTCGATATTTTTGTAATGCGAAGACCATTCCTAATGCTTCTCTTTCTGTTGTCGAATAGTTTCTCTCAGCTTTGTTTAATTTTCTACTACTGTAAACTATAGGATAATCCATTCCATCGTCTTTTGGTTGAGTTAATATTGCTCCTATTTCTAGGCCTGATGCATCAATATGAACATGGAATTTGATCGACCAGTTTGGAAACCTTAGGATTGGTGCTTTGACTAGTTTTCTTTTTAATTTTTCAAATGATAGATGGCACTCTTCTGTCCAGTTGAACTCTTTATCTTCCCTTAACAGCTCTTCTAGTGCATAGGTCATATCTGAATAATACCTTATAAATTTTATGTAATAACCTGTGTAACCAAGTAGCACCCTGACTTGTTTTGGGTTTACTGGTGGTTTTAGGTCAAGGATAATTTTGATTTTTGCAAATTCAACCTTAATACCTTCCTTACATACAATGTGCCATAATAATATCCCTATGGGGGTCACAAATATGCATTTCCTGATGTTCAGAGATAGTTGAATTTGTCAACATCTCTCCAACATAATCCTGAGCCATTTGCAATGATCTTTGAACATGGAGTATATTGTCCAATCATCAAAGTATACTACCATGGTCTTGTAAATATATTCTTGAAATGTTTTGACAACAATTCTAGAAAATACTATAGGTGCATTCTTTAATCCAAAAGGATTAACCTTATAAGCAAATGAGCCAAATTCACATACAAAGGTTGTCTTTTGCTGGTCTTCTTTAGCTATTGGCACTTGGTTATAACCTGAGAATCCATCTGTAAATGAATAGCATTCATGTCCTGCAACCTCATTTAAGATTTCATCTGCATAAGGAGTTGGAAATGGGTCTGTTAGTTTCACTTTATTTAGTTCTCTGAAGTCGACACAAATTCTTAGTTTGGTCGGATCATGTTTCTTAGGTTGTACAACCATTGGACTTGCCCATTCTGATTGGTCAATAGGATAGATGATTCCTGCTGCAAGCATGTTATCAATTTTCTTTTTAACTATCTCTTTGTATTTGTGAGTTAGCTTATATGGTCTTTTCTTCGCAGGTCGATAATCAGGTTTAGTGTCAATCTTCATTTCTCCAATTTCGTGGACTAACAATTTGTGGTCTTTATAATCTCTAGCAAACACATCTTGGAAATCTTTTAATAAGTTCACTATCCCTGTGGTCTGCTCTTGACTCTAGTAGTCACCAATCTTTGCCATTTTTGGTCGATCATCATTTGAGATGTCGAATTCTCTAGTTTTGACTTTAGCATCTAGCCATTCTGGTGCTTTGGCTTCATTTATTGGTCGACTTCCTTCCTTAAACTGTGAGAATGTGGTAGGGAAGTCAGCTATAGTCATTATGTCGGTATCTTGTTTGTCGATTGTTTCCACTTTAAGGAACGTAAAAATAGGTTTGGTCATTTCGACATGGTTTGATTTCAATCTAAAGCTTTTCCCTTCTGTATTTTCATTTTCTAACGATAGTCTTGTCGACTGTCGTTTTGTCCCGGTTTGTATATTGTTGCATTTCATTGTCTGTCGGTTATTTTTTAAGGGTTTGTTTTCTATTGGCTGTATAAAGTGTTTAATCTATTTTGCTGGTTCAACCAAGTTTTCATTTTGTGGGATAAAGTTAAAATATTTAATGAAATTTTATCTGATTTCATGCCATAAGAATGTTTCACCTATAGCTTCTTCCATTTTATACCATTTGTTTGGTAAGTTGGAGAGGGTTGATGGGAACAGGTGTGGCCATGCTCGTTCATCCTTGTATCCAAGTTTTCTCAATTCTTTTTCACATGTCTTAATATGATCTTTTGGATTTTGTCCTTGAGTGAATATAGGTATCTAAGCCTGTTTGGTTAACTTCTTTCCTCCAAACCTTTCGAAAAAGTAAGTCAAAGCTGATGTCCAAGTCTGCAATCTTGTTTGATGGGTATCCCATCATCAAGAAGCTTGACCTGTAAAAGTTTATACTAGGCTTTGAAGCCGTCCATGGTCACCAATATTTTTGGAAACTTGTTCTACATGCATGACTAGTGATTCTCTTTCCTTGTATCTTGGTATTTGTGTAGTATTTACATTGGTAGGTTGTAAAGTAGGGTATTCCCTAATTTTCTTCTCAAATATTTTTGGGACAATGGACACTATGAAGCACTGCTAGGTGGGATTTTTATGCACTTTTTGAATAGTCCAACACCCTCTTGGTTGTGTTTCGTAGTTCTTGATCTCCCAGTCATATAATTATGCGTCTGAATTGTAACCGATTGAGTCTTGGTTTCCTAAATGAAGTTCTCCATAGATATTAGGTTATGTATAATCTGCATTGTTTTGAATCTGGTAAAGTTGTCAAATGTCAACTTCTTCATCGATAGGTTCAGTCCAAGGTTCTCCTTGAGATGGATGAATAGGTACAATGACCTTTTGTCCATTTCCTTTTAATTTGATTCTTGCTTTGTCCTAGGATATCGATGCTTTCATACTTCTACCCAAAGGTCAACCTACTAACACTGGGAAGGAACTATATCCTTCCTTAGGGTCAATGATTTCGAAGTCGACTTTGGTCGAGATTCTTTTTATAGTTGTGTCAACATTTTTCTAGACTCCAATAGGTTCAATTAGGCCCTGGTTGGCTAGTTTTAGGTATGTGCCTGACTCATATAGTCAAGGTTTTCCCATTTTTTCCCAAGTGTCACGAGTCATGATGTTTACTTGTGACCCAAAGTTGAGCACTACTTGTCGGACATGTTATCCTTCAATTTCAAGGTCGACAAGTGGGTCGGCATCACCTTTATCTTTATTATAAAAGTTGCAAATATTCTTTGTTTGTTTTTCGATATTGTTGTGGTTTATTTCATATAGAAAATCAATGAATTGAGATACTGAGTTGTCTTTTTGTATGAGCTGTATTAATTCTTTTATTGTGTTATGTTGATTGTCGTTAATTTGTTCCTGTCATGCAAATTCTTTGAATACATTTGTTGCTTCTTTATATGTTTGTTTTTCATTAAGTGTATCAGGGTAGACTTTTTTCTCTTTTATTTTGCTGATTCTTGGGTTATCACTTCTTGTTTTTGTCCCTTCTCGGGTTACAATATGCAATTTTTTTATGTTTATTACATCATTTTTTTGCACACACGACAAGACATTAACATTTTTCTTTGTATTTATTTTTTCCAACATGGTAGGCAATCCTCTAGTGAGTGATCCCCTACTCCACAATGAGTACAAAATTTGAGGTCAGTTCTGTCTTGATATGGACAGTATACATACTGATGTCCCTCCTTATAACATGTAAAGCATTGGATGGGTCGACATGGTCGGTTGTCTCAATTTCCAGAGAATCGACCTCGACCTCCGTAGCCTCCACACCAATTGTCATACCGACGCTCGTATATTCGGCCTTCATATCTCTGACTGTTCTGATCGTTTGGTAAGTTGTTTTGCTCATTATTTTGTGCAAATGCAGTGGTTTGGTAGACTACATGATAATTATGTCAGTTCTTCAGGTTCAAATGGCAGTCATCTGTGTTATGATTTTTAGTTTCGCAGATTACACACCAAGATGCCATGTCGTCTTCATGTTGAACGGGAAATATTTTGTTGAGTGGTTTCCATGCTCCCGGAAAATGTTGCAAAAACATTTCATCTGCATGAATCGAACGTCTTGTCGGTTGTATTCCTGTCGACAGTTGTCTTTGGAATGTTTGGCCGTCGAGCACTTTGTGCACCAGATATCCTGATTTCTGAGGTTTAATTCCTTTAAAGACTTTTGTACACTCTTAAGTTGTTCTTCTAGTCTATAATAAGTGGAGTATGCTGGTATGTCCTCATCCATTTTCACTTGGAGAGATTTTGTAAGCGCATCTTCGTAAGACTTGAATATTTCCATACTTATGTGTTGATGGATTTTCTGAGATAAACCTGCAAGAAACCACTGGATTAATAATTGTTCATCTATAACATAGTCTAATTGGCTAAGAAGGTCTTTCCATCACTTATAATAATCGCAGATAGTTTCTCCTGGGTTTTGCGATGTTGTTTTTAATTTTTTTGTTGCTAGATGTTTTGCGTCTAGAGTTTTGAAAAATGATAGAAATCATGCTTTGATCTCGGCTTTGGTTACTCTAGGTTGTGTTTCAGAAAAGGTCATATACCAAGTTAATTCCTTTTTCCTCAAGGAACTGACGAACTGTCATGTCTGTCTTTCTTCATCCATAACTTGGTTAGCCTCCCAAGTCGACTCACAGATGAACCAGTGTCGTCTGGGGTCCTCATCCCCCTCATATAGAGGAATGTGTGTTGACCCATGACCCATGTCAGAGTCACTGTCGCTACTTTCAAGTGGTGGTGGTGGTGGAGGTGAGGGTGGGGTTGGTGGGGGTAGTAGGGTTATTGGCTTATTCGCTCTGTGGAACTATGGTCGACGGAACTCTCGTTCCCGTCAATTGTCGATTCTTCTTTGACCAGTAGTCAGTTAGTGTCGATTTCTTCTGTCGATGTCCCACTGCAGTTATTTTTCTGCAGTTTTGAATGTTCTGTGTCCTCCAAAGTTGTATTTGGTAGGGGGGGTGCTCCTTCATGTGTCGGTAAAATTAAGTGGATACTTTGGTTGGAGGGTACCACTTGAAAGGTAACCCAATTTCCTTCTTCTGGTCGATGGATAATGAGGTGTCTTCCAGTGTATGTCTCGTCGTCTAGTCGACTCCATATACCAAAGTCACCAGCTCCTAGTTGGAGGTCCTCTTCGACAATAGTTTGTATCCAAGTACGCGGATTCAACATAGATAGAGTTGTTCCTTCATGGGGAGATATTAATTGGAGACCTTATGGCTGCTCTATCCATAATTCTTCCTCTGTAGGGGACACCTCTTCTTCCATGCCTTATTCTTATCGGTCATGACCCAACTCTGGCGGATTTCTTTCCTGGTCAGTCACCCTAGTACTCCTTCCTCTGTGCAGCACTAAGGCTCTTTATCTTATTTCTTCCCTCCTTTGTTCTCTCTTCCCTATCTATTTTATGAATGTCTGACATACCTTTGTGTGATACTATCTTCTTGATTTCCCTTTTCGTTGACTTCTCATTACTGGTGAATGGTATCTACTTCTAGGCGACTAGAATCCACTCCACTTTATCCTGACATATGACCAGCTACCCCCCCATAGCCTAATCGATGCTTTTAGAAAGCCTGGATAGTTCAGTCTACTTGCTTAGGAAGTATTCCCACTCCCTTTCTGCAATGAATTTTTCCCGCCTCTTTTGCTTTTATACCCAATTAGGGTTTAATGGTGGTCCATGAAGTGATGGACGAGGTTCGAAAATATGACCCACTCTCTTCTCGATCAGGAATTTAAACAGCAAGGTCAGTAAGGAACGTAGAAATTGCTCGGTGAGGTCTGTGTAAAATTTATCCTTGATGGTTTCCACCAAAGTTATTTCTTCTACTTCTTGCTCCTCGCAGAAGTTGTCGGCAATTTTTTTGAACCACTTCGACAAGTTTTCTCTTCTCCCTTGGATCATTTTTTCTAGCAACTGTTGATCTTTAGTCCCTTCCGGTTTTTTCATCCAAGAGTTTCTTCAGAAGTTGGGGCACTGATTCTACAAATTTCTCATGTGTTTCTGTAAAGAATCTTGCTTTTGCTTGTGCGGTCGTTAATATGTTTGTTTGTGCATAATTCTGCAAATAATTTATAACTTTACGTTCCCGCTAGTCCTTAATCTCCTGTTTTGATATCATCTATTTGCATACATCTCAGACATGTACTACCAAAAACGGAACCAATGTTTTAGTCTCACAAATCACATAAGGTTACCAATAATACATACTAAGCATACATACATAACAGAGACAAGAGGCAAGAACTAATAGATAGAATAACAAATTATATTAGCATGAGAGGGTCCATACAATACAGATAATTGAACTGAGTTCTCATCTGGCTCAACAGCCTAATATATATGATTACAAAATAGTTACAAAATAACTACCTGTCGGTTCGGTGAACCGACACGACCTTAGGTGGCCGACCTAATCTCTATTTTAGTCAGTCCACTGACTTAGTCGGCTAATCGACTTAGTTATATAATCGACTAAATCGGTTATCATTCAAGTCGACTTATCGACTTGTTCCTACAACAGACACTCAAATGTGTAGTGCCCGTATATCTCACATAATGTGCACGGTTGGTTTCTTCTCAATGGAGCGTTCTGTCTCGGTGCATTTGGTCGTTGAGGATTTTGGACTAGTCGGTTCATGGAGACATTGTTGGGAGGATTTGGTTGTTGACCATGTCCCTGTGGTTTATTTTTGCCTTGGTTCTGGGGTCGGCTATTCCTGGCTTGCCCTTATTGGTTATTGGGGGCTGGCTGGTTGGGACAGTTTTGTTATGCAAACACCTGTCCCAATGGAACGGGGGTGAGGGATTGAACCACTTGCACCAGTGGTGCATAGTATATTTGGGTGGGTTTTGGTGCCACAAATGTGGGCATTTGTCTTGCGTATTACTGTGCTAGCCAAGCCAAGGCCTGGGCCTGCTGTGGTGGCGTAGGTTGTGCATAAGAATTCTTGGCCCCAGACTGGGACATCATTCTTGCATAGTCCAAAGTTTGGTTTTGGTAAGCAACACTAGGAGTGTTTCTTGGTTGTGGTTGTGGAAATTGAACCAGGTGATACATTAATTTTACTCACAACAATTAACAATTGATCATGCAAAATCACTCACAAAGAGACTGAAAATTGGAGCTGAACACTAAACTGTATTAAATCAGTGTACAATAGCCAACCTTGTAAAATAATAGGTTACTGAATAAATAACATACATCAGGGATTCAAATGCATGAGGAGCAATTCGAATCTAGCATAAAGCAGGCTTACCAAAAATAAGCAAATCCCCCATAGGTGTAAAAAGATGATCCCAAATCTGTCATGGAGCTCACGAATTGGAAAAAAGGATTAGGAAAGCTAAAGAGTGGTGGAATGGCAGCTCATACATTCTTTTGCATGGAGAAAAGAGAGGAGGATGTGTAGGACAAAAAACTAGTCAACCTCACCTAGTCTAGCTTTTCCTTTTGCCTTAAAACACTGAAAAAGCAGGCAATAAAGCAGAAAAAGTAGAAGGGAGCCTAGGAGGCCAGGAATAAAGTAGAATTGATTCCTTTAGCTCTCCCATGTGCTACATGAGTCAAATAAGGCAATTTTGACCATTATAGATAGGCAAATGACAACTTGCACAAGGTGGGACACATGGACTAGGCAAATAAGACAAAAATAATGGAATTGATGTCTAAGTGGGTAAACTATGGGTTGATTATTCTAACACCCCCCCTTAAGCCTGACTTATGAGTAATATATCAGAAAATTATAGGGCCTAGAAATAAGGCTTAGTCACCCTTTACATACTGCATGTCCATTTAAACAAGGAAAGAGGCAAAACCAACTTGGGAAAATCCTCCCTTAAACATGGACTATAAAACAAAATTGTAGAATCTTGTCTTCACTCATGCTTTCAGATCATGATCAGCAATCCCCAGCAGTGATTTGAGATTGCTGAAGGTCTTCTCACAAAATGCTTTGGTGAAGATATCAGCTACTTGTTCTGAAGATGAACAGAAGAGTATGTGAATGGTGCCATCATGCACAAGTTCTCTGATGTAGTGCATATGGATCTCAATGTGTCTGGTTCTCTGCTTCTGAATTGGATCTTTGTAGATTTGAATGGTACTCTGGTTATCACAGTAGATGGTAGTTTAATACTCTAGTTTGAATCCACACTCTCCAAGTAAACCCTGCAACCATAAACATTGAGTTGCTGCATTAACAACTCCTCTGCACTCTGCTTCTGTAGATGAGAGTGCAATGGCACTATGTTTCTTGCTTGACCAGCTGATTGGCCCTTCTGCAAGCATGAACACATATCCTAATGTGGACTTTCTCTCCGTGCTATCACCTTCCCAATCACTGTCAGTAAATCCAATCAAATCAAGATCAGATTTTGCTTTATAGAAGATCCCATGTGTCCTTGTTCCCTGACCAAAGTTAAGGATCCTTTTGGATGCTTTCCAATGCATCTCTTGAGGCTGATCCATGAATCTAGAAGCCACACTTACTGCATAACAAATATCAGGTCTAGTATGTGTCAGATACAACAAAGATCCAATCAATTGCCTATACAGTGTATTGTTTACCATCGGTGAAGAATCAGCTTCTTCCAGCTTCACTCATGAAAGGAAAGGAGTTTTTCTTGCTTTGCAATCCTTCATTCTGAATTTGTTCAGCAAGTCCAAGGCATATTTGGACTGGTGCACCTTGATTCCATATTTGGTTTGAGAGATCTCAAGCCCCAAAAATTGACTTAAGAGCCTCAAATATGTCATGGAGAAGGCTTGTTTCATAGCTCCTTTTAAGAAAGCAATCTCATCCTGTGAGCTTCCTGTAATGAGGAGGTCATCAACATATAACAAAATTATCATTAATGAACCATTAACTAACTTCAAATAGACATTTGGATCTGATTTTCACCGAACAAAATTCAGTGATAGCAAGAAGCTATCGATCTTGGCATACCAAGCCCTGGGGGCTTGTTTTAGCCCATACAATGACTTTCTCAACCTGCACACAAGAGAAGGGTTAGTAGCAAAACCTTGAGGCTGCTGCATATATATCTCCTTAGTGAGATCTCCATTCAGGAAGGCACATTTTACATCCATGTGATGTACCTCCCATTGCCTTGAGGCTGCAATGGCTAGAGCTAGCCTGATGGAATCCATGTTTACCACTGGGGCAAAGGTCTCATTGTAATCTATGCCATGAACCTGTGAGTATCCCTTGGCTACAAATCTGTCCTTTTACTTCAGTGGTGAACCATCAGCAGCAAATTTGGTCTTATAGACCCACTTACACTGGACTAACTTTCTTCCTGGAGGAAGATCCACTAGCTCCCATGTGTTGCTATTCTGGAGTGAGCTGAACTCCTCCTTCATGGATGTTTGCCATCTTGGATCTCCTGCTGCTTCTTCATATGTTTGAGGATCAGAATCCACCATCAAATATCATTTTTCAGCAAACATAGGATCCTTCATGCACAGACCACTCTCAAACTGAGATCTAGTCCTCCTTGGATCATTGGGATCCCTAGCTAGGTCACCTGCTGCATGTAGTGTCTTGGCTGCCCATTTTGGCCTTGTTAGGGTCTGCAATAAACTCATCTCCATTAGACAAATCAGAATCATCATGTTCAACAAACTCTTTACTTACTTCTTGAGGTTCAGGTGGTGAATAGGCTTCACCAACTTCCATTGCTGCAAGGGGTTCTTCTTCAAACTGAACACACCTTTTGATGAAGGCTTTATTTGTGCTCAAATTTATCAACTTGTACCATTTTGAATCTTCAAAGTATCCAAAAAAAAGACACTATTGGATTTGGGGCTTCAAATCCTTCCTCTTCTCTGTCGGGATTCTAGCCCAAGCCTTTGAGCCAAAAATCCTGAAATGGGTCACATCTGGCTTGTGCCCACTCCATGCTTCAAAGGGATTCATGCCATCAAGCTGTTTATGAGGCACCCTATTCTGAATATAGGTTGCACAGTTGATAGCTTCAGCCCAGTACTTTGGTGGCAAATTTTTTCCCTCCATCATGCATGTTGCCATCTCCTTCAGTGATCTGTTCTTCCTCTCAGCAACACCATTTTGCTGTGGTGTGTAAGGGATAGAATGCTGCATCTGAATACCTGCATCTACACAATAATTAATAAACTCAGACTTGAAATACTCACCACCATTGTCAGATCTAAGGGCCTTGAGTTTCCTTCCAGACTGGTTTTCAACCAAAGCCTTAAAGACTTTGAATAGGACAAAAACTTCAGACTTGTGTTTCAGGAAGTGAACCCAGCAATACCTGGAAAAGTCATCAATAAAATTCAATGCATATTTGGCCTGAATCATGGACATATGAGGGAATGGGACAGCAACATCACTGTGGATCAGCTCGAGGGGTGCAGAGGTTCTCTCATGACTAGCTCTCTCAAATTTGTGCTCTGGGTGTTTTCCTAGGATACAGCCTTGGAAGACTCCTTTGGAAAATTTTATCTTGGGAAACCCTATGACCATCTCTTTTTCACTAAGAGCAGAAAGATACTTGTAATTTAGGTGGCCAAATATTTCATGCCAAAGATTTCTAGCTTCATTAGCATGAATGAGAAGAGTATAGGGGTTTGAGTAAGGTAGGAAGTGTGAGAACATGTATACCTTTTGAGCATGATTTGCAACTCCTTTTGCAATGACTCTACCACTTGAGATCTCTGTGATATCAACTTCATCGAGGGAGAATATGACCTTCTTAGGAGACCCAGTGTTGGTCATCTGGTACACTGACAAGAGGTTGGAGGCGAGACCAGGCACACACAACACATTGCTGAACTGACCATGATCAAGATCTATCCTTCCTTTGCCTTTACTTTCAGTGAGAGAATCATCTCCCAGTACAATAGATGGTCCTTTCGACATATCCAGTGAGGAGAAGGCCTCCTTAGTCGAAACCATGTGTCTTGAAGCTCCAGAATCAATGATAAAACTGGGTGAGCTTGATGTGCCAGCAACTAGAGCATGAACTCTCTCTCTGTCATCTGAACTTGATCCTCCTTCTCTCTTCTTTGAGCTTTCTGGAAGGGAGATGCCATTCTTCTCCAGGAGTTGGGTCAGCATGTCTATCTGCTTTTTCATACAAGAGCTTTAAGAGTGATTTCCCTTATTGCAGTATGCACACTTGTTCATTTAACCTTTGTTTTTCTTCTTCTGGTAGTTCTTCTTGGGACCTTGTTGATCCTCCGGAGACTGTTTCTTGTCTCTCTTTTGCTCAGGTGGTTTTTTAGCTTTCTTTTTGCTTTTTGAATCCACCCTTGAATCTCCAGCAATCAAATCTTGATCTTTGGATGGTTTTATGGTGTCCATCATCACCAGCTTGTCCTGTTCTTGTGTGAGAGATTCCATGAAATCTGCAAGGCTAGGCATCTTCCAGGTTCGAGTTGTCAGTTTTGTGGCATAGAAGGTCAAAACAAACACTGAATAATCAGGGCCTAACTTCGAGAGGATGGCCAGTACAAGCTGATCATATTTCTTTTCGATACCACACTGTTTCAGCTGCAAAACTAGTGCTTTGAACTTGGAGAAATATAGCTGCAGGGATTCAAAGCTCGTTGGAATCAGAGAAATCAGCTCATTTTTTATTTGATGTCCCCTCATATCATCTGTCTTTCCAAAAATATCAGCAATATTCTCCCATACTTCATTCGGTGATGTCAATCCATCGAGATGGAAAAGGAGGTCTCTGGAAATACTCAGACACAGGAGGCCATAAGCCTCATCCCTCCTGTTGTGCCATTTTATCTTCTCTGCAGCTGCATTGGGCTCTGCTTCTATTGCCATAGTCACCCTGTAGAGTCCTTTCTCTCTCAACAGTATCTCCATCTCTGCTTTCCATTCAAAGAAATTTAAGGGAGTCAAGATAGTTTTCTGTGATTGATCCATAGCTTAGAAAATCTGTCCCGACTGTCAGTAGAAGGATCCTAGTCACTGATGTCAAACCTACAAAACAATTTTTGAAGGAGAGAAACAACCTACAATGGCTCTGATACCATGTGGAAATTGAACCAGGTGATAGATTAATTTTACTCACAACAATTAACAATTGATCATGCAAAATCACTCACAAAGAGACTGAAAATTGGAGCTGAACACTAAACTGTATTAAATCAGTGTACAATAGCCAACCCTGTAAAATAATAGGTTGCTGAATAAATAACATACATCATGGATTCGAATGCATGAGGAGCAATTCGAATCTAGCATAAAGCAGGTTTATCAAAAATAAGCAAATCCCCCATAGGTGTAAAAAGCTGATCCCAAATCTGTCATGGAGCTCACGAATTGGAAAAAAGGATTAGGCAAGCTAAAGAGTGGTGGAATGGAATCTCATACATGCTTTTGCATGGAGAAAAGAGATGAGGATGTGTAGGACAAAAAACTAGTCAACCTCACCTATTCTAGCTTTTCCTTTTTCCTTAAAACACTGAAAAAGAAGGCAATAAAGCAGAAAAAGCAGAAGGGTGCCTAGGAGTCCAAGAATAAAGCAGAATTGATTCCTTTAGCTCTCCCATGCACTACATGAGTCAAATAAGAAAATTTTGACCATTATAGATAGGCAAATGACAACTTGCACAAGGTGGGACACATGAACTAGGCAAATAAGACAAAAAAATGGAATTAATGTCTAAGTGGGTAAACTATGGGTTGATTATTCTAACAGTGGTGGTATTGTAGGTGGGGTCAAAAGGTGTTGTGATTAGTGAGAAACAAAACCTATGATGCCATATGCAGCATGGGATGCCCTCGGTGCATCCCGATAGGATGTGCCTGCATAGGGAGCATCTGGAATGATGGTGTAAAGGTATCCAGATTGTGCATAGATCAAATCAAACTGCTAGGCTTTCAAGATGACCTCCTCTTCAGATTGGGGATGTTTGGATGCTACGTAATTTTCTATAGGTGGGAGCAAGGTTTTAAGGAACCAATCCAGGAAGACCCTATCATCAATTTGGATCTTACACAAACTACGGCATCACTGCCACTCATGGATTTGTTTGGTTATGTGGGTCGCAGTATTCTGGTGACAAGATAACAAGATCTCCACCCCTTCATCATATCTGACAGGGAATTGGTAATTTTGCAGGAACATGAAAACTAGGGAGTTGAAATTCAGGTACTTGGCTTGTGGTAGCTCAATGTACCACTTGGTTGCAGCACCAGTGAGGGTGCGTTGGAATATTCTTAGCCTGATCGAATCATCTACTATTCTGTTTGATGATCACCATAGATGAAACGTCATGATGTGGTTTTGGGGGCACTCCCGTGCCTTCCCTTCAAACTTGGGTATGTCTGAGGGAAGTTTGGTTGTCATGGGAGGCCAGTAAGTTTGATGGCAGATAGGATCATTTGTTAACTAAGCCAAAGTAGGAAAGTTGAGATGTGCAATGAAAGAAAGGTTTGACCCTAGGTTGATGTGAGATGGGGTAGCCATGGTGGTGGGGTTTGCAGGTACATGATGCACCTACATATCTCGGGGTACTTGTGGTACAATTGTGGATGGGACAGTTCCCCCAAGTGTGGTGGGAGGGACAATGTGGGTGGAAAGGTCACTGCCCCCATGTATGACAGGAGGGGTAGTGTAGGTGGAAGGGCCACTGCCCCCATGTGTTGCAGGTGGGACAACTTGACTGGTCAATATGGGTGGTGGTATCTGGCTTATGAAGGTTTGTATAACCATGTTGGGGCCACATGCAAGGTTATTGGTGATAGTTTGTGGTGTGGACATGGGTCCACTATCAATTACTATGCCAAAAAATGGATCTGGGTTTGCACTAGCCATGGGCTTGATTGTGCAGTGTGCAGATATGGTTCAGATTGATATGAGTTTGAATTTGAATAAGAGGCTATGTGGCCTTCTGATGGTGTGGAAGGTTTTCAAGAATGGTCTCCACGATGTCAGTTTATTGGCCCGTACTACGGTGGTTCACGTCTTAGGTGTGAGGAAGAGTGTGAGGGATCAATCGTGTCAAATTTGTAGGTCAAAATGGTGGTAATGATTTTTGGACCCCAGTTTCAATGGATTCCTATTGGCTTCAGATGGCCGCTCAGCCACCAAGACTGCCAGAAGATAGCGCTTGGACTTTTCCTCACAGGAGTGCTACTCAACTAGTGGGGATCATTGCCTGTTTCGCTTGGCAATTCCTCTCAGCAGCTAGCTACTTGGGGTTCCCGTGGTACTCCTGACAATGAGTTTCTTGGTTGATCCCAAGTACTTCCCATGGTTAAGGTATTCAAGGACTTATGTCCTCAAAGACTGCAGATGTTTAACTTATTGTAAATTGTAAATTTTACTGGCTCACTCAGCATCATGAACTGAGTTGGGTTGATTTATATGGTATGGTGTGTATGTCTTTTTTTTTCTGTTATATTTGGTGGTTGCTTAAATGGTTTATGAATATTCCACAGAGTTCATAACATTGTGAATGAAAGAAGTAAATCGTAATCAGAAATTTTTAGACATGTACCATTTGTGATCCTGAACTATGATAGCCTGACTAGGTGACTACCTTGCACCTACATTTCTCTTCAACCAAGAGAGGGTGTTGGGATCTCAACACAATGGAACTAAGCCCATCTGTAGATCCACATGTCACCCTCTAGATGCAAGTTTGGTAAACAGGGAGGACACTGAGCACCATGAGAAGCCCTCCTTCTCTACCCCCTCTACCTTCGAAGTCACCCGTTTTTAGTGGCTTCGAAAAATAATAGGTGAAGTTCCTATTACTATACTAACTTCACCCTTCGTCTTATCCTAGAATACCCCGAAGGGTGATGACTGGGTAGAGGGGGAAGGGTTAGGAAATATGTTGATTTTAAGTAAATGTTAATCAAGCTATGTTCATTAACCCATTAATCGTTGATTTAAACTTTGATTTACACATTCTGCAAATGAAATGAACAGAAACAGAACCAAAAACATAAATAAAATAGTTTGGATGGACAGAAGCAGTTGAGCCGCACTGACAGTCCTTAACTTTTAAAAAATCAAACTTTGAGTGACAGATCACACTTTTTGGGTCAAATTTGGTGAGGGGGTTGCTAAATTTTCCCAGAAACAGGCAAGGGGGTCGCTCAGAATTTGCAGACAGAAGCGGGCTAACTTCTGGAAGGGGGTCGCACCTTTCAGGGCTAAATAGGTGACCTCATCGTACCTGTGAGGCCATAATGAGTGACCTGGTCCCCTCTCTGGGCCTCATAAGAGTGACCTTCTATGAAAACTGAAAATTTTTTGGTCCTGAGTCAGATTCGGCCGATGGTAACCTGTACTGTGGCCAAATGGAATTGGATTTGCCTTGAGGAGGATTGGTAGTAACTATAAATGCAAATAAATAGGAATCTAAGCTATATTTTAATATAAAATTAAACTAGGACAAAAAAGAGAACTAAAAACTGAAACTTTGAAAACTAAACCCAGAGATCCTGTGGGATTGACCTAGTATGGTCGCCAATTCTGTAGCAGGGATTTCTCCATTACTATAGGGAAGGAAGGGCTACCTTCTATCTATAGGAAGAAAGGGTAGGGTTCCTAATGGTAATGCAAGAAAAACTGAGCAGAAATGAAAGAAAGAGCAGAAAGGAAAGAGATGGAAACCATGCACACAAGGTTAGACTCCAGAACCCTACATACACTTGTTAGAAGATGAAATAAACCTGCAAGCAAACTGATTTAAACAAAAACTAAAATAAAAATAACATTACACAAAATATTACACCTCTTGGTGGAAACAGTCCACCATGCCCTAGCTTAGAGAAGCACCTCTCTCTTGGCAATAGGGTAGCTATGGCTCAAAGGGACAATGGATGAGAGGGAGTGTGGGTGGATTGAGAGACAAATGGTCTCAAGGCATCCACTCAAGTAGCATAACAGTATGCAAGGGAGGAATGTTTTGAGAGTGACCCCCACCCCTTTATTTATAACTTTTTTTAGGGTTATAAGCCCTTGGTTAGGGCTTTAGCCCCTTTTTGGGGATTTTAGCCCCTTTCGCTCAATATTTAGCTCCTTTTGGGGTTTTAGGATCCTTTGAGGGGTTTTATCTCGTATGAGAGCTATTTAGGGTCTTTTTAGGGGTTTTTAATCCCTTTTTCCTATTTTTAAGCCTTCTTAAGGGTGTGGGGATCAAATGGGGTCAAGTGAGGGTCGTGTATCGGTGTCCTTGGGTGGTGTAGGCCATGTAGAGTTGAGTGAGGGATTTTTTGGGTTAACAAGGCCCTTATCACTCACCCATGGCTCGTCCTAAGCCACAAAGCAAGGGACATATGTGCGGCCTGACCTGCATGGTATATTTTGCAAATTTTTTTTGTGCGCAGCTTCGACTACATCTTAGCTTGTGCATCCTGCTCCTTGCTTTTTTTTTCTAGGTTTCTTCAAGGCAAAGTTTTCATAGACTTAGGTGCATTGTGGGGTAATCACACCGATATATCTTGTTTCTTGGCACCATTTAGATGATGGGTAACAGAGGATTCAATTTCATATTTTGCTTGAGCCAACAAGGTAAGCTTATGCGCTTCTTATTGGGACTAAGATACCTACGAACATGAATGTTATATTTTCTTTGGGACTCTCTCATCATCTTGTCATAGTTCACCTCCCATTTCACCAAGTGTGGTTAGTGTCCCATTCTAACACAGCAATCCAAGTGGCCTTGGATCGTTCGCCATTCTCATGCTCCTGTGGTTTGATGCGTGGTTGTTGGGGGTTGTTGCGGCTTGTTCTCTTGCTACTCTTCTTTGAGTTCATCTCTTCTAAAACTTGTTCTTCACCACCCTTTTTTCCATAGATATGAAATTTGAAGACTTGTCCATATTGAAAACCACACAAGATTTGCTATCCAGGGTGCTGGAGGTGAGTGGTTTTCCAAGCTTTGACAAATATCACTTGAGCAGCATAGAGTACAAGCCAACATTTTCCTGTTGGCCCTCCCACTATCCACTAATAGTTGGAGACCCTACTTGTATGGGTGGAAGATGTGGTCGAATTCCAAGCCTGCAAACTTTGTGAAAGATGACAGGGACTTTGGTTGGGACCCCGTAGAGTTTGCCAAAATGGGCCGGATCTCTAGTCCCTACTGGAGTCCACTCTGGTGCCGCTGACAGAACCGCGACTCTATTGATCTACTAATATCCAAGGATGACTTCTCTGGAGACTTTTCAATGGGTTGAATTAAATGGGAGACTATCAGCATCTTCCTTCTTGCTATCTCTAGATACACCTGACACACTGAAGGCTGCAACAAACAGCTTTACCCCTCAAGGTTGCTCGACAAGACATTCCCGAACTCATTTCTAACTACATTTGGCGGGTGAGCAGCACAACAAAATGATGTATTCTTGGTTCAAGTGAGCCCTAATATTATAGGAAGAGTATCGAGTAATCTTCCATGTAGGATTATCTAGGTGCATTATTAGGACAAGACCCTCATCTTGTGTACCATATTTCCTTCTTAGATATGCTATGATTATTGGTGTCGCCACTTTTGGGTATTGATAGTTGTGATCATGTAAAGATGAGATGGATGAACACAGTTATAGAGTTCCCCACACTTGATATGCTTGCAGCGCTGTCCTGTTTCAAGATCCAAATCTCTATTGAATCTTGAAGCATTTAACAGTCTGCCAGTACTTACCAGCTACCTTGGACTTGCCATCATTTGCTTCATAAAATATTTGGAGGCAGATTTAATTTGCATCATCATGTCAGCACAACTTCTACTTCTAGTTCCACATCCTTGTTACTGTGGAAATTGAACCCAGTGATAGAACAATTACACTCACAACAATTATCAATTATACATGCAAAATCACTCACAAAAGAGACTGAATATGGAGCTGAACACTAAACTGTATTGAATAAGTGTACAAATAGCCAACCCTGTGAATTCATAGGCTACCACAATAAATAGTTACATGAATTATTCGAATGCATGAGTAGGCAATTCAAATCTAGTCAAAATCAGGCTTACTAAATCTAAGCAAATCCCCCATAGGTGCATATAGCAGTTTCCAAAATAGTCAAGGAGCTCACGAATTGGCAAAATAAATGAGGAAAGCTAAAAGGTAATGGAATGACAACTCATACATTCTTTTCATAGGATAAAAGAGTGGAGGATGTGGAGGACAAAAAACTAGTTAACCTCACTTAGTCAAACTTTCCCAATTGCCTTAAAGCACTGAAAAAGCAGGAAATAAAGCAGAAAAAGAAGAAGGGTGCTTAGGAGGCTAGGAATAAATCATATTTGATTCCATGAGCTTTCCCAAGCACTACATGAGTCAAAATTAGCAAGTTTGACCACTATGGATGTGTAGATGACAACTTGCATAAGGTGGAACATGGAAACTAGGAAAATAAGAAAAAAATGGATTAATTAATGTCTAAGGTAGCTAACTATGGGTTGATTATTCTAACACCCCGCCTTAATCCTGACTTATGAGTAATATATCAGAAAATTATAGGGCCTAGCAACAAGGCTTAGTCACCCTTTACATACTGCATGTCCATTTAACCAAGGAAAGAGGCAAAAACCCAGTGGGAAAATCCTCCCTTAAACATGGACTGTAAAACAAAATTTGGAAATATTGTCATCACTCATGCTTCACAGCATGATCACAAATCCCCAGCAGTGATTTGATATTGCTGAAGGTCTTCTCACAAAATGCTTTGGTGAATATATCAGCAACTTGTTCTGAAGATGAACAGAAGAGTAGGTGAATGGTGCCATCATGCACAAGCTCTCTGATGTAGTGCATATGGATCTCAATGTGTTTGGTTCTCTGCTTCTGAAATGGATCATTGCAGATTTGAATGGTACTCTGATTATCACAGTAGATATTAGTTGACTATTCTGATTCGAATCCACACTCTCCAAGTAACCCCTGCAACCATAAACATTGAGTTGCTGCATTTACAACTCCTCTGTACTCTGCTTTTGTAGATGAGAGTCCAATGGCACTCTGTTTCTTGCTTGACCAGATGATTGGCCCTTCTGCAAGCATGAACACATATCTTGATGCAGACTTTCTATCTGTGCTATCACCTGCCCAATCACTGTCAGTAAATCCAATCAAATCAAGATCAGATTTTGCTTTATAGAAGATCCCATGTGTCCTTGTTCCCTGAACAAAGTTAAGGATCCTTTTGGCTGCTTTCCAATGGATCTCATGAGGCTAATCCATGTATCTAGAAGCCACACTTACTGCATAATAAATATCAGGTCTATTATATGTAAGATACAACAAACATCCAATCAATTTCCTATATAGTGTATTGTTTACCATAGGTGAAGAATCAGCTTCTTCAAGCTTCACTCCTGAAAGGAAAGGAGCCTTGCTTGGCTTGCAATCCTTCATTCTAAATTTGTTTAGAAAATACAAGGCATACTTGGACTGGTGCACCTTGATTCCAGATTTGGTTTGAGCAATCTCAAGCCCCAAGAATTGGCTTAAGAGCCCCAAATCTGTCATGGAGAAGGCTTGGTTCATTGCACCCTTCAAGGAAGTAATCTCATCCTTTGAGCTTCCTATAATGAGGAGGTCATAAACATATAACAAAATGATCATTATTGAACCATCAATCAACTTCAAATATACATTTGGATCTGATTTGCATCGAACAAAATTCAGTGATAGCAGAAAGCTATCAATCTTGGCATACCAAGCCCTGGGGGCTTGCTTTAGCCCATACAATGACTTCCTTAGCCTGCACACAAGAGATGGGTTAGTAGAAAATCCTTGAGGCTGATACATGTATATCTCTTCAGTGATATCTCCATTTAGGAAGGCACACTTTACATCCATGTGATGTACCTCCCATTGCTTTGAAGCTGCAATGGCTAAGGCTAGCCTGATGGAGTCCATCTTTTCCACTGGTGTAAAGGTCTCATTGTAATATATGCCATGAACCTGTGAGTAGCCCTTGGCTACCAATATATCCTTGTACTTTAGAGTTGAACCATCAGCAGCAAATTTGGTCTTGTACACCCACTTACACTGAACTAGCTTCCTCCCTGGGGGAAGATCAACCAGCTCCCAAGTGTTGCTCCTCTGGAGTGAGTTGAACTCTTCCTTCATGGCTGCTTTCCATATTGGATCTCCTGATGCATATTCATATGTCTAAGGATCCGATTCCACCATCAGATATCATTTCTCAGCAAACATAGGATCCTTCATGCACAGAGCACTCTCAAATTGATATCTAGTCCTCCTAGGGTCATTAGGATTTCCAGCTAGCTCTCCTGCTGCATGAATGGTCTTGGCTGCCCATTTTGGACTTGTAGGGATGTTAGGATCTGCAATAAATTCATCACTATCAGACATATCAGAATCAGCATGTTCAACTATCTCTTCACTTACATTCAGAGGTTCTGGTGGTGAAGAGGCTTCTCCAACTTCCAATGTTGCTAGGGGTTCTTCTTGAAACTGAACACACCTTTCGATGAAGGATTTGTTTGTGCTCAAATTTATCAGCTTGTACCCTTTTGAATATTCAGAGTACCCGACAAATAGACACTCTTGGCTTTGGGGTTGCAAAGCCTTTCTCTTTTCTGTTGGAATTCTGGCCCAAGCCCTTGAGCCAAAAATCCTGAAATGGGTCACATCTGGCTTGTGCCCACTCCATGATTCGAAAGGAGTCATACCATCAAGCTGTTTATGAGGCACCCTATTCTGAATATAGGCTGCACAATTTATAGCTTCGGCCCAGTACTTTGGTGGCAAAGTATTAGCCTCCATCATGCATGTTGCCATCTCCTTCAGTGATCTGTTCTTCCTCTCAGCAACACCATTCTGTTGTGGTGTGTAAGGGATAGAATGTTGCATCTGAATACCTGCATCTGCATAATATTGAATAAACTCAGACTTGACATACTCACCACCATTGTCAGATCTGAGGACCTTGAGTTTCCTCCCAGACTGGTTTTCAACCAAAGCCTTAAAGACTTTGAAGAGGCCAAAAACTTCAGACTTGTGTTTCAGGAAGTAAACCCAGCAATACTTGGAAAAGTAATCTATGAAATTCAATGCATATTTGGCCTGACTCATGGACATATGAGGGAATGGGACAGAAACATCACTGTGGATCAACTCGAGGGGTGAAGAGGTTCTCTCATGACTAGCTCTCTCAAATTTATGCTCTGGGTGTTTTCCTAGGATGCAACCTTGATAGACTCCTTTGGAAAATTTTATTTTTGGTAACCCTATGACCATCTCTTTTTCACTAAGATCAAAAAGATACTTGTAATTTAGGTGGCCAAATCTTTCATGCCAAATCTTGCTTGCCTCATTAGCATGAATCAGAAGAGCAGAGGGGTTTGAGTAGGGTAAGAAGTGTGAGAACATGTATACCTTCGAAGTATGATTTGCAACTCCTTTTGGAATGACTTTACCACTTGATATCTTTATGATCTCAACTTCATCAAGGGAGAATATGACCTTCTTTGGAGACCCTGTGTGGGTCATATGATACACTGATAAGAGGTTAGAGGCAAGACCTGGAACATACAACACATTGTTGAACTTACCATGATCAAGATCAATCCTGCCTTTGCCCAAACTTTCAGTGAGAGAGTCAACTCCCAGTACTATTGGTGGACCTTTCGACATGTCAAGTGAAATGAATGCCTCCTTGGTCGAAACCATATGTCTTGAAGCTCCAGAATAAATGATGAAACTAGGTGAGCTTGATGTTCCAGCAACCAATGCATGAACTCTCTCTCTGTCTTCTGAAATTGATCCTCCTTCCCTCTTCTTTGAGCTGTCTGGAAGGGAGATGCCATTCTTCTCCAGGAGTTGGGTCAGCATGTCTATTTGCTTCTTCATGCAGGAGCTCT
>LPNX010111337.1:196244-297113 GCA_001517045.1 Pseudotsuga menziesii
TCAAAAAAAACACTGAATATTCAGGGCCAAGCTTCAAGAGTATGGCCAAGACCAGTTGATCATCCTTATTTTTGATCCCACATTGTTTTAGCTGCAAAACAAGTGCTTTGAACTTGGAGAAATAGAGTTGCAGGGATTGAAAGCTATTTGGACTCAGGGAGATCAATTCATTTTCGATTTGATGTCCTCTCATCTCATTTGTCTTTCCAAAAAGATCAAAAATATTCTCCCATACTTCATTCAGTGATGTCAATCCATCAAGATGGAAAAGGAGGTCTCTGGATATGCTCAGACATAGGAGACCATAGGCCTCATCCCTCCTGTTGTGCCATTTTATCTTCTCTGCAGCTGCATTGGGCTCTGCTTCTATTGCCATAGTCACTCTGTAGAGTCCTTTCACTCTCAATGGTATCTCCATCTCTGCTTTCCATTCAAAGAAGTTAAATGGAGTCAAGATGATCTTCTGAGATTGATCCATAGCTCAGAAATTGTCCCGACAGTCTGTAGAATGCTCCCAGTCAATGATGTCGAACCTGCAAAACAAATTGGAAGGAGATAAATCGATATATAAAGGCTCTGATACCATGTGGAAATTGAACCGAGTGATAGAAAAATTACACTCACAACAATTATCAATTGTACATGCAAAATCACTCACAAAAGAGACTGAATATGGAGCTGAACACTAAACTGTATTGAATAAGTGTACAAATAGCCAAATCTATGAATTCATAGGCTGCCACAATAAATAGTTACATGAAGGATTTGAATGCATGAGGAGGCAATTCGAATCTAGTCAAAAGCAGGCTTACTAAATCTAAGCAAATCCCCCATAGGTGCATAACGCAGTTTCCAAAACTGTCAAGGAGCTCACAAATTGGAAAAATCAATTAGGCAAGCTAAAAGGTAATGGAATGACAACTCATACATGCTTTTCATAGGAGAAAATACTGGAGGATGTGGAGGACAAAAAACTAGTTAACCTCACCTAGTCAAACTTTCCGAATTGCCTTAAAGCATTGAAAAAGCAGCCAATAAAGCAGAAAAAGTAGAAGGGCGCTTAGGAGGCCAGGAATAAAGCAGATTTGATTCCATGAGCTTTCCCAAGTGCTCCATGAGTCAAAATTAGCAATTTCGACCACTATGGATGTGTAGATGACAACTTGCATAAGGTGTAACATGGAAACTAGGAAAATAAGACAAAAATGGATTAATTAATGTCTAAGGTAGCTAACTATGGGTTGATTATTCTAACAGTTACGTACACGTGCCACTATGGTTGCCTCCAAAATTCAAAAAATTCAAAATTTCAATTTTTTTTCTTTTTTTTTCTCAACTGAGTGCCTTGGTCATATTTGCTTGCATTATTTTGAACTTGATGGTTCCGGGTCTATTTGCATAGCAGCATAGACCTTGCCTTGGAATGCTTGCACCATTACTTTTATCTTAGCAACTTCATTCGCATCTTCCTTTGCTTGCGTAACCAATTGCTCCACATGATCGGACTGTACATGTTCCAACAAGTCTTTCTCTATCGATTATAGTATGCTCTGAAGCTTTTGCTGCATCAGCTGAATATGTTCTGTGAGTTGTTTTCCTTCCGACTAGAATCCCTCAACCTTGGATTCCCTAGTTTTCTCTTGCTCAGGAAGGGTTCGGACTTCCTACTGGAGACTTTTGATCTCTACATTCTTAATGACCTTTTGTTGGAGGGCAGCTTCCGCATTTCCACCTTCTCAGCAGTGATGTGCTCATTTGTCTCTCGTTTACGCTCTCTTATTTTCTCAGTTGTGTCATCTTCTAGCAATGTTTCTCAAATGGTCGTAACATTGTTTGTGGCCTTTGCACAAAGTGCTTCTCATCCTTTGATTTTGTCAGCAGCTTTAGACACTGTTGTTCTTATTTCTGCCAACACCTCCTGGGGTGTGCTTGGTATCTGTCAGTCTTGCAGATATTCTACTTGGTACTAAAGATATTGCACGATATTCGCAAGCCTAGAAACTTTATCCAGGGAGTCTTCATCTTCTTTCCCATCCTCTAGTGGGAATGATGCGATGACATTCTTAATAGAATCCACCAACATGACACGACTTTGCTCCTGGGCTAATATTTCATGCTCCTTTTCTCCTAGGAGGTTGGTGCGCTCTTGTAGTTCCCAATCCTTTCCTTCCAATAGGGCCTTGCGCAGCTTGGCCTTGCTTTGCCGCCTGGTAAGCAATGGTGTTCTGCCTTAGACAAAGTTTGGTTGTGGCTTCCCGCTGGATGCTATGGATCTCCTCCAAGAGAAACTTGGAGAAGTCTATCTCGGTGCTGTTATCACTAGTACCTACGCTCGTCTCTTCATTCACTTCAAGTTCCTGCTTCTGAATGAGCACTTTGATCGGTGGTACTAACTTTGGTGTGACTAGTGGCACATTAGGATCAACGCCATATGTTTCAGCTTCCATAGTGTCCTTGATATCGTTGATAGCTACTGTTAACTTATTGAGGTGGCCCTAGACTTGGTTAGCAATGCTCACTTGCTAGGCCCTTATACCACTGAGGTTATCTTGCGTAACTTTCTTAATAGCATTGGCAAGTTCCTGTAACTCATCCTTAGTTAATATAGTTGTGTTCATCATTTTTTTGGCTTTTTGTTTCTTTTGAGATGAGTGGCCTTCCTCAGGCTGCACACGATTCTACATTTGATCTCCACCAGGCGGCTGCTCAGATGGATGGTGTTCTAAGTCATCCATATCATAATCCTCATCCTTGTTTTCTTGTGAAGGATCCTCTTGAGAATCATCACCTTCATGGTATTCACCATTAACTTTATGAATTGTTGTTTCTTCTACATTTTTTTCTTTCAGGTAGTGGCTCTGCGAGTGGGCCGCACCATTCCTTAGGCCACATCTTGGCAATTGTATCCACATCGTCGTCGGTCGCTATAAATATTGTTTGATGTATCTATCGAAGTGGATCTTTTGTAGGAAGTAGATTTATATTATGTACATCCACTTCAAAATTGACCAAAGCAGCGTACCTGTGCACAGTTGTGGCACAGATCCTATGAGTTTGTCGGAAAACTTGTCATAGCGCCTCTTTCTTGTGTTGAGCTAGCATCGCATCCTCGAGCAGTGCATTTAGAAAGTACCATGACCAGTTGAACTTTTCTCCCCATGTGCATAAATCTACAATTTCTACTACCACTGCTGAACACTATGTTGGTATCATCTTATGAAATATTTTACAGGACAAGAATTTTGCAGCAACACAAACACTTTTGTCCTATATGGGCCCAGGAAAGTAGCCCCATCCTCCTCACTAAAGGTTGTGCTTCTGCTTGATGGGTTTAGTATTGTGCTTATCCAAGTAAGGTAGAGGATGTTTGCCTTCAGTTTGGAGTCCTGTTACTCTCGCTATTAATTCAACATTAATGAGATATGGCCGGTCTAGCCATAAGTAACCTCTATGAAAGCATACCAGTAACTTCTTTACATATGTATTGACCTGTATGCTATGGCCAAAGTGAGGTATGAAGAGCATGTTGGTTAGTCCTATAGTGGCCAGTCCCTCGGTCCACTTCTATGGCTTGAGTACCTTGGTAACACATGTAGCGGCCTAGGTTATGTTCATGCAGTCTGTTATCTGCAAACCCTCTTGCTACCGAGTGTTGTAGCCTTGGAAATTCAATACGACCAATTCGGGGAGGATATCGTGTAGCAGGGTCATGCCGATGGGGATTTGTGGTGCTATCAAAGTGGTCACTTCCTTTTTCAAAAGATCGACATCCACTGCACCAGGACTTCTTAGCCAAATGTAGCATGGGAAGTTCAAGTTGGCTCGTTCTACCTCTGGTTCTGTCTGCGGTAGCAAGACTTCATCTCCACCATCATTTCTTTGCTTAGTAGCATGTGCCTTTCCTCATTCACCTAGAGTGGCTGGAACCTTAATTTTCCTGTATCTCAGCGGTGGTCGTGCAGATGAATCACCTGGAATAACTGGTATTCCTTGGACTAGGTTCGACATAGGATGCGGACTAGGGGTTGGAATTATTTGTGGCTTCCTTGTTCTTTCCATTGCGTCGATATCTGGTGGCTGGTGTAGTTGTGGGCCTTCAACTGATTGGGTTTCTACTTCCTCATCAATGAGGCAACCAGAGATGACAGTTGCGTCTGATGCCTCACCCTCACTAGGAATGTTAATTACCATGGGCTTGAGCAGGATGGAAGACATGTGATAGGATGTAGTTCTGCAATGGCTCAACTTTGGTGCTCACTGTGCATAAAGGGAAACTTCTTGATGGGAAAGCCAAATATTTACATATTCCATAGTGTCCTTCAATCATCATTTGATAGGAGATTTAGGTCTAATCAATCTCTTAGGTTTCCTTTTCCAATGCTTTTTCCATTAATTTTTGCAACTGGCCTTTCGGGTTGTACTTGTCAGACTAGTTATGGTAATTAGTGTTACGATGGTTGATGAGATCTAAAAGCACACCACCCTACTCCTCGTACTACATTTATTTAATGCCACGCAGGTTCCCCAGTTGTACAAATATTTGGCATGGATCTGCTGGTTAATGCTACCCAGCCTGTCATTCCTTCTTTTTTCATCCTTTGGCCCTTTATTTCCTTGCCCCTTGCACACTTTAGTTTTCCCTCTTGGGTTTATGCGATGACATAACTATTGGGCAGTTTTCTTGTTCGTGCTTTCTATTGGTTCTGTCGCAGTCCTACAACATAATAGTTTACATCTTTTGGCCGCTCTTTTTATTATTATTTTATTTACACATGTCGTAATAAGGTTTTAATCAATTGTCGTTCACCAAACTCGTGAAGTGGGTACCATCGAATTTTCTGGAGTTGTGTTGTGCCTATGTCCATAGTTTGTGTGATGGTATATGGCCTTAGCCAAGTTTCCTTTAGCTTGTGTGGATGTTTGAATACTCTGCTGTCATATTGTAGGAAAAGTCTTCCTTCTGTGGATGGCTTCACCCTAATATATTGATAATGTCGTGTCGACAGCTGTTGTTGAGTTGGCTTAGTTTGTAATCGCAAAGGTATCTTCATCCCCTCTAAGTATTCCACCATTCCTTTTTTTTCTGTGTCATTGATAGGGAAGAGGGTCTGGTATTCCTGTAGGAAATATACAATTTATACAACTACTTCCTCCTACGAGCACTTTTGTATTACCTTGCGGTCTTTACTTGTTTCAACTGTTTTTGGCCCGCTGAAGTTAATCGAAATATTCTCTGCGTCCCTTGGTATATTGGCTTGCTGAGTAGATGCACTGTGTTGGTGAGCATTAGCTTCATTGATCTTCTTGACTATACCCCCTTTTTATTTCTGGAATGTATCATGAATTATATGATGTTTGTCAGCAGTTAGAACTGTATGCGCAACCTGCTGGGTTCCTTGTCGTAGCTACTCAGAGTTATCGCAGGTCTTGGGCACCACATCCAAAGTGTATCTGAAACTCTCATAGGTGGGTAAATCCCTTGACTTAGTCTCCACCCATAACACATACCTTGTAACTCTTGCACACCTTCTCATGGAGACTTCATTTAATCTATTTTTCCAATTCTCTTAAGCCTCCCCTGAATCAAACGTACATGAACTCATGCACTTCCAACTTAGGTTCCCATCTGTCGTCAAACTAATATGATATTCGTGCATATCTATAACATTATAAATTTGATTGAGATAATCATCCTGCCCCTCACTATAAATAGGCTCAACGTATCTTTTCCCCTCAAATGGATCAATGGGATAGACTACTCTCATTCCTCATCTTCAAAGGAAAGGATCCTTTTTTTGAAATTTATAATTGTTTTATTGTCTATAGACCAATCTATCCATAGCAGTGCAGGGTAAGGATTTGTATCATCCACAATGTTGATGACCTCAAAGTATGCATATGTGCACAATCCTCCAACATCAACAATGACATTGCTCAATCGACCAATGGGTAGTACCTTCGCATGATTGGAAAGATGCAGCTGGATAGGAGACTAGTCCAAGCGTGGCTTGCCCATGATCTCCTAGGTCTGGCATGTTAGGATAATGACATCTAACCCAAGATCTAAAATGATATAGACCATGTCATAATCACCTATCTGCGCATTCATTCTCAATTCAAGGCCATTCTTACATTTCTGTCGCACCTGGTTAACCTTCTTCTCAATTTGTGGCTCTACAGGGATCTCATCTATTATTGCTTGTAGCTCTACAATAGCATCTTTATCTTGTATTAGCATTGAACAACTTGATAGAAGAGGTCTCAGCTTACTAACCACAGGTGAAGCCTTCTTTTGCAATAGGTGTTGGAACCATTCAAGCATGTCTTTGAATTCTGCTGAAGTTGATGGTACATTAGGACTTATGGATTCTGATTGCACATCCTAGAATATTTATTTATGTTTCTGGCCAATTGGTGATTCCTTTTTTTTCATCGCTGGCCTCACTTGTGGTTGCGATTGTTCTTCTGGGTTATCTTTTTCTGTTGTAGTCATCGCACCTCCTCTAGTTAGGACAGCAATGTTCAGGTCTTGCGGTTTAGCCACGATCATCTAAACGTTCGCATCTGCATTCAATTTTGGGTTTGGTGGGAGGTTGGGTGGGACAACGGTCCTTGCTTGCCACTTTGCAATCATCTGAGGAAATTGTATAATATTATGGTCTTGTCCCTTACAATATGAGCATGTTCCTGCAGGCTCTAAAAAATCTATAGCAAAGTGACCTAGTTGTCCATAGTTATAGAATTTAACTGTACCTCTCCCCCTACCGAATCCTCCTCTGCCACCTCGTCCTCTAAATTTTTCGCCACACCTTCCCTGAGGGTGTAGTTGATGTGGTGGGTACTGGTTCTGCTGGTAGTTTTGTTGATAATGGTTTTTTTGTGCATACAGCTACTGAAGCGTATATGGCTTCTGGTACTAATAATATGGGAACTGCATAGGTTGATACCAGGCTTGTGCCTATTCAACCTGAGGGAACCCCTCATTTTTCATTAAGTACGTATCAACTATTTTTTCTTTCAAGAGCTGGTATTCTCTACAGTCTTTTTCCTCATGTCCTAAAGATTTACAAAATTTATAGAATAAGTTTGCAGATGTACTTACAAATTTTTGCAATTACCCACATTCTTCATCGTAGTGGCCTCTTGATTGGAATATACGACACCATGGTAACCCTTCGTTGTTTAATGGGTTAGGTGCACTAGACATGACATAATTCATGAAGGTTGGGTAGTTACCCTTGGTGTGTCCATCCATTCTACATTTTGTGCACCATAAGTCCTCTTGTGCTTCTTTTCCCTTGTTGATATCTTGAAGTTGTATTGTGAGGTTGGCTAGCTACGACTGAATCTATACCATTCCTACGGAACCATCACCAATAGGAGAGGCCTCTAGCTTCCTCGCCAACTCCAATGCTTCTGTCTGTGACTCAATCTTTTGCTACATCAACAGCCCTTGTATGTGTGGTAGTAGAGTAGCGATAAACCAATCCTTATGCTATACGTCAGACATTTGGAAGCTTACTTTGGCCATCAATGTCTTGAATCATTGATCAAAATACCACACAATTTATGCTAGAGCCTGTTTAATCTCCTTAATCTCAGTAATACATTATGACTTTGATTTGGGTTTCCTGAACTAAGAGATCATTGTAGCTCATATTTCCTCAAAGGTTTTCTTTGGTGTTCCAGTTGGCATGGCACAAAATTTCATGAACCAATCCAGGGCGTGACCCCTTAAGGTCGTGATCATATGCGCTTTCTTGACGTCAGCGCAATGGACTAAATGTACCATCCACACAGCTTCACATAGGAACCAATGTTGTTCAGGGTCTTCCATTCCATTTCCATTAAATGTAGGTAACTGGATGTCTGTCGTAGCCATTGGGTTAATGTTTGGGCTTTCCAGGATAGGGTTCAACTGAGTCACACCTTCTTGCACACTAGTTTCAGGGCTAGTGTTATCCATATTATAGGTCCTTTCAAGGGATGACACTCTAGATCTCATCTCAAGTGATATTGATGGTGTTATATAGTTTTTCTCTAATCCTGATGTTTCATCATAGCTCTTTGGATATTCAGGTCCTTCCGAGATCGGGATATAGTCCTCATCTTCATCGCAAGACCCTTCATCTTCGCACGACCGAAGTTCATGTTCGCTTCCTTCGAACAAAATAGGATTCCATCAGCCCCTTTTGGTTTTCCTTCTCTTTCATGACCTTAATATTCTCCCACTCCTTAGGACTCCAACCTCGAGTTCAGGTTCTGTTCTTTTGGGGAACATATCGCCAATTTAATCAAGAGGGCCTCGACAATGGAACCATTTGTTGGCCACTTTTCCCCTCTTGTGCGAGCTAGGTTCTATGCAGCCCACCGATCTAACAACTTCCTGAGATATCAGCCTGATAGAGAAATCCCCATCGGAAACACCTACAAAGTAGGTGTAGTATCACCCGAGATATCTCATATATGGGTAACTACTAGAACCATGTTTCCATGATTGTCAAGGAACTATAGTCCCTTGGCTCGTAGCCAAGGATCTCAACGAAGGCAGTAGGATGGCTAGATAGAGGATTTAGTTCTGCACAACCAAGCACAACCGTATGTCATCACGCGTGACCTAAATTTCCTTTCCACCTCACAGCTAGTGCAACTCATGTGGCGCAACAGATTCATGTTGATCGGCTTTACGACTTAAGTCAGGATGCATAATAGAAATCGTATAGAATGATATATATACAGATTCAATTCAATAATGCATTTTGTTCATCCATTTACCAAGTGCAAGAAACTAACAAAGACTCAAGCACATTTAACATTATACAGAGAGCAATTAGTAATCAATCACATAAACATTCACCACATCAACCATTCATTCAGACATAAGAAATAACATGGAAATCCATTTGGGAAAAACCACCAAGGTTCTCTTCATCTTGCATGAGAAAGGATATAGCACCTTGTAGTCTGTGAGATGTAGACTGATCTTGATATATGTCTTTAAGTTTAGACTTATAGTTCTCATGCTCTCTGGTTCACTCTTCTACTCTACTTCTACTCCTAGTGGTCTGGTCATATGGCAGTAAGATCCGTGGCTCAACAACCCCTCTAATGCTACCATACTCTTTCTGAGTCTACTCCTCTTCTAATCGCTATGAAATTACAACAAAACCAACATCCCTCTCCATGGAATATCGATGAATAGAAAACTACTACTGAAAACTTAATAGGGATCAATGAAAACCTCATAGACCAACCTTCTAACCATTGCATCCCTCTTATTTATACTAATTTACATGGCCACGCAGGGCCAACTGCATACCGATAGTCTGTTATCCATCACCATCAGCCACCCCTCTAGTTATAGCTATGGTGATCATGACTTGACACAAGGAACTATTGGCCTGACTTAAAAATATCTTTTCATACATGTGTAGCTGTAGGATTATGCTATCCTATACAGCCATGATTTGTATTTTGCATCTGTCGCTTTCCGACCGTTTTCCCCTTGCGCGCTTCCATGCTTTCCTTTCCTTTGCTGCAGACCTCTCTACTCTACCTTCGCAAGCCCTTTACATCCTTCACGATCTTCCTTTTCTTCTATCGTGCGCGTGGTGTATCTTCCTTGGTTGCACGTGTGAAATTCCTTCTTATGCCCCTTTCCCAGGCCAACACATAGCATTTCAATTATACAGTGGAAGCAATTAATCAATTCAACACATTAGTAATGTTCATCATATTTCATTAAGAAAATACAAATGAAAATATTAAAACAAAGATACTTATATTTGAAAGAAGTTCGTCCCACAACTAGCTATGTTGTTGCAATGTTCCATCCAACCATAGGCCAATGTGCTCATCAATCTCTTAGCAACACTGCCACCCCACAGTTGGACATGATTCCCACAAGGAATAAGGGAACACTACCAAACTCACACATATCCAAGGATACAATGAAAAACTCAGCCAAGCCAACACAGTTGGGTTTATCAGGCTATCCAGCCAAGGATTACACATAAGGTCAAGTTCACAACAAGACACATCCAAGCCAAGATCCAATTGGGTTAATAGGCTACCATCCAAGCCAATCTCCCTTGGTTTAATAGGATGATAAGGTAGTGGAAAGGTAGAAAGGATAATATAGTGGTTCATTCAAGATCTAGGGACACCTACACAGGATCTATTTGGGTTGGTATCCACAATAACTACACCCCAACACAAGGAAGCATCCCCTTCTCTACTCCACAGCCCCTCAAGTTATGCCTTCCTTTCCAGTGCTCTTCAGAGATGGGAAGTGGGGATTTACCAGCCACTTTTATCTTTTCATGAGGTTCCTCTCTACACTAGGTTAACAAGCCCATTCCTCTTCTCTTCCACCCCTAATTCTTGCATACAAATTAGACCCAAACCAGGGTGCACATCATAACAACCAGAAGGTGAAACATGGTAAATAGGCTCCACTCACTCTATGATAGAGGAGGCCACTGCGAAAAAACCTTCCATGACTTAGTTAAATCATACCACCTTTTTTATCGATGAACCAATGGTTGATGACACTAGGGAAATCTCAGAGGAGCACTCTTTCATAAAATCGAGTGATCTCCACCACCCAATCACTTAGCAAAAAAACAAGTCGCTCAGCCCATGACATTCATGACTATTAGATAAGGTTAAATGGTCAAGAACAAATAACACAGAGAAAATACATGGTTCTTCTTGTAGGATTGGATGAACCACAATGATGAGCATACCCCCCCTGCACACTGAATGTAGGATGGATGATCAAAAACATCCCACAACTCCCCCAAAACATGAGGGAAGATGAAAATGTGAATGCATGAGGGAATGCATGAGGGAATGGGCATACTTTTTTGGGTGATTTCTTTTGACACATGGATTTTCCCCAATGGCTCAAGGTTTGAATAATTTCCCCTCCATATTCCTTATGAAATCGTGCCCCCATCTCTTTAATGTTGCACCGCATAGCTAGTTGTGGTATTTTTATTAGTTTGCATTTTACATCATATTCACAAATATATATAATGTGCTTGAATTAGCACCATAAAACGAAGGGATCAACCTTGATCACCAATATACAAAACATCAATCAATGACAAGGCCTTGGCCTTGAGCTCCTTGCCATGATTCCATACAATATTCATATAATATGCAATTCAATACCACGGGGTCAAAACTGGGGTGTTACATTTCCCTCCCCCTTCAATAGCACTAACCTCAGTGCTTTACAATAATTTAACAATTGCTACACTGGCACCGCTCTCATTGCTCTGAAAATTTGAACCAAAAATGGATGTTCCAGTCACATGGCATCCTCCAACACCCTAGCCTCTTCGGGACCGGAGTGCTTCCTCTGCACCTTTTTCTATCCAATGGCATGATCTGGAACTTTTCCAAGTCCTTGCTTGCATGCATCAAAACACACCACAAGATATTTTTCTAGTCTTGGAGAATCTTTCTCCTTAGCTTGGAACATTTCCAATGAATTTGGAAACCAACAATACCTATGCTCAATCCGTAAGCAATCAGTCAATTCCCATGTTAGTATTCACAATATTTTCCAAAATCATAGATGAATCACATGCACATTTATATTGACATAGAATCAACAAAAGGTTGTCAAGTGAACCAAATACTCATTTGCATAAGTATCTTCTTTTGGTTCCGCAGGTATCCGACTGGGATTAATACAACCATGGCACTCACAACCTTGCCCCACCCCACACCTAGGTGTGCATTAAAGGGTAGAAAAATTTCTACAATCCTTGGATCACCCAAAAATATCTTTCGGTCGAAATATGACAACTCTGATTCAGAGCCTAAAACTCCTTCTAGGTTCTCACCAAGCTCGGCGCCTCCTTTCTGGACACCACCATAATTAATTCACATGTCATATTCAATCATATAAGGTGCAATATATAACAATATTTTGAAAAAAATGGTTGCATCATATGCTCATGTATTCTTACAAGAATCAACAACAAAAATAGTTTGATAAGTAAACCAAATACTTATATGTATAATATGCAACCTTTAACAAGAATATTTTTTCGAAAATTTAGACCGCATCATATGCATATGAATAATCATAGAAATCAACAAGGATTTTCCAAGTAATCAAATACTTATCTATGTAGAATCTATGAACCAAGATCTAGTTATCCCCACTTCAGAGCCTAACACCTCCTTGGGTTCTTTAATGACGAGTCATGGCTTAAGGGCCTATCACCTCCTCCAAGTGATTACCAATGATCAGGTGCTTACCTTCCAGACATCATCATACTTAGGAGCTATTCTCTTCACAGATCCCCCACTCTCATGATAGTCCCCTTATGGCATGAATGTGTGCAGAAATAAGTCTAACCATATGTCTTACACCCTAGGCGTCCCCAGTGATGCATACCAGTGCCTAGTTGGCAGGGGGGGGGAAGCTATGTACCCAACTACATCCTTCAAGAGGAGCCATGTACTCCCTGTACATGTTTTCATAGTCTCACCTACGTTACATATAGACATGCAGTTTTCATCAGTTGTCATTGTAAAATTTCAATCATAGGTTTCCAAACCTATTCCAAACACATCCTTTTGAGAGGCTCTATACACCCCGTACATCCTTCTGAGGAGCAATGTACATCCAATACATATTTTCATCATCTCACCTGCATTACATAAGATCATGCATTTTATATGAGATGTCATCATAAAAATAATTGCAATCATAGGTTTTCAAACCTATTCCAAAGATATCCCTCTGAGAATCTATCTATGCGTCGTACATCCTTCTGAGGATCCATGTACATCCAGTACATATTTTCTTCATCTTACCTGCATTACATACAAGCATATAGTTTAGATGATATGTCATCATAAAAATCATTGCAATCATAGGTTTTCAAACCTATTCCAAAGATAGCCCTCCGAGAAGCTATGTACACCCCATACGTCCTTCCGAGGAACCACATACACCCAGTAGACCCTTCCGAGGAGTTATGTATCCCAAGCACATCCTTCCAAGAAGCTATGTATTCCAAGGCATACTTTCACCATCTCACTTGAATTACATACAAGTATGTAGTTTACATGAGATGGCATCATAAAATGTTAACCATAGATTCTCAAATCTATTTCATGCATACATGATTTCCCAAATATCAAACGATCAATAACATTGATATTCAAAAAAAAAATCTGAGTTCACAATCCTGCTTCTTGTAGAAAATCATATTTTTGAAACCATGAGGCCATCCTCATATTGTTTGGCTTCTACAAGTCGGGAGTACTCATCCCTTACTTACGCATTCTTCCCCAAAACCTGGACATCCGCATACAACATGTCATCCTGACACAATTTTAAATCAGCCAAATAGTCACAGTTAGTCAACAGGAAACTTCGAACATCAAGCAATGCAAAACAAGCATATCCATTTTTAGCATGATTCAAAACCATCACAAGATATCATAGTCTCCCGTAATCAATAGAAAAAAATTGCAATCTGAAGTTTCAAAATCGGTTCTCATTCATGAGATCCTTCTCATGGCACATGGTAGCTTCTTACCCTGGGTTTCATTGGGCACAACCATACTGCTCTGCTCAGATCATTCTACCTGAGTCTTCGGGAAGTCCTCATATATATTCCCATACACACAAGGGACATTTCCTCATGGAACTACAAGTTTACATGCATGAGTCCTCAGCCTATACATAGGATTCACTTTACCTACAGAATCTTCTTTAGTGAGCTTCTTGCAATATCTTGCAAGTCCCACAAAATATTTTATATATGTTAACTTTCTTGGAGCAGGCCAACTCATCATGGCATCAACATTTCTAGGGTCTATAGATATTCCTTTATATGGGATAATGTGACCCAAATGATGAAATCTATATTTATAGAAGTCACACTTTCTCAAACCTGCATACAACTTATGCTTCCTAAGAAATTTCAAAGTCAGCCTCGAATGTTCAACATGTTTTTCCTCATCCTTTGAATAAGTAGGAATTTCATCAAGTAAAACAAGAACATACTTTCCCAAGTACCTGCTAAAAACATTATTCCTAATGCATATAAACGTAGTTGGTGCATTTGTGAAACCAAATGGTACCACTACCCACTCATAAGATACATACCCTACCTTGAAGGTTGTCCTATGAACATATTCATCCTTGATACTTACCTGATGGTAATCAGATCCCATGTCAATCTTGGAAAATAAATTTGCTCCTCTCATTTGATCAAAGAGGTCATCAATCCTAGGAAAATGATACTTGTTCTTCACAGTTACTTTTCTCAATTGTCTGTAACCAATACACAACGAGAGTGTATCATCTTTCTCCTTCTCAAACCAAGCTGGTGCTCCCCATGGGGACACACTTGGCTTCATATGCTTCTTTTCCCACAACTCTTGCAATTGCATTTTCAGCTCTAGGATTTTTGGTATGCTCATCCTACATGGTGTCTGGGGCACTAGTGTTGCTCTAGGAACAATATCAAAGGTGATATTAATGTCCTTCTTTGGAGAAAACCCTAAAATTTCATCAGGAAAAAAAATCATGAATTCCTATATCATATGAAATCCCTCCAACCTAGGAGTATCATACTTTGCTACCTCCAAAACATGAGCTGCATACATTCTGCAACCTTTTCGATAGAACTTCTTCAGCTACATTTCCTTCATCATCCGAGTACTCAAAATACTTGTGGTAACAATCAAGATTTGCTCTATGTGATTCCAACCAATCCATTTGAATGAGGACATCATATGATCCAAGTTGAAGAACATTCATATCTAAACATGTGAATAACCCATCCATGACCAATGGACATTTAATTACCACCTCACTGACCTTCTTCTTGATTCTAGTGGCTATTTCAACAACCATGATCTTCTATGCTTTGATTTATTCAAAGTGCACATCTCAACCATTCCAGGGGTGATATAACTGTGAGTCGATCCAGGGTCAATCAAAATAGAAACAGTGTGTTCAATGATGTCACGCCAAACTTCCACCACAATTGAGCTATGACCTTCTTGGTGGTATTCTAACACTGCACAAATTTTAGGAATGATCCTTCCTTTCTGACCCATAGTTTCAGCTTCTTTGGTGCTAGGGACTTGACCCTCATTCTTATTCCCAAGTGGACAATTCTTACGCAAATGGGGACCTTCACATCCCCAACATTTGAGTGGTTCCTTTATCTTTTCCCCTCATCATTATGGCTGGCTCAATCACAGCTTTTGATCGCTGCCTTTGTTGCTTCAGGAGGTGATGAGGCTTAAAACCTTTATTCCTTGGATTAAGCTTCTCATTCTTCTCATGAGAATTTATCCTACTTCCTTCCATCTCTGTTAACAGATTCTTGGAGTTTATCTTCCTTTGGATATCTACCAAGCTATGTAGTATGGTTGTAGTCAATTGGTTTTTCTCTACCAAAGCCTTGACCAACCTCTTATTTTATTCTTTGCAATCCTGCAACTCTACCCTCAGGTTTCTTATGGTAGATGCTACATCTGGGGAACTCTCTTGGTCCCTCTTCCCAACATCTTCAGTTCCACGACCTTGGGCATTGTAAGCTTGCCTTACATACCCTTTTCCATGTGGACAAATCGGATGCAAATGAGGTCCTCCACATCTCCATCATTCGATTGGATTTCTAGCCTCTTGTGGGTCTCTTGGATTCCCCCCCATAGCATATTTTTCGTGTCCATAGGGATCTTGTGCATCATCCATACTATTAATTTTCTTGGCATTGATCTTGTCTGACCTCCTTGGTTGGACCAAGATCAAATATCCAATATGCACTATGACTCTACAAAATGTGTTAACAACATCATTTGTTATTCAATCTTATAAATTCAAGCAATTACTTACCAATTACTTCTTGGAAGCGTGAACGGTCAATGTGCCTTTCGCCAGGTTAGCTAATGCTTAGCAATTCTGCTAATTAGCACTCCTTTTGGATGTAGTTTTCTTTCTGCAATAATGATTGTCACAGGGGATGATGGGGGTTAAGGGGGATTTCCCCATTAGGGATTCCCTATGCCACTATAGGGTGGGTTGAGGGAAGCATCCTCATTTTTTTGTAAATATTCCATTTTTCGTGCAATCTAGTGCACACACGGATTGCACTTTTTCATCCTTCGGGCCCCTACAATCCTTGTTGAAAACCTACTAAGTTTCTTTGAACACAGAAGTGGATTTCTCATGGCCCCTTTGAGGACCAAATACGCAACATGAGCTCTATCAACAGTTCAAATTGGCCCATTTAGGCCCTAGTGCTGTAAATAGAAGCTCTGATACCATACTATCACATCCCCTCCCATCCACCAGAGAGGGAACGTGATTATTACCACTATCCAATTGATGCAGGATCATCAATATTGAAGTTCAATCTATTCAAGTCTATGTAAATTCTCTAACTTCCCAATAGAAGAGAAATTGATCATGTCAGTGCTCAATTCGACAATCTACGAAGAAAAATGTCAGAGGAGATTAAACGATGGAGAAAGATCGCAACGAAAATCGATGGTCACAACTTGTTCTGCATTTGGAACAAATCAACAGAAGAGAATCAACCTACAAGAATCAATGGTGCAGAAAGATTGAGTTTGTGGAATCAATGAATCCCTCATCCCACATGTGGAATAGACCATTGCGGAAGGAGATATGCGGGGAAATTGTGACCCCGCATCCCACATCCCACATGCAGAATAGACCATTGCGGAAATAGAGATTGTGAGGTCGTATCCTGCATCCCGTAAGTTGCAAAAAGGAGAGGTGAGGAAGGAAATATATGAGGAATAGAATTTATAGTAAGACATTTCTGCATCCTGCAAGTTGCGGAAAGAAGATTTTCTATCAGAAAATTCAAGCTGTGAGCAGAAGTATTGGATAGATTCGATCATCCAGGCCATCACCAATACGGGAAATCTAAGCCCCATAATGTAATTTAAGAATGCATTGAAAGAAAACATACAGATATGTATACAATTTCAATTATACAGCAGAATTAATTCATCAATTCAACACATTAGGTATGTTCATCATATTTCACTAAGAAAATACAAATGCAGAGATACTTATCTTTGAAAGAAGCTCGTCCTACAACCAGCTATGTCGCCGCAATGTTCCACCCAATAATAGGCCAGTGTGCTCATCAGTCTCTCCACAACATTGCCACCCCTGAGATGGGCATTATTCCTAAAAAGAATAAGGGAACATTAGCAGACTCACACATATCCAAGCATACAACAAAAACGCATCCAAGCTAACATAGTTCGATTTATCAGGATTTCTAGCCAAGGATTACACATAAGGCCAAGTGCATAACAAGACACATCCAAGCCAAGATCCAATTGGTTAACAGGCTACCATCCAAGCTAATAACCCTTGGGTCAACAGGCTACTAAGGTAGTGGAAAGGTAGAAAGGATAATCTAGTGATTCATTTAAGATCTAGGGACATCTACACAAGATCTATTTGGCCTGGTATCTACAATAACTGCATCCCAATGCAAGGAAACTTCCTCTTCTGTGCTCCACAGTCCCTCGGGATATGCCTTCCCTTCCAGTGCTCTTCAGGGCCATGTAGTGGGGATTTACCAGCCACTCTTATATTTTCATGAGGTTCCTCCCTGCACTAGGTTAACAAGCCCATTCCTCTTCTCTTCCACCCCTAATTATTGCATACAAATCAGACCCATACTAGGGTGCACATCACAACAACCATAAGGTGAAACACGGTAAACATGCTCCACTCACTCTGTGATAGAGGAGACGACCATGGAAAAAAATTCCATGAATTAGGTAAATTATACCACCGTTCTAAGCGATGAATTGATTCTCAACAACCCTAGGGAAAGCTCGAACAAGAACTCTTTCATAAAATCGACCACCACCCAATCGCTCAGCAAAACAACAAGTCGCTCAACCCGTGAGGTTCATGACTATTCGATAAGGGTAAATGGTTCAGAACAATTAACACAGAGCAAAGACATAGTTCTTCTTGCAGATTTGGATGGACCATGATGATGAGCATACCCCTACCCCCNATGAGGGAATGGGCATATGTTTTTGGGTTATTTCTTTTGACACATGTATTTTCCCCAATGGCTCAAGGTTGGAATAATTCCCACTCCCTATTCCTTTTGAAATCATGTCCCATCTCTTTAACGTTGCGTTGCATAGCTAGTTGTGGTATTTTTATTAGTTTTCATTTTACATGATATTCACAAATATATATATTGTTCTTGAATTAGCAACATAAACGGTAGGCATCAACCTTGATAACCTATACACAAAATATCAATCAATGGTAGGGACTTGACCTTGAGCTCCTTTCCATTATTCCATATATTATTTACATCATATGCAATTCAATACCATTGGGTAAAAACCGGGGTGTTACATCCAAGGAAGTTGAAAAAGTTTCTCAAATGTGGGAAGCATTGATCAACGATGTCGAGTTAGAGAAATTCCTAGAGAAACTGTGTAATAATAAGACAGAGGAAAATTACATGAAGAATGAAATGAAGAAATTTCCCTTAGAAAATAAAATGGTTCAGTGTGTTGAGATGAAAGAACTTAAACAACAAGTCGTAGCACTACAAACTGAACAACAACAATGAACCGACAAATTCATATAATTATAGGCCAAAGGAAAAAGAGTTATAGGCATTATTCAACTTATACACCAAAAAGTGTGCCAAGCAACAGAGTGTGAAAGACTTACAAGGTCGAAACAAATCAGTTCCGACCTTGTGGAAAATTTGCAGAAGGAAGAAAAAGATGTGTGACACGAAACAAAGAATTTAGTGAAAATATTGGAATATTTTCAAAGTAAAGTCGTCACGACCGAAGGGTTGGATTAGAATGGACCAGGATGAGCCACATGTTAGTGTTTTGGGCATGTTTTCCCTAGGAAAATATAGGAATAATTTAGTTAGAATTCTTCTCGCGAATATGAAGAGTATGGTCACACGAAAGAAGAAGTTGAGACAGAGAAAGAGCTACGAAAAAAGAAGCAATTGTAGAGGAAGCTATGACAATAGGGAATATGTTACAGACAAAGGAGATGTGGGAGAAAGAGCTATGATATAAAAAACAGTTGTAGAAAGGAATTTTTATAGAAGCAGTTGTAAGGGAAGAGTTTGTGACAAAAGGGAAGATGTGACGAGATCAGTCGCAATGGAAGGAACCACGATAGAAGAAGATGCACAACAGTTAAAAAGGACATCTTAGGATATCATGGGTAATAAGTTAGTTAGGATAACAAATTATTAAGGGAATAAAGCATCTTTTTAATTTTTGTTTGATAGTGCCTACTGATAGTTGTCACTAAAAGTACGAGAATAGGAATGGAAACCTTTTGGGTAACCAAATGAAGTTGGATGACTATGATAGGTAAGAGTCTATAAAATGGAGAAACCAATTTGTATGTAGTTTACTTAGTTTCTTACTCATTTCCTAAGAGTTACACACTTAGAGAGTTGTGCGCTCTCGCTAGGCTGTTGAAGGTTTTTGTCTTAAAAGAGAAGTAGAGTCGAAGATTTGTAGAGTTGTGTAGAAGAGAGAGTTTATCTAGGATGTGTGTAGATCGACAATAGGGTGAAGGAGATGATACTGTAGAGACTTGATACATGAGAAAGTGAGAGGAGAGAGAATTCAGAATAGAGTGTAGAAGAAGATATAGAACAAAGTCTACAAGCTGAGTGCGCAGATGGAAGGTGCCATATATTTCTCATGCCAGATGAAGAGCACCTTTGTGGTTTTTCCTAGATGGGTTTCCACATTAAATGTTGTATATGTATATATTTGATGAATGTGCTTATGTCGAATGAATGTATGTGTATTTTAATATGAATGAGTCCTTATATGCATATTTCACACTATTGTTAGTAGGAAGCACTAATAAGGAATTATATTAATTGTTGTAGTCTCTATCAACGAATAAGTAGAGATATATCTTGAATGCACGCAATAAGAATAAATAATTTAACCATCAACTTTGGTTGAGAAATCTAGTAAGGTTGCAAAGAAGAGGAAATACCCACACAACTACAGAAACCTGGTTCTGGAAGTTACCCATAAGAGATATCTTGGGTAAGATTGCATCTACATCGCAAGTGCTATCGATTGATCCTTGCTCTGTCAGGCTGATATCTTGGGTTTTGTTGACAGTCAAACAAGGGTCTGAACCTGGGTCTATGGGAGAAACTCCAACACTCATCACTCAATTTCACACTAGGAGGTGGGACCATTAGTATCCTATTAGGATATGATTGGAAATGAAATTCAAAACTCTGTTGAGGTCAAACTAGAACAAGAAATTAAAATAAAAGAACAAACAAAGAGTGTTTATTAAATTTTTTCCCCTAATATACCCTGAGATGAAGAAGCAAGAAGAAAGATAACAATGAAAATTGTAACAAATTAAGGTGACAAGCTAACAAGTTAAGATGAAAATCTAGTTAAGGCGAAAATCATCATAATAATCATATACATGGCCATTAGGATCATAATCCTCATTATGATGGGAATTTTTATGTTTATGGGAATCATTTTGGTAGTGTTGTTTCCTATGATATTACTAGAGAGTAATGGAATTTATAATCTTTATTCCCAATTAAAATTATTAATCAAGTCATAATGCATAATAATGAACCACTTGATTTTGGTGATTATACTTCAAATGTCAAAGAATGGTAAGCCTTTCAACTTTACATATGTAATACAAGTATCTTATGGACAATGTTGAACTTTATGCATTCAATAAAAACCTTATGCACTCAATAAGAGAGACAATGTGAACCTTATCCATAAAAAATTTTGTTTTTCTTGGAAATACAAATTTCATACATGTTCTTACAATAGCACACAAGCATAAAAAAAATAAACAATTGAAAACTCTTCTTCATTATTGTTAAAGCATACACAATCATATTTCTGATAGAGGAACCCTTGTCACATATCATATTCTTCATCCTTTGGCACATGAATAATGACTGCACCATTAAAATCCTTTACAACAGTGGATGGATGTTCCACTTCTAATTGTGGCTGACTATTGGTTGAGGTGAAATGATTCCATGGGTCTCCCATAGTTCTCTTAGCCATGATCAATTCCATTTTGATAGATTCTAGTCATAGTTCAAAGGAAAGTAGGTTCTAAGGAGGCTTATACACAGTTTATTTGTGGACTAGACATGTCTAGGAATTATCAATGTGCACTTGCATCATTCATTTAGGATCATGTTTGCAATTATGTTGCATTTTTTTATCCCATTCTCCATGGTTGATAAGAACAACTAGAAGATGTGAAGAATCAACATAAAGGTAATAAGGTGAAACATATGTAAACTAGGACTCGAACGGAGCTTGACTCATTATGCCTCTGCAAATTTGTCACTTGACTTCTGATGTGCTGGTAGGAAATCTATGTAGATCTTGCTTGATACACGAAAGAACATTTTCAATCTGGTTAGATAAAATAGAGTATGTAACACTACTAGGTTAATGGTTAAAATAAAATAGATTTACAGGTTTATGGTTTAGAAATTGTTTTGAGCTTCAACTATATTTTATAGAATTTTATTTACCAATGCATTACCTTTCTCAGTAGTCTTTTGGGTTGAATTATTTATTTTTCTTTTGTACATCAATCTGAGATTTTTATTTGTGCTTTGGATCAAATAATTTTATGGTCTTTCAGGCAATTTCACATAGGGGTTCTAATAGGCGTAGTATTCATCCTAGCTCTAGGGTTCATGATTAATCATTGATGTTCACACGGTACTCCTTAGGACACATTACAGCCCCATGATGTAACCCTCATCCTTGGTCATGACTATAAATACTTAACTAGTGGATATGTGTTTATGATTGGTACACACATGATTGTCAAAAAGGAGACCAAGAACATCAATGTACACCAATTAGAAGATTGAATCTCCCCTTACATAGAAATACTCCTTGAGATCCATATCAACTACATAGAACTTGAGCTGACAATTACTCCATGCTTGTAGAAGAGGAAGCTACATGTCCTCTTGAACAACCCACTAGTAATTCTTATGACCAAATCTAGCATATGTATTTTGACAGTAATTGTTCCTCGAAAGGTTACGATGTCAATATTGTGTTGTTTTCACCTATGGGATTGTGTTGTACTCACCTAAGAATTAAAAAAGAAGCTGGATGTTAGTGTAAGAATTCATAAAACTAAGTTCCTCATTGTATGGTTCACCTATTATTTTATTATCAAAGGAATATAGCTCTCAAAGGTTTTGTTAGCACCTCTTATGGGATAACTATTTAGTGAAGGATTTGGCCATCAAAAGGAGAAATAGGGTTGAAAAGTTTCATATCACCTGACCCTTAATATCATTGATGAATTTATGCAAGTGTTGGAAGGGGGATTTCCAGAGTAATAATGCGAAAAACTTGAAGGAATTATGATTTTTGACATTGAAATGTTCATTGATAAGGAAATCCAATTTTGGGAGAAATTTTGACAAGAGATGGACGGTCTAGATGCATTGTGGAAAAGATCAAAGGACATAAATCATTCCCGCCAAAGAAAATTAGGTGTGGAAGTCTAGAATAGGGAAAGGTTTAGTTACAAAATGCATTAAATTTGACTCTCTCCTTCCACTGTATAGATCCGACGGCTTGGGAGATTTTTCTCCCTAAATAAATCGCTGGAAATGAAGTAAAGTCAGAATCGAGAAAAGACAAGTTTAGTCCCAGAAAACCAAAGTCCTTATTTCCGATTCCCTATATCCCAAATTGAAAAGAGGAAAGTCTAAGGATTTGGGTGTGAAGAACCATAGTCCCTATTTTTTTTTCTACTATCTAGGATCAGACAGTCGAAGGTGAAGTTGAGATAAAACAATGATGCGGAAAGAAGAAAGAAGGGCAGATATGAGAAACTGGAAAGGAAAAGGTTTTTGTCTTGAAAAGCGGAAGTTTTGATTTCTGATTTCCGCCAGATATACGGTATAGAATATGTCCATGTCCAGATCAATGTTCTAGATTGATCCCAAAGGTAAAGACAAATTTTAAGGTCGAAAAGTCAGAAAGAACGGGATTTTGAAGGTATTTTCAATTTTTTGCATACCATAGATCAATGGTACGGAATGAATCTTAGTATGAGATCTATGGTCCAAAATGATTTTTTTTGGAAAATTACAGAGATGGAGAAAAAATGCTACGTTGCATGGCAAAAACCCTTCGAAGGGTCATTTTTAGCATCCCTCCTATCAAAAATCCTCAATTGATTCATCATACATGCTCCTGTGCGTGTTTTCTATTTGATTTCATGATCATGGTGGATCTTCTAGATCACTATTTGTTAATATTTTCATTATTACGCTGAAACTATTTTAGGCCTTGTTTCGAGGTTGGTCTCAGGGGTTTAGGAAACTATAAATATTCCCTCCATAGAGGGAAACTAGGTTGGAACCCATAATAATTTTGGTGATATGCTTTATTGAGATATTTTTGCTAATAAATTTGTAGAGCCGAATGCTTCTTGTTGTTGTAGAGATTCCTGTGTGATTCGTAGCTTACAATCTATTATTTCCTTTCCTCTGTGCTTGTCTTCTAGTTAATATTCCCATTATGTTTTATTCATGCCTATAATAAGTGTATAATAGCTCATAATTCATCTTGTATTCTATGACTATTGTTTTCAGGTATTCACCAAATCCTTTCCCTCCAAAATTGATGTAGAATTCATCCTGTAGATGCTCTGTGTCAATGGACTATCCATGTTCCCTCTTTCTCACCAGACAAACAGCTATTTGACTGTAACTGAGTTCTACCTTGCCTCTATGTATCTTCACCAACAAAATATTATGTAATTCATCTATAATTTGTGACTCCATAGCTCAATTGTGCTTGCCCTGTTTCAACCACTACTAGATCTGAATTTGTCTTATCTTTAAATATGGCCCTGATATAAATATGTTGAGAGATCCCTCTCTGGAAAAGTAGAAGCTATATCTCCTTTCCTAAAGTGGTTCTATTGTTACCTTGGGGTTCAACCTCTGTAAAATAGGGTTTAATTTTGAGTGATAAAAAACTGGCATCATTGTCAAGGACGAAAGAAAAATCATCCCTGGGAGACGACAAAGATTCAAAGAAGAAGGGTTTCTGTGGGAAAACAGAGACTCCATCATTTAAGATAGGTTGTATTTTTTCCCTAGAGACTCCACATTGGTCCTAAGCGAATTGCAAAAGACATCTTGGCTTCTAGGTGGCCACATACACGAGGTAATCCTGACACTAAAATCTTACCTGATGTGGATGACCCAAGTAGATTTTTTAGAAATAAAGGAAAAAAACAATTTGATATTCCTCAATTTGGAGATTCGTCTACTCAATAATTTCATAGTATTCACGATTCTATGTGGGAAACCAATTTTTAAAGGTCATTGTTAAAGTCCAAATCAGAATCTAACTAGAAAGACACAGAACTAAATCCTAGTAGGTTCGAGTCCTATATGCTTGACTCTTTGTGGAAGAACCTTCAAAACTCTGGGGGAACTGGTGTGAGAAACCTTGTCACTCATAACTTTCAGTCTTATATCCCACTAGTTGTTCAAACCCCTCCCCTTTTCCTATCTCCTCCTCTTGTTCCTAATCCACCTAGACCAATGGCTGTTATGTTTTCCCCTTTGGCTTTACCTATTGCATTACATGACCTTCCCCTTAACTATGCCCAGATAATTACCTTGTATGATGGGGAGGGTAACTTCACAGCTAGATAAGATGTGGATAGATTTAAAGATTCATTGACCTGGAGCAAGTGGATTATGATGATGTGAAGATGAGGTTATTTGCATAAAGCTTGTCATGGGAAACAAAGAAGTGGTTCAGGGATCTACCTGCTAGATATATCCTCACCTTTGTGGCTTTCCATACTTCCTTCCTAGAAAGATGGGATGACAAGAGAACCCCTCTGTAGGTGCTTTCTTAGTACAATGGTCTTAAGAAGCGAGGTTTTGAGTATGTTCATGATTTTTCCAGTAGATTTATGAGGGTGTACAACTCCATTCTAGATGACATAAAAACCCTTGTAGGCTCTGTAAACTCCACTATGCTAATGCATTTGATGGTGATTTTACCTTACTTCCAAGAGAAAGAAAATCAACAAGTCTCCCTACCATGTTTCAAGATTCCCTAGAAGTAGATTCAAACATGATGGCCAGTCGAAAAATTAAACAGAGAGTAGAAACAAGGAAAGTTAGAAAAGAACATGTACCTTCTACCTTTACTGCTACTTCCTCAAGTGATATGGAATTCAAGATGATGATGAAGACAATGGAAAGGTTAATGGATAGATTGAATATGGAAATAAAACCATTAAACAAAGAACCAAATGAGCCACATATCAGGAATCCTAACATCGGAAGACCTAATCCTCCCCCACCTCCACAAATCAGATAGATGGATGTGAGAAATACCTGAAATCCAAATGATCAACAGATACCACCACCCTTCCTTGAAAACTATGTGGCTGCTGAAGATGATGTTGAGTCCATTGAGAATCATATCCATCACTTTCATGAGTTGGATTCTGATATTTACCTTACAAAAGAATAACACAGTATGTATGCTCAGGAGGATGCAAATAAGGAGTTGGAGGAAGAATATGAACAATATTGAAAAGAGATACATGCATGTTATTGATGATGTTCAGAGGAAGTTAAAATTGAGGAGTAGAGATGTCATAATGAATAAAGGGAGGTTAGATCAAAACCAACCTTCTAGCAGTCAACAAAATGTTGAAAAGAAAAAAGCGAAACAAAAAGAACTTGTTGTGTATAAAGAACTTGTGGATAAAGTAGATAATGTAAAGGAAGTTAGGCAGTCAGCACTAATGGAAGCAGAGAAAGTTGTTTCCACTTTTAACTAGCAGGAACATTAGAGGAAATTTGAGGTCTAATATGCGCCTCCTAAGGAAAATAATAAAATAATAGTTATTAATTTTGGAAGAAGAATGAAAAAAACTACTTTTTGTGTCCGTTTTTTTGACATATCGTCGTGTGTTTTTTCTCAAATTCTGAGCAGGAGAGTTGGTTGGATGTGGAATTCAATTCCGCATCCAACGAGTACCCACAATGCATACCTTTGATGGACCCTGCTACCCCAAAAATAAGAAATACCTAAAAAAACATGATGATGATGTCATCGTCATGTTTTTCAGGTATTTCTTATTTTTGGGGTAGCAGGGTCCATCAAAGGTATGCAGTGTGGGTACTCGTTGGATGCAGAATTAAATTCCTCATCCAACGAGCTCTCCTGCTTGAAATTTGAGTAAAACCACAAGGATATATGTCGAAAATATGAACAAAAAAAGTAGTTTTCTTTTATGACAAATATGTCAATTCAACCATTATGGTTGACTCATTTTATTGAAATTCTATTGGTTCTTGATTCCAACTCACAAAATTTATTGTTGGCGGGTATTCTTATATGGCCCATTTTAGACCCCAAATTTCCTCTAATGGAACTCTCTAAATTGAAAGTGTCCATTCCTTTCAATGAGCTATTAAGAAACAGAGAGTACAAAAACAAGATATCAGGCATGGTAAGGAACCAAGGGGATTTTCAACCTGATATCTTAGAAGTGAATGATGATGCTCCCACCATTGTTTTTGGTTTCAAGCCTGCAAATATGGATGATGAAGATGCCCCACCATTTTAACTGGGTTTGAATGTACATGACATGATTTTACATAATGCTATGATTTATTTTGGTGCTTCCCACAATCTAATGCCTAAAGGAGTGGTGGAAAGTATAGGTTTGGAGGTCAGTAGGATCTACAAATATTTGTACTCATTTGATTCCAAAAAGGTAAAATATTTAGGAATTATTAAAGATATGGTGGTAACTTGGACTAAAATTCCATCCAAGACTATAGTAATGGATGTGATGGTAGTAGACATCCCTCCGAGATTTGGTTTGTTGTTGTCAAGAACATGGACCTCAAAATTAAAGGGTAGTTTGTAGATAGACATGTCCTGTGCTACCATTCCTCGGATTGGTGGAAATAAGAGACTATACAATGAGAAAAGGTCCCCCTATGTGGTCAGCAGTTGAGAATCACCTAATACTCATGATATATATGTTTTTAATATAGACCTATGGTATTCAATTTTCCTCAAGGAGGGTGTTCCCTGTGATCTTAAAAAACCTATACCCATTGAAGCTAAGGAAGAGGAAAATCAAGAGTCTTCAAAGAAACAAGAAGCTTTACAGAGGAAGCATAAAGAAGAAGGTGTATGGACCATGCATTTTGATGGGTATGTAGCAAAGGTTGGTGCTAGTGCTGGTGTGTACATTATTTCCCCTATGAGATACTTTAAGGATCTGTCTTTCAAGTTGAATTTTGAGTCCACAAATAATGTGGTAGAGTATGAGGCTTTGTTACTGGGATTGAATACCCTGAAAGATTTGGTGGCAAAAAGGGTGAATGTCCTGGGATATTCAGAACTCGTGGTGAACCAAGTAAATGATAGCTACCAAATCAAACATCCGAGGATGAGGTCTTATAGAAATGAAGTGTGGGACATGTTTGGTAATTATTTCAGTGAACATATTTAACTGGTGATTTTGTAAATACCCAAATAGATAATGAATATAATAATGCTGAAAATATCCTAGATGTTGAAGAGATGGAAGAAGACAGTGATGTAAACTTTATGAGAACATTCATTCCTAGTTTTTCTGAAATTTTGATGAATATCACTAACATTTTAAAGAAATACCATGAGACCAAATGGACGATAGACGCAAGGACGTATTTGAGAGACATCAAGAAAGCTATCATAGAGGTGTTATCAAGAATTATGCAATTAGTGGGGAAACTGTTTTTTCCTCTACCCTACAACGTACAAGTGTAGAACAAAAAAGAACAGCAGTAGATCCTTTCCTTAGGTAATTAATTAACAATATAAATAACATCATACCTTAGATATGAATCTCTTTGTCCTTATCCATAAAGTCTTCACAGCATTTGATACCTGTAAAATAGATCAAGGGACAAAACATGAAGTGAGAGTATCATGATAAACTAGTTACTCATATCAGTGATCAAGGAATCTGATAATATTCATTTGAAATTAATCACCACATCAAGTATAGGAAAGGGGAACACTTTTGTATTAATTATGAAATAGAGTAAAGTACAACCAAAAAAACCCTGATGTTGATGGATTTATCCTCTACAAGAACATCTACAATCCTCTACCACTATGAGAATATCTCCGCATACAAGCCAACTCTAGCCTTCCTCAAACTCTGACTTCAATCCAATAGCATAAGGGTACTATTCTTTGGCCTCCCTCACTCACATCATGAAGGCTTCATTTATAGGCCCAAAACACATGAGATTGACTTGGGGAATGGATAGAATGTGATCCCCACAGGTAAGGGAAGCAAATGCCACCTCTCCCAAGCATGTAGGAAATGACTCCATAGAGGCTTTCGTATGGAAGCTTCTAGAACCTTATTTTTTCCCTTTTATGGCATATTGGTGCACACAGCAGAAGGGGTATGTGCACCAACGTAAATTTTTGTCATGGGAAGGAGGAAACAATGGTCTTTACTCCACAATGGTAAACACCGTTGGTGCTCTGTGTAAAAGAGAGAAAGGCATCGCCCCTTCAAGATATGGGAAAAAGGAAGCCAAGGCATCTCAGGTAAGGTTTTCTGGAAGGATGACAGGCAATGTGGAATTTCTAGGTGCAACAAAATGCCTCGATAAGTATAAAACTAGAAGGAAGTGATAGGTGAAATAGTTTGCAAGATATCTATCTAATATACAGGTAATAAGAGAGGGACTCAATAACTGACTTAGGACCAATAACTAACTCTATCTAAACCAATCATAGCTATAGACTAGTACACTGCATATCTATGATGATGACTATGTCATGTCTACCAACAATACACTGTAGATCCATGAATATTTAACATAGAAGATAGAACATGTCTATAGAACATACAAAGTATATCCATGTTATTTGACATTAAATGTGGAACACAACCACCAAACATACAATCTGGATCCGTTTCAAGACTCTAAATGATCTCTAATTGCAACCTAAGCATAGGAAACTATAGTGACGAAGCCTAACCATTCAGGGTCTTCTTTCCAATACCCAATCGATACGATTCTGACCATGTGAATAGATGTTTTGACGTTGAACATGGAAGAAACCAATTGATTACCATTCATTGATGTGAACTGTTAATAAGTGCGAGGGAAAACAACATTAATCTCAATGAGCCCCAAGGTATCTAAGTACAATCTCCCAAGTGTGAATAGATGTTTTGAAGTTGAACACTTGATAGAATCTTCCAATCAAAGGTCATTTATGAAAACCTACTGTCGAAAGTGAGGAAAGTTGTTTAGGCATGCAGCTTTCAAGGTACTTTTCTAGGTTTCTAGGTCTAATTCCTAGATAATGAGTTGAAGTCGACAGGATCAGACGTGTCACAAGAGGGACATGGTGATTCCCATATCAATGACACGAAACAAGGAACAAAAGTTGATTTGAAGTGTTAAAACTGACTCAGACATGACTGACTTTATGGATAGCTAAAGTTATTGATGAGTTATGTTCTGGGAGATACATCCTTTGAACAATTTGTGGCATGAAAAGTGACTTGGAAGCATTGACTTGACGAGACTGGAACCAGGTGTAATGCAAGAAATATGACAGAAAATTCTTTAAACTGACTCAAAGGAGTCAGGTGACTCACAAAAGTGGATCATCTTGGAGACAAGTTGAATACCCAACTATTCAGATATGCAAATGCAGACAAGTGCCATGTTCAAAGGTGGACTGTAGACGACTGCCATAAAAACAAATGAGAAACATTCCCCCTTCCTTTAATTTCCCCATCTCGAAATATGAGTTCCTCTTTTCATTTTTATGAGTCTAAAGAGGGTAACAAACACTGGTTGTATCTCATCAAGTGATTAGTCCATTCTCACATGTTTTACGAACCTGAGAAAGGAGTGGTTCGTTCCCAGATAGGGTCTTCCATCATTTTGTTTTACAATTCCGATGAAAGAAAAATAATTTTTCATTTCATGTTTAGAGAGTCTGAAATGACAAAGAAGACTCCAAAAGGTCCTTTTTTGTAAATAAGTCTAGTCGATCTAAAAAAGAGATAACCTACCACCAACTAGTCGATCATTTTGATACTTTCACAAGCGTGAATGCAACAAGTTCACTTGGAGATATTTTTGTGTTTTTAAGGAGACTGAAAAGAGATTAAATATAAATCTGTAACGAGTTTCCTTTTTCATAATCCACTTTTAACGAGTCTAAAAAAGTGAAAAAAGTAGACTCGACACTCTTTTACTGATGTTTTAACAAGCAAATGAAAAGTGTACAAAGACACTCAGTACTTTTTTATTTTACTCCAAGCTTGAAAAAGACGAAAATAGCTTATTTCATAGCCATGAACCAAATGTTAACCTAAAATCCTCAACAATACATTAAAATCCAACTTAACAAAAACTATATAAAACCAAAAGTAAAAACCCACTTTAATGAAATAATTTTGGATTCCAAAATAATTAAATTATAGTGAAATAGTAAAAAGTCCCAAAATTGTTATAAATAGAAAGGGATGGTAAGAATTCTTTACCATTTTGTTTTACCATTGTGATATTTTTGTAGTTGGAGTTAAAGACAAGGGCTTCCACTGGTGATTTGATTTGCTAAGTCTTTCCATCCATTGCTTCTTGATCTTATTGGGAGAGGTAAGCATCCAAACCATTTCTAATTGATGTTCATAATGATTTTTATTGGTTTTAAAACAAAATTAGAAGGTTAACTTGAGTAAACTAGGGGTTTTTGACCAAATTGAAGGGGTTTTGTGATTGTTTTAGGGGCAAAAAATATGGGTTGTAAGGATACTTAGTTTTTGGGTAGAGTGCACGATGACGCTTTGTTGTGCTGGGACAGATGCGTTGTAGGCACTCTATCCATAGCCGACAGGAGCGTTGGCCATCAATGTTCTATAGGATAAAACAAGCTACGCCATAGGTGCTCTGTGGGTAAAAAAGAACAGCGCTGCAAGCCCTAAAAATTGACAATAGAAACCCCATCCCCAAAAGAAAAAAATTGATTTTTTATTATTTGTTTAAAATCATCATTTAATGTTTTTTTCTTTTTTCCATAATGTTATTTATAATAAAAATTGTGTGTTGCAGGTGCAATACATCATTTTCATCATTGTTATTTGGAAAGAGAGAGAAAATGAGGTCCCGGACTACTAGGCTATCAGTGACCCAGCTATCGTAGAGGCTCTACAAAATTGTGGGCTCCTGAAGTACTTTAGAGTGCCAGGCATGAAGGAATATATACACCTATTGGAATACATCATAGGTATGTGGTATCCTCACCAACAAAACTTTTTGGTTGGGATCCACACCTTACCCATAGAGATCTGGGATATATACTTCCTGACTAGTTTTTCCAGGAGAGGAAGACCAGTAGTTTTATCTGGGGAACGAAGAGGGGAGGCTTCCTTGGATGACTTGATTGACCAATACTGTGCACTGGGTACGAAATCGTAGTCTGGGAAATTACGTATCCAGTTTATAGTGGATCATCCTTTGAGGATGGTATTGTACACGATTGGAAAGGTGGCCGAAACTAGGTCTGCTCATCTCACCACTAGGTCACACATGCTATATGCCTTAGAGTGCATGGATCCCATAGTATTCAACTAGTGTTAATGCATGCTAGTAAGTCTCAAGGATCAATTGAACAAATGTAAGAGGGGGACTCTTAAATAGTTTGGCTATGGAGCAATGGTGGTGTATTTTTTTCTACAACGGGTGCCCCACATGAGGCCACAGGTGACTGTGAGCAGAATCAAGCTTGAGGATCCTAGGATGCTTAGTTGGGTTTATATTATGGCTCGCCATGGTGGCAGGGGACCCAAAGTTGTTTACGGGTCTTCCTTCTTTCACTAGCTGAGATTTTAGTTACTGATGATTGAAGACTATGCCCATGAGGGGGAAGACTTTCGGGATGACCCAAAGCTTACATTACCTAAGGGGGAGGTAAGGGATGACCACGGTAAGAAAATACATTACCCACTATGTTTTTAATTTTTGCAGTTTATTTCAGTTTTATTTTATAAAGTTGAGATTAGTGAAAATATTTTAATGCATACATTGGACCAGTACGCCCAGTTGGGATGTCGCCTATTGTGAGGCGGGAAGGTACTAGAGATATGATGGTTTATCTCTCTAAGGAATATGAGGAGCTCAGATATCTCAAGGAGAACCTTCAATGGTTGAACATAGGGATTCTCGACGTGACTATTGATGACCTACCAAGGCGTTACCAATGCCATACTGTAGGGGTCTCAGGACGGTTTTCCAAGCTACTCTGTAGAGTGGCTCAGGTGATCATGTGCTATCATGATAACCACCAGGATGAGGATTAGTCTACAAGGATATTCACTTTTTGTATATGTATTACACTGAAAGATTCAGAGCTTCATATTTCACCTTATGTATATTTTGAACTTGTTACAGTACTGATCTTTGAGGGAACTGAAAGCTATATGCTTCAGCCCAATTTTGTATCTCAGTCCTACAAATTTTATATATATGACAAAATTTTATATTTACAGTTGTGTGTACAAAAATGTGACATGTGAAAATATTATCTTCTGATGAATTTACATGTACGTCATTTATGTTTTAAATGGACCATTTTAAATATGAGTAATATGCCAATCTAAGACATAATTAGCTAAGGAATATTCCATAGCATTCAAATGTCTTGGAATGTGTTGACATATAACCTGCTCAAAAGATCTTTATAGGATCCTAACTCTTCAAAATGTATGAAGAAGTAGGGGATTTTGGAAGGTGTAGACCCGGTTAAGTCGTTGAACAACTAGTTTGGAGTCTAGGTAAACCCTAATCGCCTTTACATCATAATATAGGGATTTCTTCAACAACCCAATCACAGCATGGTATTCTTCTAGACTGTTGGTGGAGGGACCTAAGCAAACACCCTTTGAACTCACCATATCACCTGTAGGAGAGTACAGTACCCAAGCTGTTGATGCAAGGTTCAGTGTATATCAAATAACACCATCCATGAAACTAGTGAAAGTAGTCATCTTTCCATTTAGACAAGAGACACACATAAGTATGGTTTTTTGAAAAAACACACCTTAAATCCCACAAAAGACACACTTTTCAAACCTAAGACACACAACAAACTATAAAAAATATTTACAAAAGACCCTATGCTATATGACCTAGGAATAGTATCTTTTAACATAGAACTCATTATGAGGCTCTCCAAAAGGTATCCCGCCATAATCTACCAATTCATATTCCCCCTTTTCTAAAACACAGCTGATAATATAAGGCCCATGCCACATAGAATCGACTTTTCCTGCCCCAGCTTGTCATGCTTCTAGTCATAAGTCAAGACCAGATCTTTCTCATTGAAGGAACGTGGTTGAACAGTTTTGTCATATTGGAATTTCATTCATCGTTTATGTGCCTCATTGGCTAAGGCAGCATCACATTGAGATTCATTGATTTTGTTTAGATACAAGAATCATTCCTCATCTATAGTGGTGTTGGGAAAAATATCTACAGTAATTTTCAGAGAATGGATATCACAATCTATCGAGAGAGTTGTTTCCAACCCATATACTAGTTGAAAAAGCATGATAACAGTGGAAGTTTTGACAGTGGTCCTATAGGCCCAAAGCACATAGAATAGTTGCAAATTCCAGTTTAACTTAACCTTCCCTACCATTAGCTGAAGCATCATTTATAGTACTTTATTTATTGCTTCAACCTGGCCATTGGACTGAGTATAGTAAGGTGTAGAGTTATCATGCAAAAATCCTAATTTTGCACTAAGCTCTGCCATCATTTTGTTCTGAAAATGTGATCCATGATCGGTCACAATGTCCCTAGGGATCCTAAATATAGCGATAATATGGTTGAATATGAATAAAGCAGTTGTTTTACCATCTTTGGCGTATGTGGGCATAGCCTCAGCCCATTTTGTAAAATAATCCATGGCCACAATAATGTATCCATTCCCCTCGGATAAGGTAGGTTTATAATGCACAAAGTCAATGCCCCATTTTGCAAAAGGGCCAAATGCTATGACAGGATGGAGTGGAGCTGGATGAGTGTGCTTTTTGGTAGTGAACATTTTACATGGCAGGAATTTTTGGACTGTTTCAATGCAATCTTTGAAAATAGACGGCTAGAAATACCCTCCACACAAGATTTTTTGGGTAGTATCAAACCCAGATAGATGACCACCACAAGCTTCAGCATGGCAATCATTTAAAATGATCCTATCCTCCTCATGTGTAAGGAAATGTTTTAATATGGAATCAATACCACGATGGTATAAGGTATCATTCAAAATAAGATAGTTTTTGGCCTGGTGGCGGATACGACGATGTTCATCGCGAGTAGCGGTGAGTTGATATTGTAAAGTCTGGAGATACATGATGATGTCTCCTACCAAGGTTCAGTCGTACAAATGAGAAACAATGGTTCATCCGGAAATGAATCGATGGGATCTGTATTCTCTGTAGTATGGGGAAGGTCACATATGAGCTCTACGAAAACAAGAGACTTCTTAGATGTACTTTTGGGGAACTCCAACTCAAATTCTTGGAGAATAACAATCCATCACGAGTATTTTCCCCCAAGCACTTGATGTGTCAGAGCATAATACATGGGGTTGGAGTCAAGGTAAATAGTGGTGGTTTGGAGCAAGATATAATGATGGAACTTTTGGACCGCTATGACTATGGCTAGATAAAGTTTCTCCACATGTGAATATCGAGTTTCAGATTCTAAAAGGATCTTACTAGCATAGTATATCACATGTTCCTAGTCATGTTCATCTGTTTGAACAAGGAACATGCCTATGGTAGACAAGGATGCAACCACATACAAGGAATAGCCCTTAGTACAATTAGGTGGTTGCAACAACGGTGCATGGGTAAGTGCATGTTTTAGATTATCAAATGCGTGCTACGTAAATCATCCCAGAAAAAAGGGGTATTCTATTTAAGCAACCTCATGAAACCATGCATCCTTTCTGTGTAATTGCAGATGAAACGACGTAAAAAAATTTCCTTCCCTTGCAAACTTTGGAGTTCGGTTATGTTTGTAGGAGCAAGTAAGGATAGGATAGCTTCAATATTTAAGGGATCGATACAGATGCCATCTTTAGAAACGATGAAACAAAGGAGATGATTAGTTTCCACACAAAAAACACATTTGTGGGGGTTTAAACAAATATTAAAATGATGGCATCTGAGGAAAACAACTCTCAGATGATCAACATGCAAGTCCCGCTACTTGGAATGAGCAGGAAAGTTGTCTAAATAAGGTTCCAAAATGTGTTTAATATCATGAAAGGCATATGACATGGAACATTGAAATGTGGCACCAGCATTCTTCAAGCAAAAAGGTAATTTATGCTAGGAAAAGGTCCCCCATGATCAAATAAATTTCATCTTTTGTTGGTTAGATGGGAGAATTTCAACCTCATTATAGCTAGAAAAACCATCCATAAATGAAAAGATGACACTTCTGGCACAGTTATTAATTATTTGATCGATATAGGGAGTGGGGATATTGTCTTTTGGACAAGCTTGATTCAGGTCCCTAAAGTTGATGCAAATCCTAATAGTTCCTTGTTTTTTATTCAAAGGGACTATGTTGGACACCCATTCGGTTAAAGGTACGGGGTAAAAAAAATCCTTCAGAAGTTTCTCAACTTCTTTCTTGATGGCTGTTGCTTTTCATGGATGTACTTGTTGTAGTTTCTGGCAGACTGGCTTGGCGCCAGGGTAGGTTTTGATCTCATGAAGAACAATGGAGGGATCAATCCCTGGCATCTCTTTGTATGTCCAAGTGAATACATCCCTAAATTCCTTAAATAAGACCATGTATGATTGAACTTTGTCAGGTGAAGCGTTCTAGCCTATATAAATGTTCTCTGAAATGCCTAGTTTCACATATATGTCCACGGGCATGGTTTTTGTAATATTACATAGATTTCCCTCAAATTTGACATTGCGAGTGAGTATCAAAGACTGAGGGTTCCTGACTATATCAGATGAAACATTGGATGTGAATTGATCTTCTACCATATGGAAAGGCGGAAGGAAAGAGGATCAATTATGATGATCTTTCTAAGGCATCTCATCTAAAGACATAACTTCCATAATGGATTCGTCCGTAGGAAGTGTATGTGATAAATAGTCTAGAGATGGGGAGGGATTTTCTAGCCAATATGGTGGGTGATAATAGTCTAATGCCACCAACAAATCGTCGTTGATGGTGGGATCATTGGTAGATTGAATCGCGTTGTAAACTTCTTAAAAAGGGGTAAAAGGTGTTGATTCAACAATCAATCATTCCTTTGTCCATAGAGGAGGTCAAAATCATATTAATACATGCAGTTTGTGAAGCAGAAGGAGGATTTGGAAATGGAAAGAATCCCATTAATGAAGAGTCTTTAATAAGACCCACTCCTACGTCCTTATACTGTGGGTTATTTAGAAGCATAACGCTATTTTCATCATAGGTAATTGCACTAGGTATGATGAAATCTAGCTGATCTATGGTGATAGTCCTTCCTTGAAATGGGAACTGGACGATTCAAAAAATGGTCGATGCTACAGGTTGCATAGCATAAAACTAGTTGCAACCTAGGAGTAGGTTATAATCTAAAGGAGCATCAATGACCTCAATATGAATGGAGCCTAACTTTCCCCCTAGTTTAACATGGATGGCAGGTAGTAATCCATAGGGTTGAAAGCCATGACCATCAAAATCTGTAAGGGTGGTAGGTGAATGATTGATCTCATGAGAACCAATGACTCTCCAACAAGATAAAGACATGACCGAAGTGGAGGCTCCCTCATCCAAAATGGTACGATGGATGGTCTTTCCAGTGATTTTAGGGGATATGTGGAAATCCAATTGATGTGAGAGCCTAGTATTAAAATCATCCAGTTTGAAAGTGATGATGTTATTGTTCTCAGGGTCCATGGCACCAAGTGTAGTAAGCAAGTTTTTCCGTTGGGTGGGATAGGTTTGGAGAACCTCTAAGGCCGACATAGCACATGGTGCTTGGGCCAAATATTCTACAATACATTGGGTAGAAAGTGCATTATGATTGATAATGGACTTACTAAGAGTACTCTTAGGTGGGAGAAAAATTGCTTCTGGTATAGGTTTTTCAATATGAAGACCATTACTCGGATAAGGTGTGGAAGTTGAGGGTTTTTCAGGTGGAACTCCATCATATTTCTTTTCTGGAGGAGGTTCATAGCTATGTGATATTTTGTTTAAGTTAATCATGTCACTAGACATCATTCTAACTTGATCAGTGGATGAAGAAGGTTCATGCAAGGATTGATGGTCAGTCAATTGCTGTTGGGATGGGAAAGGGTCTTTGAGAACTACTAGGGTGGGAGAAATTTTCAGAAATTTGTTAATTTCCTCATGATGAGGACACTCTTTGGTGAAATGGTCACCTACGCATATTAAACAAGGATATTTTAACTTTCTTTTTCCTTTAGAATCAGCATCATGGTTCTATGGTTTGTTACTTTCCTGTTGATTATTAGGTTTTTTTGATTTATTCTTTCCCTTTTTCTTTTCGCTTGAATATTCAGTGGATTGAACCATGTTTACTTCAATGTAAGCAATAAGAGAGGAAGTAGTTTTGGAAGGTGGGATTGTTGGTGAGGCCTTTTGATTTTGATTTTTAGAAGATTTTGTCACAGTTTTTGCTTGAACTGAACTAAGTATGTCGTCAAGAGGTGGTTTAGTTGCGGGTCTTGATGGATCCATTGTGGAATGAGGAAAATGGGGAATCAAATCATACAAAATACCTGATTGGGAATAAAGCAAGTCTAGGTACTACGCGTGGCTAATAGCCTGCTCTTCGGTAACATTGCCTCCCATGGAAACATCTCTAGAAATGGGTGGAAGTAAATACTTTGTAAACCAATCAGCTAGTAACTGATCAAAAATGGGGGCCTTGATTAACCTACATCTTCTTCTCCATTCATGAATATGATCGAAGATATGGGTTGATGTTTTTTGTCGAAGCAAGGTTAATAGGTATGTACCTATTTAGTATCGGATAGGTAGCTGAAAGTGCGTTAAAAAAGCCATAGCTAAAGCATTGAAGTCCCAAAAAGAGTGTTGTGGTAGGTTGAGATACCATTTTGTGCCAATGCCTGTGAGGATTCTTTGGAATATTCATAGATGGATCGAGCCATCCATCAATGAATTCGTTGAATAAAAAAGATGAAAGGTCATCACATGGGTTTTTGGGTCCTCACTAGGCTTACCATCAAATTTTGGTATATCGAAAGGTAACTTGACCAGAATTGTTGGCCAAGAAGGGTCATGATGGATTGGATCATTTATCAATCTAGACATATATGGAAAATCCAATGTTTTCAAAAATGGAAATTGTTGGTTGGGATGTGGGTACTGGTAGTACTGATATGGCATTTACTGACGAGTGGGGCTGTAGGAATATTGATAAATAGGCATAGATGATGCCCCCAAGGCTTGTTGATTAGATTGTTAGTTATTCAAAGGTCCTCTAGACGAATGGCCTCCCAAGGGAGGTGGGCCTCCAGGGGGTGGTCCTCTAGGAGGTGGTTCATTTGGTGGTGGGAATCCAGGTGGTGGTCCTCCAGGTGGTGGTCCTCCAGGTGGTGGGCCTCCAAGTGGTGGTCCTCCAAGTGGTGAGTCTCCAAGTGGGGTTCCTCTAGCAGGAGGTCCTCCAGATGGTCCACCAGGTCCTCTAGATCCTCTAGGTCCTCCAAATCCTCCAAATACTCTCGAATATCCTCCAGGTACCTGGGTGGGGTGGTTCTTGAAAGACTAGGAAGAGGAGAAAAACTTCTCCTCCTTGAATTTTCTGCATTTTTCACATCTTTTTCAAGTGCACGCAAACTGCGTGCATACTCGATGGATTCCTAGAAGAAATCCTCATTTGACAGATCATTCTCAAGTCATGTCCCTATAGGAGAAACTAAATCAGGATCTGTTGTGGTCGTTACGTATTTAACAATGGTTTTCCCTAGAGTTGTTCTCCAAAAAGGAGCATTTGGACCATACTCTACCTCTATAGTTTCATCAAGTGGGTGATTAAAAATCTAATGGAATGAGCTGAGCTGACCCTCCATCGGAAAGTGAAAGGTAGTGTCCATTGTAGGAGGAAGTTGGACTAAAGGATTTTTATAGACAAAGAAATATTCTCTAGTTTCGACAGCTAGAGTAGTTTTCATACAAGCATAATCTGAAGTTGTTCATTCCATGGTTTCACCTTCTTGTCCTTCCATTGCTGGAGGAGAGTTAGGTGGTAAACCCTGCAATCTACAGGAATAACACCTTGTAAATTGCTCAGCCAGGGTGGCAGCTGAAGTTTTCTATTCTAGGTTAGAAAGAGGAAAGTCACACACAAACACACCTACACAAGCTAAAGGTCACAAGTAGACTTAAGTGATCGAATGAGCTCAAAATAGTTGGTCTCTCACTAGGAGTGTCAAGAAGGTGTAACTTTCTATATACCACGGGGGTATGTGCGTAGTAATCTCCCCAAATGATTTTTTTGTTGTATCGCTCCAAAAAAGATGACCAAAGGGTTTTTCTCAGTTGGACAAGGAATCCTAGTAGGGTCCCCCGATATACACAAGGTACGTAGGAGCTTAAATTTGTATTAGTGTTATCTAATGCACAACTGTCCACAAGGGTCCTTCCTATATACAATCAAGTACATGAACTACCTTTCTATATACCTCAAGGGTACGTGAAAGGTCATTCGATATACCGACGGTACATGGAAGAAGTTTGCAGGTACTAGGTTGTAGTGCAGGAAAATAACGACAGCTCCTACATTTTATGACACCGGAACACACCACTAACCTATCACTCAACTTTCTATACAATTTTTAACCTAAAGGTACCGTTTATTTTATCTAAATGATTAGTGGATGTTTGTGAGGTGTTGTCTCCAAAATGCAAATTTAATCTATATGAAAAATCACTTTTTGACTTCGATGAGAACTAAGTAGGGTAAGGAAGAGACCAATTTTATTTTTCCTTTCAAAAGCACACTAAATCAAATGCCACTTTCAATAACCAAAACAAGATCTAAAAATAAATGCAAAGAGATTTATTTCAAACACAAATCTTTTTCAACAAGCACTCAAAATCTCTGAAATTTAGAAAGAAAACAAAGCCCCTAATGTGCATGTGAACCTAACTTTCACTAAATATCAAAAAGAACTATTTGTCTTTATTACTGATGCAAATGAAAAATAAAGTTTCCCTAACATAAACAAGGCCAAAATAATCAATTTCTTTTTGTATTTTTCTAGAAAAACAAAGGCACACCACAATCAAAGAAAACTAATCTAGGAAGAGGCTATGGATTTCTTTTTCAAAAATAAAATTTTTAGAGTATGAACCACTCTAAATAAAACCAAAACTGAAACTTTTTCCACTTTTCTTTTATGCTAATGAAGAATATGAAAGCTTCATATCTGAGCTTGACAAGCAAGAATTAGACTTGCTAAAACCACCAGATTCAGAACATACACTTAGGAAAATACCACTAAGATTTTCAAAAAATGAAGCAATCACAAAAAATCGCCAAAATATTTTTACGGGAAGATTGAAGGCCTACCTCGGTGCACTGAAAGGAACTACACCAGAGTGTTGTAGGTCAAATCAGTGCACTTAATATTCTACAAGAAGGTGTTGTTGACTCTCTGCCAATTTTGAAGGAAGGTGTTGTCGGCACTCTTGCTGAAGAGGAAAAAGGTGCCCTAGAGGGGTCAACGCTCTGTCAACCAAAGATAGGTGTGCCGGTAGATCGATAGACTAAAAAACAAAGGATCTGTAGGAGAAACCAAGAAATGGACTGATTTGGATTACAAAGAGTGAACACCACTCCTAGAACAAATGAAAAATCAAAACAGTGAGATGAGGAGATTACCTTAACAACTGAAATGACTAAAGGAAGAGAGAATGACCTTTATAGGTGGAATGGTTACCAAATCTTGTAGATATTATTGGATCTGCACCAGATATGACCGGATCTTCCCGATATCTAACCGGATTAGGCTGACCCCCAGTATGCTCACCAATTTTGTTATTAGGAATTATGCAATCAGTGAGGACACTGTTTTTTCCTCTAGTCTGCAACGAACAAGTGTAGTAAAAAAAGAACATAAGTATATCCTTTCCTTAATTAATTAATTAACAATATAAAATAACATCATACCTCAGATCTGAATCTCTTTGTCCTTGCTCCAGAAAATCTTCACAATGTTCAATACTTGTAAAATGGATCAAGGGACAAAACACGAAGTGAGAGTATCATGATAAACTAATTACTCATATCAATGATCAAGGAATATGATAATATTCAATTGAAATTAACCAACACATCAAATATAGGAAAGCAGAACACTTTTGTATTAATTATGAAAGATAGTAAAGTACAACCAAAATAACCTTGATGTTGATGGTTTTATCCTCTACAAGAACATCTACAATCCTCTACCACTATGAGAATATCTCCACATACAAGACAACTCTATCTTTCCTCTAACTCATACTTCAATCCAACATAAGGGTACTATTTATTGGCCTCCCTCACTCATATCACAAAGGCTTCATTTATAGGCCCAAAACACATGATATTGACTTCGAGAATTGATAGAATATGATTCCCACAGGTAAGGGAAGTGAATTCCACCTCTCCCAAGCATGTAGGAATTAAATCCATGGAGGCTTCTGTATGGAAGCTTCCAAAACCTTCCTTTTTCCCTTTTTTGGCATATCAGGGCACACAATAGAAGGGGTATGTGCACCGACCCACCTTTTTGTCATGGGAAGGAGGAAACGATGCTCTTTACACCACAATGGTCAGCACCGTCAGTGCTCTATACAAAAGAGAGAATGGCGTCTTCCCTCCAAGCTATGGGAAAAACGAATCCAAGGCATCTCAGGTCAGGTTTTATGGAAGGCTGACAGGCAATGTGGAATTTCCAGGTGCAACAAGAGGCACCTATTTTGGTAAGCCCAAAATTTACCAAATATTTGTTATTTTTTCCCATGCTTTTGACCACACCATTGCTGGAGTACTGTTACAGAAAAATAGTCAAGGTGTTGAGCAACCTATAACCTTCTTCAGTAAGGTGTTGAGGGGTGGGAAATTGAAATATGATATCATTTAGAAACATGCATATGATTTAGTCAAGTCTTTAAATTATTTCAGGTTTTACATTTGTCAGTCACACATCATTGCCTATGTTCCTAGTAATGTAGCGAAGGACATCCATACAAAGACACACCCAGAAGAAAAGAGAGCAAAGTGGATTGTTGTGCTATTAGAATATGACATTGAGATCAATCCCACCAAGTTGATCAAAGGATAGGGGCTTGCAAAGATGATGAAAAAATCAAACTGTGAATCCTTACAAATTAAATTCCTAACCAGTCATTCCAATCAACTTGATGTAGAGGTACATGTAATGCCATATTTCTCTGTATCCCCTTGGTATTATGATATTGTATATGTATTGCAGAATTTGCAGGATCCTGTAGGATTGAGCAGAACAAGAGCTAGATCAGTAAAGTTAAAGTCTGCTAAGTTCTATTTTTTTAACAAATGCCTCTTTTGGAAAGATCTTGGTGGTGTGTTACTCAACTACCTCTTGGAGAATAAAGCTAAAAATACAATGAAATAATTTCACAAGGGAGATTCTGGTGGGCATCATTCATGGAAGGTGACTGCAAAGAAAATTTTGAGGGTTTTTTTTACTGGCCTTCAATGTTTTTTGATTCATACAAGGAAACTATTACTTGTCACCAGTGACAGATATTTGATGGAAAAAGAAAGTTGGTATCACTTCCTCTAAATCCCATATCAGTAGAAGCCCCCTTTTAGCAGGGGACTGGAATTCATTCACGAAATAAATACCAACTCCTGAGGGAAACATAGATGGATATTGACAACTACTGACTAATTCACTAAATGGTTTGCAGAAATTCCTACAACAAGGGCCACAGATGCAACAATAATGGGTTTCCTCGAACAGAATATTTATCTAAGTTTGGTTTTCCTATAAGGATTGTAACAAATAATTATCTTTCCTTCAGGTCAAAGAAAATGACAAGATTTTGTCATATGTATCACATTAATCTAAATCATTCTACTACATATTACCCATAGGGAAATGGGTTGTTTGAATCTTCCAACAAAATCCTAGCAAGAATCATTAAGAAGTTGTTGGAGGATAACAAAAGAGCCTGGCATACAAAGTTGATATATGCTTTGTGGGAAGACAAAATTAGCACTAAAAGAGCAATTGGAATGTCACCATTATAGCTAGTATATGGAGATGAGGTGGTTTTCCCATCATCCTTGGGTGTACCAGTCATGAAACTATTGCAAGAGCGGCAAGATGAACCCAATCATATGCAAAGAAGGATTAACCAGATCATAGAATTAAATGAAGGGACAAAGCATATGATAAGATATAGTTACATCAAGAAAGAATGAATAAAACCTTTGACAAAAGGGTAAAGAAAGAAAAGATCCATCTTGAGGATCTGGTCTTGAAATGGGATTCTCCCAGAAAAGATAAGCATGGGAGATTTGATCACATGTGGGTAGGCCCATACATCATAACACCATATAGAGGAGACAATGCCTTCATTTTACATCATCGGGATGGATCTTAGCTGGAAGGAGGTCTAGTGAATGGGAGGTATCTTAAGCATTATTTGTCTTGAAAGGGGATGTAATTTTTGTATCATAGTTGTATATATTTTTCTTCCTTTACATTTATAACAGTACATATGGTGAAGCTAGAAGATTTGAAGCCCAAAGAGAAGGCCCTAAGGTATGAAATGGATCACCATGTTTCTAGTTTTGTTTGATTTTCACTTATAGGTAAAAAATAGAAAAATAAGAAGTTCAAAGTTTGGATTTCCTGGAGCTGCCCAATGGATTTGAGACATGGTCTACGGGGTTCCTTGCTACCTCGTAGGGAGGATAGCATCCCAAGTTGGATCTAGTTGTTAGAACCCATTCTGAGATAACTATTTAGTGAAGGGTTTGTCCATCAAAAGGACAAATAGGATTGAAAAGTTTCATACCACATGACCCTTAAGATCGTTGATGAAGTTCTGCAGGTATTGGAAGGGGGATTTCCAGAGTAAGAATGCAAAATAATTGAAGGAATTGTGATTTTTTACTTTGAAATGTTCATTGATAAGGAAATACATTCTTGGGAGAATTGTTGACCAGAGATGGACGGTATATATGCACCATGGAAAATATCAAAGGCCATAAATCATTCCCGCCAAAGAAAATCAGGAGAGAAAGTTCGAAACATGGCAAGGTTTAGTTACAAAATGCATTAAATACGACTTTCTCCTTTCACTATATAGATATGACGGCCAGGAAGATTTTGTGCCCTAGATCAATGGATAGAAATGAAATAAAGTAGAAATCGGGAAAAGACAAGTTCAATCCCAGAAATCCAAAGTCCCAATTTTTTATTTCTTCTATCTAGGATCAGAAAGTGAAAAGGTCTAAGGACTTTGGCATGAATAACCAAATTCCTAATTTCCAATTTCCGCTATCCGGGATCGGATGGTCAAAGGTGAATTCGGGATAAATAAACTGCGATAAAACAAGGAAGAAGGGTAGATACTGGAAACTAGAAAGGAAAAGGTTTTGGTCTTGAAAAGCAGAAGTTCCAATTTCCAATTTCTACCAAATCTATGGTTGAGAAGCCGTCTGCATCCAGATCAATGGTCCTTATTAATCCCGAAGGTAAAGACAAATTTTAAGGTTGGAAAGGATAAGATTTTTAAGGGATTTTGGGTTTTTTTCAGTCCATAGATAAACGGTGCCCAATGAATTTCGATGTGAGATCTACAGTCCAAAATTATTTTTGCTAGAAAATTACAGAGATGGAGAAAAAACATTTCTAACCATGAAGGAAACCCTCTAAATGGTCGTTTTTCAGCATCCCTACTATCAAAACTCCTCAACCGATGCATCATACATGCTCAGGTGCACGTGTTTTCAGTTTGATTTCATGATCATGGCAGATCTTCTAGATCATTATTTGTTATAATTTTCATTCTTATGCTGAAACTGTGTTTTGTCCCTATATTGAGGTTGGTCTCGAGGGTCTACAAAACTATAAGTATGCCCTCCATAGAGGGAAACCTGGTTCGAACCCATAAGAATTTTGGTTTATGCTTTATTGAGATATTTTTTCTAATAAAGTTGTAGATTTGAATGCTTGTTATTGTTGTAGAGGTTCCTATGCGATTCGTAGCTTACAGTATGTTATTTCCTTTCCTCTGTGCTTGTCTTCTAGTTAATATTGCCATTATGTTTTCTTCATTCCCTGAATAAGTGTATAATATCTCAAAATTCATCTTGTATTCTTCGACTATTGTTTTCAGGTATTCACCAAATTCTTTCCTCCAAAATTGATGAAGAATTCATCGTCTATATGCTCTGTGTCGATGGATTGTTCAAGTTCCCTCTTTATCACTAGACAAACAACTATTTGACTATAACTGAGTGCTACCTTCCCTATGTGTATCTTCACCCACAAATTGTTTTGTAATTCATTTATAATCTGTGACTCCATAGCCCAATTTCACTTGACCTATTTCAACCACAACTAGATTTGAATTTGTTTTATCTTTAAATGTGTCCATGATATAAATCTGTTGAGAGGTCCCTCTCTGGAAAGGCAGAAGCCAGATCTCCTTTCCTCAAGTGGTTTTGCGGTTACCTTGGGGTTCACCCTCTGCAACCTAGGTGTAATTCTGAGTGATAATAGGTTTGTTGACTAAGAATATCATTCTAATGAATTTCTACCCTTTCCTAGCATCAATGACTTACAATAATAAACACAACATGCAAGATGTTTTTCCAATCCAAATTTGAAATCTAGATGTCATAAATTCAATACTAAGGAAGACTACTAATGCACCAAATAATTTAATTATGCATTTAATGGATCACTATCAGACAATGTGAGGAAGAGAAGGAAAAAAAACAATTCAATGCTATTACTATTTACCCATATTGTTTGTTGCTAGGAATATTGCACCTCTTATGGACAAGAGTTGTTCCTCTAGTCTGAATGGTTTAGATCTAGAACAAATAGGTAAACAACAAGGATGGAAGACCTCCCCTCGAGGTTGTAGATATCTGGAATGAATCCTTTGGATGTCCTGCAGTATGATGTAAGTGTCTCCTATGGTGATGAATATCCATGGATGTACTTGCACAATCACATCAAATAGACAAGCAAGATCAAAGGTACTAGAACATAATATACAATTCTATACTAGTGACTAAGGAATTCAGTAATAAAATGAAATGATTCAAACATAACTAATTTTATGGGAAAGGAACCAAATTTGAATTAATAATGAATAAGAAATCTTACAACCTTTTCCTTAGTGTTGTGATGTTCCTTCACATGCCATGAATTGTCCTAAAAATATCCAACTTGCTCCTCCTACACTCACCCTAGATTAAGCCAGAATCTCAATTCATAAGCATAACGTTTCTGTCTCTCTCAACCATGGGGTATGAGCCAGGCCCTTATAGGCCTTGGGAGGATAGGGATGGTTGAGAAAATGGTGCATGAGGTGGAAGGGTGATCCAAAAAGGATGGATCTCGAGTCCAAGTGGTCATCAGGAGTAGGGATGAGAGTGCCACGAAATCTTTCTTCGAGAAGATTCATGGAATCTTCTCTTTTTCACTTTTTACTTCGGGTACCGCTTTTCTTCCACTATGACAGAGCATTACTAGGGTGGAACCACTCCTTGATTAAAGGGAGAAAGTGGTGACACCGCTTATTTTCAAGAGGCAATGAGCGTTACTAAAGAAGGTAACACCTCTTGCATTAAGGGAAAAGGCAGTTCTAGACTTTCATTTGAAAAATTGGAGTCTAGGCCAATACTCAACTTCACAATTTGGGATTTTAGGGCAATTTTTTATGTTTGGGACCTCAACACATGATGGTGCTGAGATTTATGTGTAACAGAATGCACCCCAAAGCATGAAGTTAGAGAGATATGATAGGAGAGAGCTTTGAAAGATAAATTTATCGCTTTGAGGCAAGAAATTGCTTGATCATATATCATCATCATCCAGGATTCTACAATACATCAATACTTTTGACTCATAACCAAATGGTTCCTCGTCATGGCTGGATACCAATACAAGGTAGATCCATGAGGGAAACGAATAAACATGGCTACTAGAATACATCGTAGATCCATGTGAAGAAGACTCAAATTTGGACATAGATACCAGACATATAATGTAGATCTATGTCATACAGACACAAAACTGAGCACATCCATGACCATACAAATGTGGATCCATGCTAGCATCATATAAAATAATCCATCGTAACCTGGGGAAAGCAATGAGTGCTTTAAAAGATACCTAGGGTCTTCGTCTTGTCTCCACAAAGTATGATTATATCCATGTGACTATAATGTTTTGATGTCAGACATGGTAGAAACCACTTGATTATAGGTCAGTGATGAAAACCGTTAACAAGTGTGAGGGAGATCACCATTAATTTCAATGATTCCCAAGGTACTCTAGTACAATATCCTGAGAGTGAATAGATGATTTGATGTAAAACACTCATTTCGAATATTTAGATCAAATTTCATTAATGTGAACATATATCGAGAGTGAGAGAATCTATCATTGATGCATACATATATCAATTTAGTATATTTTTGTTTCTAAGACTAATTCTTGGATGATGATCTGATGTCGAAAGGAATAGTCTCGTCGAAGGTGTTGGTTGTGGAGCATGATCTTCTAGATCCAGAGATATTATTCAGTCATATTTGTACCCCAGGTGTATTGTACACTCATTCCCCTTGCTTTGGGGTTCAGGGGCGGAGCCCTCGAGAAATTTTTTGGGGATGTGTGTTGGCCAACAGTTATGTGGACCCATGATATTGGGTTAACCATAGTATTTTCCCATGGTATTTTTCCCCTATAAAAGAAAGCATTGTGACACGACTGTGTATGGTATTATAGCATTGTAAAGAATATTTGTGATTATGTGAGAGAGATTGTGAGAGCGTGAAGAGGAAGTGCAGCAGTTTTGTTGTAGGTTGTATCCCTTCATCTTTATGGACTCTAATAAAAGGACTGGAAATTTCTTTGTGGACCTAGCCCATCGTTTGGGTGAACCACATTATATATATGTCTATCTGTAATGGGTTTAATGTGTTTTTCATCTTGTTTTTTTATTTAACTGTATATCTATTATTTATCTATGGTCCTATTTTCTAACAGAAGGAGGGCCATGATGAATCCCACATTGACGACATGAAACTCAGAACAAAGTTCTGGAATTTTGAGTAGGTTGTAACCATAGGACTGACTCAAAAGGTATCGACATAAAGTTTTTTTTGATTGTAGAGGTAAGCTTTCAATTTCCATTTGAACATTGGGTGACACAACCAAATACTTGCCAACATTGACTTAGACCAGACAGATACCAATACATAATGCAATAGTAGATGATGCATTCTTTGAAAGACTCAAAGGAGTGACATGACTCATGAAAGTGGATCGACTTGGAAGCAGGCTGAATACCCAATTGACTGAATGAAATGTAGACAAGTTCCATGTTCAAAGGTGACTAATAATTGCCATTTATTTGCAAAATGAAATGGTTCCCTTCCCTTAATTTGCCCATCATGATTGATGAGTTCCTCTTTTCACTTTTATGAGTCCAAAGCGGGTAAGAAACACTCATTGTATATTATCCAGAGATAATTCCATCATCATATATTTCATGAACCTAATAAAGGAGGGGTTCATTCCCAAAAGAGGGTCTCTCAGTGTTTATTTTAATGAGTCTATTGAAAGTTAACTCGATATCGTTCATGTTTAGAGAGTCTAAACGAAAATGAAAGAAAACTCCAAAGGGTCCTTTTTATACAATTTAATCTCTAGGCCCGAAAAAGTATAAAATAATACCCAAGAGGACTCTTCTAGTCATGATTGATTGGAGCGCTCTTTTTTTGTAACTTGTCAATCTGAACTGAAAAAGGTGTAAACTACCGTCGGAAATATGATTCTTCAAGTACTTTTATGAGTGTGAAGAAGAAAATTTTGCTTAATGATATTTTCACATTTAAGTCGTCTAAAAAGAGTTTAAATAAGACTCCATTAGGGTTTCTTTTCACGATGAGCGGGTTTAACGATCCTGAAAAGAAGTGAAAATGACTCAGAACTTTGATACTAGGTTTAAAGAGCACGATAGAAGTATCAAAATGAGTGCTTGATGACTTTTTCCATTTTATGATAGTATGAAAAAGTAAAAAACAAACTTACCCATAGCCAATATCATTCACTTTCTCCTCTGTAAGAACTTTTAAAAAGACTATTAGCTCCTCAAAGATATAAAAAATGAATTTTATAACTATAGAAAAGGGCATTTTTTAATGAAAATAATTAAATAATATTAAAATAATATAAAAACCCTAAAAATTTTCATATAAAAGTCAATTGAAATAGTAAAAAAAATTCATTTACCATTTACCAAGTTTTGGAGAGCCATTTGGAGTATTGTGTGCATATTTTCAGTTGGAGATTCTGGAGCCATTACCTGTCCATTTTCTGAGCCATCGGTCTCATGTAGGAGCTAAAACGTTTCTCATCATTTTTATGGTCACAATTTTCTCTTTTCAAGCATTTTAATTGATTTTTGGGGATTTTTACCTTTGCGTAAAATTTGTTTCCCTGGTAACGTGCTTCTCCCATGCGGGAAAAGCGGTTCCCGATGAAAACCGTGCCAAACACACCTGCACAGGTGGTGGCACCACTTTGTCGCAAGTAGACAAAAGAGGTGCTAGAAATCACGGCACAAAAAGGGATGAGCTAGACAAAATAGTAATTTTAAATAATTTTGGAAGATTGATTATGTATGTAATTTCTCCATTTCTTGATTTTGGCAAGTCATATTAGCCAAAATGGTGGTATGGAAAGAGAGGCAGCATGAGGACGATGATGCTTGAGCTAAGGTGGATGCAGATTCGATAGTTGAATTATTAGCTTGTGACCTTCTGAAATTCTTCCAGGCTCCTAGTAGGATATCCCATGTAAAACTACTAGAGCACATTTTATGGATGTGGAACCCAGAACAACAAAATTTTGAGGTGGGGGCCCATATCCTCACTTTGGAGGTGGAATATATTTATTTTATCACTAGATTATCCATGCATGGAGTGCCTATTTCATTGATAGGCTCCCAAGGGGGAGACATTACCACACAAGAACTCACAGTTCGTCATTGTTATCCTAGCACTAAAATGTTAGGAAAGAATATTGCTATCAAGGAAGTGATGGACTTGCCACTTTAGACCGTACTCTTTACTATGGAGAGGGTTGCAGGGAGCCAATAGGCTCACCAAGATTCCTGGGCACACATGTTGTATTCCTTGGAGGTTATGGCACCTAATGTTTTCAACTGGGCCGAAGCATTGCTTTTTGTGTTCAAGGATCTGTTGACAATGTTTCGGCAGGGGAACTGAAACAATTTGGTTATGGAATTATCCTGGCTTGTTTCTTCTTCAAGACGGTATCTCTCTTGAGGCCATAGGTGGTATTTACTGAGCTAAGAGCTTGAGACCCATGCATGCTGCGGTGGGTGGAGATCATGACCTGCACTGAAGGTGGAAGACCCAAAGTCAAGTACGGGATTCACTTCTTCTGTTGGTTAGATGACCAGATCCTCATGATTGAGGATTATGATTATGCTAGGACCAAATTTCAAGGAGATCTAGATATACCTTTACCAGCTGCTACTCAGTGGGGTGAAATTGGTAAGAAACAAGCTCAAGATGTTTATTATTTTTGTATTTTCATGTTTTATTATTTTTATGAATGATGAGGAGACCTAATTGTTTCATGCATATGTTGGAGATGCATGTCTTGGGGGTTCATCCCCGATGGATAGACGAGAAGGGGCTCATTATGTACATATAGGTGATGATGAGATGACCGAGCTATAGGAAAACCTTGGTTGGTTGACATTAGACATTCTAGATGCTACAATAGATGGCCTCCCTAGGAGGTTCCAGAGACACACAATTGGAGTGATGGGTCATTTCAGCCACTTGCTCCATAGGGTAGCTAGAGATATTATGTGCTATCATGAGCAACATTAGATATTCCACATGATGTATACATTGAAAGTTAGCTAGCTTCAGTATTTTTTGACATTTTGTATTTGAAAACCAAAGTGCTTCAGTCGGGGTGTCGTGACCATTATTTTTGTAAAACACTTTATATATATATATATATATATATATATAGAATTATTTATGGTGTTCATATGTGTTTCAAATGGAAATGATATTTACATGATTTTTTACATGTCTTTTACTATTTATTTAAATTTACAATGGACCATATTTTATTTATAACAGTTATATATGAAAAATGTACCAGTTTAGAATGTAGTTTGCCAACAAGTTGACAACCATGCTGTAATACCTAGGAATGTTCCTATAAGTGATTAACTCGAATGACCTTTCTAATAGACACACTCTTCAAAAGAGACAAATAAGTCTGGGGTTTTGAATGGTATAAACATGGTTCAACTGGCAAACCACTACCTGCGAGTCCATGAATGCTACCAAGTCATCAATGTCCTGATATGTACCCTTGGTCAACAAACCTATCACTACCTGATACTCAGTGATGTTGTTGGTAGCTGGTCCAATACAATCTACCCCTAAACTAACTAAATCATGTGCCGAGGAATACAAAACCCAAGAATCTGAAGCAAGGTTCAAGGTATGATGGAAATCACCATCAACGAAACCATAAAAATCCATTAGATATGCATAACCAAAACGTGGTATAAACAGTATTGACAAGAAACACAAAACTATATTGAAAATCCAAAAACATGCCAAAAAGTCAAACAATATACATATATACATGGTACCATACAGAAATGGCTTCAAGCATAGTACCTCTTGAGGTACAACCCATTGCAAGGTTTCCTGAAGGGTATTCCATCATAGTCTACAAGCTCGTAGGCCCCTTTCTCTAATACTTTACTGGCGATAAAGGGACCATACCACATAGATTCAAACTTCCCCTTCCCTAGCTTATCATGTCTCTGATCGTAAGTCAGAACTAGGTCACCTTCATTGAAGACACGAGGCTGAATAGACTTTTTGTATTGGGCCTTAACGAATTTTTTGTGTGCCTCGTTAGCCAAGGAAACATCTCTTCCATTTTCATCAAGGTTTGTTAAGTACAAAAACCATTCTTCCTCAACGGAAGTGTTTGATAGAAGTTCTACTGCAATTTTAAGTGACAGGATTTGACACTTGATAGGAAGGACAACTTCTAGTCTGTAGACCAGCTGAAAAGGTGTGAAACAAGTTATTGTTTTAACTAAAGTCCTATAATCCCATAATGTGGAAAAGAGAGTCAAATTCCAATTGGATTTGTGATTTCCAACCATCCTACGCAACATAGTTTTCAAAACTTTGTTAATGGCCTCGACTTGATCATTAGCTTGCAGATAAAATATAGTTGAGTTTTCATGGCGAAAACCCAGCTTAGCACTCAACTCAACCATCATCTGATTGTGGAAATGAGATCCATGGTCAGTGACTAGGGCTTGAGGGACTCCAAAACCAGCTATCACATGGTTAAATAAAAAGAGCGCGACAGTATTTCCATCCTGTACATATGTAGGAATTTCTTGAGCCCATTTTGTGTTGGTTTTTCAACATTTAAGCTAGCATTATAACAAGATCTTTTCACTGAGAGAATAACAAGCACAACAATCACATAAGCACATCACAAGAGACAAGAGACACAAAGATTTTTAGGAGGGGAAACCATAAATGGAGAAAACCCCTCAACTTCCTCTAAGATAGTATCACCACAAGATGTGATCCCAAAACAGTAAGATGACCTCCCTTCACAATAGCAGCCTTCTGTCTTCTGTCAAGCACAAGAATTTCCTTCTCCAAAAGTGCGCCACACTTGAGAGAGCAAGAGAGCTAAGTCACAAGTGATAAATAGAGAGACTCTCACTCTCTATTTATATTCTTCCGTTGACTTGAAGTGCACTCAACCATTTCACACGTAGGCTCGACCTAATAATTAATTACTTGAGCCTACACCTTAATTAGTGTATAATAACCCAAGTGCCCCTAAATTGTGGGGACTTACCCAATGACTTGATATGACTTGTTTACATTATAATCCTCCCGATCGGAACATCGGGGCATGACCACATGACTCAAATACATAATAGAAACATCCCGGAATAACCATCGGGTTACAATAATATAAAATACAAAGAAGAATACATTCCGAAGTTACATATACATCAACATTTTGTAAAGTAATCGACGACTATGATGATGTAACCATGCCCCCCAACTAAGGTAGGATTACAATGCACAAAATCAATACCCAACATGGAAAAAGGGACAACAACAATGACGGGGTGTAAATGAGCAGGGTGGGTGTGCTTTTTAGGATAAAAGTGTTGATAGGGTGGGTATTTATTAACCACCTCATGATAATATTTTAAGATCGAGGGCCCAAAATACCCAGCACGAAGGATTTTTTGAGATGTCGCGATCCCAGAAAGATGACCTCCACATGCTCTAGAGTGGCAATCATTCAGAACATGTTCATCCCCTTCATGTGTAAGGCATCGATGAATAATGGAGTCAATACCACATTTATACCATGTATCATTTAAAATGAGATAATACTTTCTGTGGTGTCGGCTACGATGACGATTGTGACAGGATATGTCAAGATGAAATATTCGAGTCTGTAGATAGATGATCAAATATCCATACCATGGGTATATTGTGCTGATGAGGAACAATAATATATCCATAAATAAATCATTGGCCTCACCTTCCACCATAGAACATGGAAGGTCACACATCATTTCTGTGAAAACCAAGGACTTCTTCAAAGTACCCCCTGGAAAACTCAAGATCAAATTCTTGTAGGATAATGATCCAATGGGAATACTTTCCCCCTAGTACCTGACGAGTCAGAATGTAATACATGGGGTTTTGATTAGGGAGTACAATAGTGGTATGAAGTAAGATGTAGTGATAGAATTTTTGCACAACAATGGCCGTAGCCAAAGCTAGCTTCTCCACACATGAGTAATGGGTTTCAAAGTCAAGAAGACTCTTACTCAGGTAATATATCACGTGTTCTTGGACATTAGAATATTCCTTCAGTAGAACCATACCAATAGTTGTAGTGGAGGTAGAAACATACAACAAAAAGTATTTTGAATAATCTGGGGGGTTTATCACCAGTGAATGGGTCATAACGTGTTTCAGATTATCAAAAACTTGTTGGGCCTGGTTGTCCCAGAAGAACAGAGTGTCCTTCTTCGGGAGACACATATAACCATGCATTTTTTCAGTGAATTTGCATACAAAACAACGAAGAAAGTTTTCCTTCCCTTGCAAAATTTGGATTTCAGTGATATTTGCCAAGGCAGGTAAGGCCAAAAATACAACAAATTTCAAGGGATTAATATGGATGCCATCTTTGTAAACCACAAAGCCATAAAGACATACAGTATCAACACAAAAGACACATTTGTGTGGATTAAGCCAAATATTATAAGGATGACACATAAGGAAAATGTCTCTAAAGTTCCCTGGATGGTCTTCATGTTGCTGTGAATGAGCAGGGATATTGTCAAGATACGGCTCCAAGATGTTCTTGGTATCGTGAAAAGCATAGGAGATGGCATGCTAGAATGTAGCTCCAGTGATTTTGAGATAAAAAGGTAACTTTCGATATGCAAAGGTTCCCCACAGGAAAATGAATGTCATTTTATGTTGATCGTCAAGAAGAATCTCTATCTGATTGTAGCTAGAAAATCCATCCATTAAAGAAAATATGACACTCCTAGCACAATTATCGATGATTTGATCGATAAGTGGAGTAGGGAAATTGTCCTTAGGACATGCCTTATTTAAATCTCTAAAATCGATAAAAACCCTAATAGATCCCTGCTTCTTAACTTTAGGTACAATATTAGACATCCATTCTATCAGTGGTACGGGATAAATAAACCCCACCTTTAGAAGTTTTTCCACTTCAGCTTTGATAGCTGCAACCTTCCTAGGATGGAATTGACGTAATTTTTTTTCAAAGTGGTATTGTCGTGGCATAAGTTTTAATCTCATGTACAACAATAGATAGATCAATCCCCACCATTTCTTCATATGTCTAGGAAAAAATATCATAGAATTCTTTGAAAGGAGCTCTATAACTTTCAGTTTCCTCTATTGAATAGTTTTGTCCTACATGAACATGCTCAATAGTTTCGGGCTTGACTGATATGTCAATATGGGTTGTCTAAGTGATGTTGCAAATATTCCCTTCAAAATATGTACCTTTCAATAATACAGGTGTTTGAAAATTGCTGATGATATCGGTGATAATAAGAGATACAAGGTCAAAGTCTACAGAACTGTCATTCGAAAGGAAATAATATCTATGATGATGATCTTACCAAACAGGTTTATCTATGCTCATGATCTCCATGATGGACTCATCTAATGGAAAAGTCTATGTGAGATATTCTAGAGTGAGGAGAGAGGGTTCTAGCCAGTAGGGAAAGTGGTAAGGATCTGAAGCCACTAGATGAAGATGATAAGACTGGACATCAAAAGTAGATTGGACAACATCATAAAGTGCTTCATAAGGGCCTAAACAAGATGACTCAATAACTTCCTTTCCTCTACAACTGTGGCTAGTCATTGAAATCATGTTCATAGTAGCCACTTGTGTACTAGGAGTGGTTGAGGAAAACACTCCCACGAGGGTTGAATCCTTCAACATACCTACCCGAATCGACTGATAAGGAGGAGGGGATTGACCTAGAATAGCGATGTTATTTGTAGTGGGGGTATCAATATCTGGTGAACAAAAATTGAGTTGATCGATGGTCAAAATATTCTCCAAATAAGGGAATTGGAGAGTTTGAAATACTGTGAAAGCGACAACTGTCATATCATAGAACAAGTTTCTCCCCAATAGAATATTGTAGTCCAATGGGGCATCGTCTACCTCCACCTGAATGGAAATATTTTTTCCCCCAAGCTCGATTGAAAGGGCTAGTAACAAACCATGAGGTTGGAAACCTCATCCATCGAAAGCTTTCAAGTTCATGGGGGACTTCTTGAGTTTGGGAGAGCCAATGGCTCTCCAACAAGACACAAACAAAACTGACGTGGAGGCTCCCTCATCCATAATGGTCCTATGGACCTTTCTCCCAAGTACTCTTGTTGCAATTTGAAAAGTGATATGGTGGGGTAATATAGACTTATAGCTCTCCACATTAAAGTGAATCAAGTTGTTGGTGTCTGGGTCTAATGCCCCAAATGTCGTTAACAAATTTTTGTGTTGTGTGGGACAACTTTGGAGAACCTCTAGGGTAGACATTGTGCAAGGTGCTTGAGCTAAATCTTCAACGACGTTGTAGAATTATGCAGCTCGAGCATTTGGATTAAAAATAGAATTCTTGAGGGTAATCTTGGGTAGATGCAAAATCAAGTTGAGATTAGGTACCTCGATTGTGAGGGGGCCATTAGACGAAGATAGAGGAGAAATAATGGAATGAGTTTTCTTGGGAGAAGGATTCTAGTCCTTCTTCTCTAGAGGTTTGTCGTATGACTAATTACAAGTATTTAAGTTGATAGTTTCTAAGGACATCATTCTGATTTTTATTGTGTGGAATTATAAGGTCCTTGATTAGACATATGATCTATCAATTGTTATTAAGATGGAAAGGGGTCGGTAAGAATTGTAGGTGTAGGTTTACTCTTTAAAAATTTACTAATCTCATAACGATGAGGGCAGTCCTTTGTTAAGTGGTCACCACCACACAATAGGAAGGGATACTTAGCCATCCTCTTTCATTTATTATCATTCTCTGGGGTCGTAGCCTTGGGATTCTCTTGTTGGTTTCTAGGTTTCTTATTTTTCGCTTTACCTTTATTCTTATTACTAGGTGTTTGCATACTTTGGATAGCATTCACCTCAGTGGAAACCATAGGACGAGAGGGAGTAGTAGAGGAAGTACTCTGTTGCTTGGCAGGATTAGCTGTTGATGAGGGTTGGATTGAGCTAACAACTCCATCAACATGAGTTTCTTTTGGTGGCTTAGTAGGTTCAGTGCTGGGGAGACGATCTTGAGGAACTAGGTCATACAAAGTTTTCTATTGGAATAAACCAAGTCCAGATATTGAACGTGATTGATAGCCTTCTCTTCAGTAACAGCACCACCCATAGCCACATATCGGTAAATGGGAGGCAGCAAGGATTTCGTGAACCAATATACCAATAGATGATCAAGAATAGGGGCCTTAATAAGTCTTCGTTGTCTCCTCCATTTATGGATATGATCTAAAATACATGTAGAGGTATTTTGATGAAGGGATGTCAAAAGATCTGTACCCATTTCGTAACGAATGGGAAATTGGAAATGAGTTAGAAAAACTATAGCCAATGAGATAAAGTCCACAAATTAATGTTTTGGAAGTTCATTGTACCACTCCATGGCTGTACCAATCAAAGTTTGCTGAAAAAGCCATAAACGTACTGAATCATCCATCACGGAGTTGAAAGAACACAAAACATGGAAATTCATAACATGGTTTTTGGGGTCTTCTCCTTACTTCCCATCAAATTTTGGAATATCTGATGGTAACTTTACTGGAGTTGTTGGCCACAAAGGGCTACGCTGAATGGGATCATTAATCAACTTGGACAGATCATGAAAGTCCAAAGTTTCCAAAAAAGGAAGTTGTTTCTTATGTTGTACGTATTGGTAGTAATGATAGGGAATTGGTATACCAATAGGACCATAGACTGAGTGATACACTGGTTGTTAGGAATTTTGACTTGCATACATTCCTACCGAAGATCCGCTAGATGGAGGCAGGCCTCCTGGAGGAGGGTTCCATCTAGGTGGTGGTGGTAGTGGTGGTATTCCGCCAGGTGGGCCTCCACCAGGTGGTCCTCTACTAGGTGGACCTCTAAAAGGTGGTCCACCATAAGGTGTCCCTCTAGGTGGTGGACCCCTAGAAGGTGGTGGTCCTCTAGGAGGTGGCCCCCCAGAATATGTTCTCCTAGGAGGAGGTCTACCATAAAGTGGATCTCCACCAAGTGGACCCCCACTAGGTGGGCATCCACTAGGTTCCCCCTCAAAAGGTGGGATACCATATCCTCCAATAGTATTGATAGGTATCCCCCCAGGCGTAGGTATATATGACCAATTGAGTTTCCCCCAAGGTGTAAACATGCTCCCAAGGTAAGGCATACCGGGATATACAATTCTTGTAGATGTAGGTTTAAATTTTACATTACTTATAGATGGTAGATTTCCTGGGTGAGTATATCCCCAAGAAGGTTGATTGAAAATGGGTTTTACCCCTAAGGGTTGGCCCGTACTAGAAGGGGGAGTAACCACATTGTTTGTTGTGGGAGGGAATACAAGTGTTGACTGTCTTACATCAGGGGTATGTCTTGTACTGGATGTGACTCTGCTAACCATAGGTGCAACTTGAGTTGGAGGTTGCCCCTCAGTGGAAGAAGGTATGAGAGAACCAGAAGAAGACCCAGGATTTTGAACTGTAGTAATAGGGTTGGAAGGTTGACCTGGATTAGGAACTATGGAACCTCGAACCAATGATGTCAAACTAGGAGTAACTTGAGACGTTGTGAGTGAACGGTATCCGGGAGGGGTAGAATCTGAAAGATGGGGTAAAAGGGCCAATATAGGTTCCTTATGAGGTATAGGTGAGGAAATAATGTTTTCTAGGATTTCTTGAACGTCACACATGTGATCAAAATATGGATGGAACCTTCTATACATATCCTCATTCGATGGAGGATTGAAAAATGAACGTCTAGTAACCCCAAATTCATAAATTGCTTGACCCATGGAGGCTCTCTCAAAAGGAGAATTAGGGCCATAGTATGTCCCCTCTATGCCATCAGATGAGCCATAAACCCAATTTGATGAATCGACATGAAATTCCATTGGAAAATGGAAATCAGTGCCAACCGTAGGAGGCTATTCGACCAAGGGGTTGTCGTATGTAGTGAATTATTCCCCCACTTCCACAAATGGAATCCCTTCCACATGAGAATCAACTATGGCTCCTTGGTCAATGGATTCCATTGTTCTTTGTCCTATAATAGGAGGAAAATCAGGTGCAACAATCCTTGATCCCTTCTGGATCATCTCAAAGGAAACTCATCCAGATTGCTAGTCACTAAAAGCCTAATTTAGGGTTTGAAAACTAGAAAAAGCACACAAAACCTATCCTACACAAGCTAAAGGCCACAAGAAAAATTAAGTGATAAGAGGAGTTGATAAAATCTAGTTCCTCACTAGGATTATCAAGTCTTTGCAACTCACTATATACCACAGGGTCCAACAGTAAAGCGCAACAAGGAGGATTGGAACCATCCCTTTCCTGAATACCCAATTACCTAGATGGTAAGTGTGTAGTAGTCTCCCCAAGTGTTTTTTTTGGTGTATTGCGCTAACAAGACAACCAAAATGGTATTTCTCAAATTGTTTAGGGAATCCTAGAAGGGTCTCCCGATATACGCAAGGTACATGGGATCTCAAATCCGTGTTAGTGCTATCTAATGCACATTGCCATTCAAAAGGGGCATTCCGATATAAAATCGAGTATGTGAAGTAGCTTTTGATATAAATCAAGGGTACGTGAAAGGTCATTCGATATACCGATGGTATGTGGAAGAACCGTGCAGTTCTCGGGTTGTAGTGCAACGAAATAATGGAAACTCCTATGTTTAAATACGTTGGAACGTGTCTCTATCCTATCACTCAAATTACTAATAATGTTAACCTAAATCTACTGTTAATTTTATCTTCAACAATTAGGTGGATGCATGAAATGTGTACAGAAAAGTAAAAACATGCAATATGGGATGCAAAATTTTCACTTTACCATTCAAAGTATGACGTAATTACGAGAAGGAGAGAGTGTTTCAATTCTATTTCAAAACAAAAATATTTTCCCAAACAGTCACACTAAGTTCAACTTTTTCAAAAAAATGCAAACAACAAACACACTTCTATATTGATATTTGAAAGCAAGAACAAAGCAAGATCTATTTTCCTAAAAGAAAGACCGTTAGCACTAAAAGGCACACAAAGCACTTTTTCAATTTCCTTAAAAAATGAAAATATCTAACTTAAAACTATGATATATTTTTTCTTTTGACAAGACAAGAGTGTATAGAAAGAAAGAAGAGCATGGATATCTGAAAGCTTATGAAGCTAATCAGGGGTCCAATGATTCATCCTTAAGAAAAATTATAATCAAATCTTAACAAAAAAATTTCTTTTAATTAGAAGAAAAAGAAGTCTTTCATAAACTAACAAAGAACAAAAGTGAAAGTCAACAAGAAGAGCTTCCTTTTTAGTTTGATCAAGCAATAAAAAGAGATATAACTTAGCTAACTTCCAAGCACTCTTTTTTAAAATCAAATCAAGCATACAAGCAGCTAAAAAAATGGATGTAACCTAGCTCTTTGAAACAAAGCAAACCAAGAATTTACCACTATCAAGATCTGAATTGAACAGGCCAAATCTCAAGCATAAAGCCCAAAAACACATAGAACAAAAAGCAAAAATAAATTTAGCTTTGAAATCACATAGTTTTAAAAGACCTAAATCACACCGCTTGACGAGTATTGACGATAGCGTTACCATCTTAGCACCGCCTTTTGTCCACTGTGATAGAGTTGTGGCACCACTTAATGACTACTGAGCAGGGGCGGTGGCACCGCTTATTTTCCTTTATGCATGTGTGGTGACTACTCTAGATGACAAAACCAAAATATTGCAAAAAAGAGAAAGTTAGGTACTGTAATACTGGCATCAAATCATGAATTTAACAAGAATATTAAGTACATAAAGTAGAAATGACTCAGATATGAGAAGATCTAGTTATGTTCGGGTACACAGGGTACTCCCAAAAGACCGAACACCTTTAGAAACTGCTTCACACAAATATATCACAAATCAACATACCAATGTTTGTCACGTGGTTAAAACCCTCAAGAGGGAAACAGTCCACGGCCCCAGCCAAATAGCTACTTGGAGCAATTTATTATGCAAAAGAAAGAAATTTACATGAGCTTCTCATAATCGATCAACTAGCCAAGGACCCTATATTCTCTTTAAATAGAGATCATAGACCAATCACGTGTTAAGACATGGATCAATGGTAGGTATAATCTAAGAGAAATTTAATCATCGGATTACTCTATGTCTAGAACATATCGTAACCGTCGGATTAGAATATTTACAAATGCATACTAATGCATACTAAAGAAACACACTTTTACGTAATGGATGTATTACACAAGTTGATCTTAACTAACTCCTAAGTGTCTAAATATCCTAACATCCCCCCTTAAGAACAACTTGGGATAGGATTGAAGGGTTTACAAAAGTGACACTATTAGGAGAAGGAAGGAGGAATTAGATCCTATCCCCCCTTAAGGACACATTCCTGAAATCCTAACATAGACCAAAGTTTAGAAAACTTTGCTTCTGTAAGAGACTTGGTGAAGATGTCTACAACTTGATCATCTATTGGGAAATAGAGCACTTCAATAACACGATCATGAACAAGATTTGTGATGAAGTGCATGTGTAGCTCAATGTGTTTGCTGCGCTGATGTAGAACTGGATCTTTGGCAAGCTTGATGGTACTTTGATTGTCGCACCAAAGTGGGGTAGGCTACTGCTGCTCGAATCCAAACTCTGAAAGGATCCGTTGAAGCCATAAAGCTTCCTGACCGGCATTAACTGCGGCTCGATATTCTACTTTTGCTGAAGAAAGAGCAAGATATTATTGTTTCTTACAAGCCCAAGTGACAGGTCCAGATCCAAGACTGAAAACATAACCTGCAGTAGACTTTCGATCATCAGGATCGCCAGTCCAATCTGAATCAATGAAACCAACGAACAAAGGTTTTCCCCCTATATTGTAATGAATCCCAAACTGAATTTTACCTCAAATATATCGAAGTATTATTTTTGCTGCTTTATAGTGACTTTCATGAGGAGTTTGCATATAACGGGCAACACGACCAATGGCAAAGGAAAGGTCAGGATGGGAACGAGTCAAGTATAAAATACTACTAACAAGATGACGATACAAGGTGGCATCTACTTCAGGGTAAGTACAAGTGGCAGAAATTTTGACTCTAGACTGGAAGGGAGAAGGGGCTGGTTTACAATATTCCATGTGGAAGCGATGAACAAGGTCACAAGCATACTTAGACTGGGAAAGAAAGATTCCTTCTTTGGTTTGCAAGACTTGGAGACCAAGAAAATAATGCAAATGTCCTAATTCTGACATTTCAAAATTTTGCTTAAGACTGGATTTCACATGGTTTATAAGGTTAGCGTCACTACCAGTAAGGATAAGATCATCAACATAAAGAACAAGTATGATGAGATGGTTTCCTACTTTCTTGGTATAGACATTGGGGTCAGAATGGCATCTAGAAAAACTAGTGTCAAGGAGAAAGCTATCCATTTTGGCATACCAAGCTCTAGGAGCTTGCTTAAGGCCATATAAGGATTTATTAAGGAGACAAACAAGGCTAGAGTTATCCTAAACATATCTAGGAGGTTGTTCCATGTAAATTTCCTCCTGTAAATCACCATGTAAAAAGGAATACTTGACATCCATTTGATGGTTCCCAGTTATGTAAGGCTATAAGGAAAAGAACAAGGCAGATGGAATTCATTTTTTCTACAGGGGCAAAGGTTTTGTTGTAGTCAATCCCTTCAACTTGGGAAAAACCTTTGGAAACTAACCTTGCCTTAAGTCTTTCAACACTTCCATCTGATGCATAATTAGTTCTATAGACCCATTTACATCTGACAAGTTTTCTTCCTTTTGGAAGAGGAACAAGATCCCAAGTATCGTTCTCCATTAAGGAACGATATTCTTCATACGTAGTTGCATCCCAATTTGGATTTCCTGAAGCTTCTGCAAAATTTTCTGGATCATGATTCTCAAAAACTTGAGCCAAAAGAGAAGAGGCTTGTTGAAACTGAGAACGTGTTCGACGTTGATCTCTAGGATCACCGGCAAGATCACCAGCTACTTCACATGTTGAACGGACCCATCGAGGAGGCATTGGTGCTGGTACAATTAGAGGAACATGAGCAGGGGGAGGTGGATTTTCATCCTCACTGTCATCATCAGAAACTGGATTTGGAAACCTATCAAAGAAGCTAAAAGAAGAAGAAGAAGAAGGCACAATCACCGAATCAGGATTGCAGGCCAAAGATGGTACACCCGCCAAGTTAGGCTCAGAAGCCAAGATATTTTCATCAAATTTAACATTTATTCTAATGATTATATCATGAGAATGTGGGTGAAGAAGTCTATAACCTTTTACATCTTCATAATACCCAAGAAATATGCACTTTTCACTTTTAAGCTACAATGCTTTCCGTTTTTCATCCAGAATGTGAGCCCATGCTTCACAACCAAACACACAAAAGTGACTTACATCTGGTTTAATTTTACTCCGTGCTTCTTTCAGTGTTATACCTTGTAAAAATTTAGTGGGTGTGCAATTAAATATGTAATTTGCACAATTTATGGCCTCGGCCCAATATTGATGACTTAGTCCCTTAGATTGGATCATACAATTAGCCATTTATTTTAAAGTGCGGTTCTTTCGTTCAGCTACACCATTTTGTTGTGGTGTATATGGAACAGTGTGTTGTTGTTGGATTCCTTGTTCAGTGCAAAAAGTAGTGAACTTATTGTTAACATATTCTCCTCCATTATCAGATCTTAACTTAATAATTTGATGACCATATTGTTTTTCAACAAGGGCCTTGTAGGCCAAAAACATGTTATATACTTTGCTCTTAAGTCTTAGGAAGTAAGCACAAGTGCATCTAGAGTAGTCATCAATGAAAGTTAAGAAATATTTGAAACTAGAAAAGGAAGAAGATGGAAGACGACCACACAAGTCACTATGCACAAGCTCTAAAGGAACTAAGGCATGCCAAGAGGCACATTTGTCAAAACTATCCTGATGATGTTTTCTGAGTACACAACCAGAACAAACACCATCCTTGAAAGATACCATTGGAATACCAACCACCATATTGTCTTTACATAGTTGTTGCAATGAGCTATAATTTAAGTGACCAAATTACTCATGCCAAAGTTTGCTCAAGTTATCACTATGAGCAACAAAAACTGAAGGAAAAGGTGATGACCCAAAGTTGTTAAATTTGTACAACCTAGTAATATCATCAACAATTCCAGTAGCAAGGACATTTTGAGTATTTTTAAAATCCTTGATTACAACTTGGTGAGGTGTAAACGTCACAGTTTTACCTTCACCTGAATGAGTAATTTGATAGAGTGATAAAAACTTGCAGGAAATTTTTGGAACACATAGTACATCACTGAAATGACCATTTTCTACTAGAACTATTCCAGATCCTACAACACTTAGATATCTATCATCACCAACAAATATTTGTTTGGTGTTACATTCATGCATAGTAGAAAATATGTCTTGATCCTTATCCATATGATAATATGCTCTAGAATCAATAAGCCATTCATTTGAAATAGAAGAAGAAGATGCAGTATAAGAGTAACTAGAAGTACAAAGTGCATGTCCATGAGAGTTAGATTCTGAAGACAAATCTATGATGATGTGGTACTTCTTCATTGCTGCTTCCAAGGCTGCCATCTTCTTGAAACACTTAGATTCATCATGATTATCTTTCCCACAAAAATTGCAATGACGCTCAGTCTTCTTTCCTTTTTGCTTGGATCCTTTGTCATTTTTTAAAGGAGGAGATAAATGAGAGGGTTTGGGACCCTTGTTGTTTGGCTTATTATTGCGAAAATTCTGTTTCTTGGGAGGCTTGGACTTTTCTTTCTGTTGGGACAATAAGGCTTTCCTAGATGTATCTGTATTGTTAATTATTCCAAGATAAATGAGCTTATCTTGCTCTCTAATTAAGGAATCACAAAAGGATTGAAGGAATTTTTCATGGAGTAGAATGTAGATAGAAAAACAGAATATGCAGGTCCAAGTTTTGAAAGAATATGATAAATACATTGTTTGTCTTCTTTTTTAATCTTGCATTTGGCACATAATAGTCTAAGAGTTTTATACTTAGATAAATAGTCTTGAATGCATGAAAAATCATTTGGATTCAAGGAAAGCAACTCATTCTCAAGTTGATGACCTTGAATTTAATTGTGTTTACCAAACACAGATTCCAACTTTTCCCAAGTGAGATTAGGTTCATCAATTCCAGATATGTGGAATCGCAAATTAGTAGAAATTGACATTCCAATCAATCCATGAGCTTCATCACATCAATTTGCCCATTTAATTTTCTTATCACTATCAGTGGGTTCTATTTCTTTCCTTGAGGTTATCCTAAAAAGTCCGCTACTTCGAAGAACATCCTCCATACGAGATTTCCATGAGAAATAGTTAGAACTTGTAAGTATAATATCACAAGGGGTGGCCATACTGTAAAATAATGGCTGAAAGAATATAAAATAACTATCTGGATGCAAAGAGCTCAAAAAAATATGCGGTTTTAAAAAAAACGACACTTAAAACTGATTTTAGATGATGAAGTTATGCTTGATCAAAGAAAATGTTGAAGATGTCCCCAATAGTGACGGGACAAATATTAACTTGACCAACTAAAAATAAGAAGCCCCCTCTTCCCAAGATCAACCTTTGAAAAACACTTTTACAATAAAGTTTCTTTAAAGTGAATCACTTTTGTAGAATAAGTGATGTTCACTTTTACAATAATGTGACTTTTAAATAGTGCGGCAATAAATTAAAAGACTTAAGTGACTCACTTTTATTTTATTTTATTTATGTGAGATACACTTTTACAAGAAAGTAACTTGAAAATAGAAATTGCATGCACTAAAAAGTAGCTTGATAAGACTTGAACTCAAGACTTATCAAGGTGTAAAGCAACTTTGGACCAAGTGAACTAAGTTTAAAAGGTACGTAAAAGTATGGAAAGAGGAAGGAGGCTTTTTTATTTATTTTTTAACTCTTCTATCTCGTTTTCCGTGCTTGCTTTCTTTTCCTGCAAATCACAAAAAAAATGAAAAACAAAAACAAAAAAAAAACTTTTTCCACACAATGGGGTTAGATCTTGGTTAGCTTACCCGAAAAGTTTACGTTTTCAAGTTTTCTTGTTGTTTCTGATTTGTCATGATCGCACAAGGTGCATGGAAAAGAGCATACATAGCCGAGAAGACAAGAAAAAAAACTTTTCCTTACTGTTTCTTATTCACCGTGATCGCGCAAGCTGAATGGAAAAGTGCATACGCAGTCAAGGAAAACAACAGTCCAAGACTAAAACATAAAATATCTAATAATAAACTGATAAAATATGAGATATTTAAAAAAAACAAATCCATCACTGTAACATTATACCTTCAGATTTGCCGAAATGGGTGTTTCTGGAGAAAATAGAAATGGTTTTCGGTGAAATCAAAACTATTTCCCAATGGAAACGGTGCTCCAAATGCAATGGAACAACTCCCATAGGAAAAAAATGCACAAAAAATCCAGAAACAAAAACCCTTTCAAAGTTTTGGAAACACCGGTTCTAGATCTATATCAAAACTGAAAGCGACTCTTCATAAAAGCTCTGATACCATGTTCGGGTACATGGGGTAATCCCAAAATACCGAAAACCTTCAGAAACCACTTCACACAAATAGATCATAGATCAACACACCGATGTTTGTCACATGGTTAAAACCCTCGAGAGGGAAACAGTCCATGGCACCAACCAAATAGCTACTTGGAGCAATTTATTATGCAAAAGATAGAAAGTTACATGAGCTTCTCATAATCGGTCAAATGGCCAAGGACCCTCTATGCTCTTTAAATAGAGATCATAGACCAATTGGGTGTTAAGCCACGAATCAATGGTAGGTATGATCTAAGAGAAGTTGAACCGTCAGATTACTCTATGTCTAGAACATATCATAATTGTCGGATTAGAATATTTACAAATGCATACTAATGCATACTAAAGAAACACACTTTTACCTAATGAATATATTACACAAGTTGATCTTAACTAACTCCTAAGTGTCTAAATATCCTAACAAGTTATATTGAACCAAGATCTCACTAGAAAAACTAGTGGATCTCATCACTGAAAAGTTGGAGTTTGGATTTCAGACAAGAGTTTGAGAAACAAGGAAGATCAGATGTGCTGACAGCTCATCCCTATTATGGTCACCATATTTGTTTCTAGCAATATTGAACCTCTTGCGGACAAGAGATGTTCCTCAAGTATGAATGGTTCATATCTAGAACAAATGGATAAACAACAAGGATGGAAGACTTCCCCTAGAGCTTATAGATATCTGGAATGAATCATTTGGTTGTTCTACAGTATGATGTAAGTGTCTCCTATGGTGATGAATATACATGGATGTACCTACAAAATCACATCAAATAGACAACCAATATCAAAGGTACCAGAACATAATCTACATTTCTATACTAGTGACTAAGGAATCTAGTAATAAATGAAATGATTCAAACATAACACTGTTTATGAGAAAGGGACCAACTTTGCATTAATAATGAAGAAGAAAGTTTACAACCTTTTCCTTAGTGTTGTGACACTCCTTCACATGCCATGAATTGTCCTCAAAAGCTCTAACTTTCTCCTCCTACACTCACCCTAGATTAGGCCAGAATCTCAATTCAGCAGCATAACTTTTCTCTCTCTCAACCATGGGGCATGAGCCAGGTTTTATAGGCCTTGGGAGGATAGGGATGGTTCAGAAAATGGTGGGTGAGGTCAAAGGAGGATCCCAAAAGGATGGATATCAAGTCCAAGAGTTCCTCAGGAGTAGGAATGAGGGTGCCATGAAGTCTTCCTTCGAGAAGCTTCATGGAATCTTCCCTTTTTCACTTTTTACCTCGAGCACTGCTTTTCTTCCACTGTGACATAACGTTGCCATGGTGGAACCACTCCTTGATTAAAGGGAGAAAGTGGTGGCACTGCTTATTTTCAAGATGAAGTGATCATTACTGAAGAAGGTAAAGACTCTTGCATTAAGGGAAAAGGCAGTGACGGAATTTCATTTGTAAAATTGGAGTCTGGGCCAATACTCAACTTTGCAATTTGGGATTTTAGGGAAATTGCTGGTGTTTGGGACCTCAACAAATGATAGTGATGAGATTTATGTGTAACATTGTACAAAATACAATGTTTTAAGTGAGGGAGTGAATCCACAACTTGTTTTCCCTATCAAATATTTGTTACTGATCCTACAAATGTTTATCTATCTTTCATGGAAAAATTTTGAAATTTTGCAGTGGAGAGAGCGATAGAGAAAAAAATCTTCGGTTGAATGCAAAGATAGGGAAGATTTCCAGAAATCTCTATTCCTTCATCCTTTAGTGTTGTGGGTTGAGAGTTGGACTAAGAATGAGATAAATGTTTTTCCAATTGGGTTTGGTGTGGGATTGTCATAGCTACTTTGAGTTTATTAAAAAAATAGCTTGGTAAAAGTGTATGCTTAAATGAGTTTTTGTTATGCAACCAAGTCCCAAAAATAGCATAAAAATAGCAAAAATAGTCCAAAAGAGAGTAATCCATGACTTAATGATGAAGAAAAAATATAAATAACAATCCTCTTCGAGGGAGGAACTTCCTTACACAATGTATTGTGTATCCAAGACAAGAAAATATACAATTATTGCTCAAATGTGAATATTTCCTCCCTATGTATAGGAGATAAAGGTATACAATAACAACTAATAGACCCATGCCTACATCAATAATATGTAATACACCACCATATAGGGGGTAAAGTTCCACATTATAGGGGGAACTGTTCCATACATTTAGGCCTTAACATGCCCCTCCCATTCAAACAAGCATTGTCCTCAACGCATGGGTAGATGTGGATTCATCTGTATGAAGGAATCATCTTCCAATGTCGAATTTCCATGTGGTAATTTATTCCACTTGATGAGGTACTCAATAACAGCTTGATTTCGTAGTTCTTTGGTCCTTATTTCGATTATTTGGTCACGTTCCCATATGATTTTCACTTCTTCAAAACTCCTTCAATGATGACGTTGATATGCCTGTAGTTTCATCTTGTTTTATGACATCATTGGGATTCGGAGAACTGCTTGCTGGTGCTCTATACAATATGCCACTGCTTGAACTATATATTTTCCTTTTGTTGATGTATATGTAACTTCAGAATGTATTCTTCTATGTATCTCATATATTGTAACCCGATGTTTATTCCGGGGTGTTTCTATTATGTATTTGAGTCATGTTGTCATGCCCCGATGTTCCGATCGGGAGGATTAATAATGTAAACAAGTCATGTCAAGTCATTGTTGAAGTCCCCACATTTTAGGGGCACTTGAGTTATTATACACTAATTAATGTGTAAGCTTGAGTAAGTAATTGTTAAGTTGAGCCTACGTGATTAAGTGCACTTCAAGTGAACGGAAGAATATAAATAGAGAGTGAGACTCTCTATTTATCATACACATCATTCACTCACTCAAGTGTGGCGCACTAGTGAAGAAGGAAATACTGGGACTAGACAGAAGAAGAAGACTTCTGCTGTTTTGGGAGATCTCTTACTGTTTTGGTGCTGATTCTATCTCTAAGGAAGTTGCGGGGTTTTCTCCTTTATGGTTTACCCAAGGAAAAATCTTTGTGTCTCTTGTCTCTTGTGATGTGCTTATATTTTATTGTTGTGCTTGTTATTCTCTCAGTGAAAAGATCCTAAGATCATAATGCTAGCTTAATGTGATGAAAAACTAACATGGTATCAGAGCTAACCTAAGAAGAAGACACTGTGCAGCTGCAGAAACTAGGGATTCCTAGTTTGTGTACCTCCCTCCACATAGTTTCAGCAAAATTAAGGTGGAACAACTCTCCTCCTTAGGACGCATCTTTCTGTCGAAGCGGAATTTGATTCCGAGCATTTTCAGTCTTCGATGTGGAAGTTAGGGCTTTCTACAGAAGAGGAATTTTTGAGTGAGACCTGCATAGGATTTTTATCCTCATCAAAACCGAAGTTTAGAGACCTAGATCAAGAAATTTGGTTGGGTAAATCTCCGAGAAAGTCAAACCCTAGTTTGACCCCGAGCTAGAGAAACCCTAAACACTAAAGTGCTACGTTTTGGTACAGTCGCTATATTCTGAGGTTGGAGAAGTCTCAGAAGCTGAAAATTACAGGGGCCGAAGATAACATCTTGATGAACACTGTGTCCAAAAAGTAGCCTCATATTCGCTATATTCTGGGAGATATGATCCCTCCAAGTTAGGGCTCCAGCCTCTTCCAGAATTCATCCATAAACAGGACACCTGGGGAGAATTGCAATATATTGGGCTACAGAGGTCCAAATGGAATTACTAAAGATGTTCCAGAAAGGGCACGGATTATACTTTAGGTGGTCTGAATATCAGACTCAGAAGATGAACCAGTGACACATGGCATTCCATACAATGTTTTTGTTCTGAACAGTACTCTAACAGGTCACCTTGGAAAAAGGCTCATAAATCCCAAATGGTGAAACTAATTCTGATGAAACCTATGTTGTTAGATCCAGAATAGGAGAGGTTACCTTAGTACAAAATTTCAGACATAGAGGAGCATAAATTATGGAGATATCATAGAAACAGTAACAGGAATTTCTGCAGAAGAAATTGGAAAATTAGGGCTTCTTGTTCCAGGAGCTTCCCTCCACTGTTTTCAGAAAAGGAGTACATTGGACAGCTCCATTTGAAGAGATATATATTTCTATCCAATCATATCTAAAAGATTCCAAGTTCTGAAAAATAGGGTTTATGTGACAAACCCTAGATCAGCCAACTCCAGAACCAGGACGGTCACCTCAAATCGGTAAGATCTAATCCTTTTGCTATTTCCATTTGAGGTTATCATTTCAATATGATCTATCACAACAGCTTGATGATAATCTTGGTGAAGTTGACAACTTCCAAGCATAGAAGTATTTTGATCTCTCTGAAGAAAATGGATTGGAGACCTACATGAGCATAGAGGTTCCAGTTTCAGAGGGAGACGAGGCCAAAGAAGACATCATGCTCATGCTACAGAGGATGATGAACCATCCAGAAAGAGATCCAGATATGAAAGTGAAGATTCTTCAAGCGAGGATGAATATGTTCTGATATCAGCTCTCACAGGTAACATTGCTCATGGAAGTGATGATTGACTTATAGACAGTGGGGCTTCCAAACATATGACGGGATTCAAGGAATCATTTGTAAGACTGTCAGAACATGAATCACCTCACAAGGTGAAACTAGGAGATGACTACCAATATCCAATAAAAGGTAGTGGGGAATCTTCATACAAGCTAGACTCTGCTAAGTCTCTAACAATGAAAGAAGTATTGTTTGTTCTAGGACTCAAGAATAACCTTCTCTCCCTTTCAACATTGATGCAAAAGGAATGTGGGTTGCATTCATAGATGGTAAAGTCATCATGTGGCCAAAAGGAAAGACTATCGATGATGCGGTAGTGATTGGAGAACAAGAAGGAGGCTTGTACAAATTGAAGGGCCATCTAGAACAAGCCTTGATCCATGATTCAGTAGATCCAAATGAGCTTTGGCATATAAGGCTTGCACATGTGCATTACAGAGCACTACCTATTGCAAGCAAAGTTGTTGAAGGTCTTCCATATTTTCAAGCTATTTGAAGGGAAGAACAAAAATCAGAATATTACCTAAAGAAACCAGTTGAAGAATATGAAGATCTAGAATGCAGAGACCATGCAGTCATGAGAGTCTCTCAAATCAAAGAACAACTTGAAGCGGTAAAGAAGAAGTGAAGAATGCAGAAGTGGTGATGGCCATCTTGAATAACCTCCCAGGATCATGGAATTCATTCATTCAAGGAATATGTTCTAGAAGGAAGTGATTACTTCGAGAAGAAGAAGAAGCTTGACTCATCAGAAGAGAAGAGAAGATGGGAGCAATTGAAGATCAAGCTCTCATCATCCAAAGAAGATCCCTCAAGCAATGAGGAATATGAAGAACTCAACTCTTGAAGAACTTCTTATCCACCTTAGCATTTGGATAAGAAACGATGCTATCATGAATGAAGAAGATGATGAAGCTGAAGGCTCAAGAAGGAGTATACCCACGAAACAAATAAAGATAAGTATTCAATTGTCATTTCATGATATTGTTTTGTTATGCATTTGTTTATATTTAGTTGATGTATCATGCATGATAGGATGTTTACATTAATGACAGTATACTACTAATATGCATGTGATGGGTAAGTAGCTCATGGTGCTATACAACTCTCCATTGCTACTTATCTAGAATGAAACTTCTTTGCTGACATATTGGATTAGTGCACAATCTCAATGTTGTCTTGGTAGAGATGGAAGGTCTAGAAAGTTTCAGTGAGATATGGATGAATGTTTTATTGGCTAAAGTAGTTGCATGATCATATACTTATGCATAGTAACTTGCCAGTATGAATATTCCTTATGAAATGTTTCTAACCATACAAATGCATTTGACTTGTAAGAAAGATCGCATACATAATATCCTACAAGCAAAGAAGAATGAAGACTTGTTCCGAAGAGCAAGTGATGACATTTCAAAATGAAGAATAATATGACAAGTGCAGTGACATCATTGATGCAGAACCTTCCATCCACCAAGAAGAAAGGGAAGACCAGTTCAAGAAGAATGATGTCTGGGTACAGTATCGAGACCTAAAGAGAAGTTCATAGTTCCATCATACAGTAGATGGAAACATCGTGGGATACAAAGCAATATTCGTAGCACGAGGCTTCTCACAAAAAGAAGGCCTAGAATACAAAGAGACATTTGCAGCCAGTGAGAGTTTAATCACATACATGATGAGCCTGATGAAGATCTTAAACTTTGCTACAAGGTTGAATATGAAAGTCTATACACTAGATGGTCACATAGAATATTAGTAGCATAGGAAGCTACTTGTCACTCCAGTACAGAATGTTTCAGTGCATAGAGTACAGAAGAAAGAGGGAGTGACTATAGAATATATTGAGGTTCGACATGGTATGATAGGATGGGCAGATTACTGATGACTCTAGGCTTTACTGAGAGTAAAGCAGATTCCAACCTTTGCTTCAAGGTTGAAGACGGAAGACCAGTGATACTCCTGTTATGTTTCGATGTACTATTGTTCTAGGTATGGAGGTATGACAAAGTGCAGATAGAATCTTCCTTGGAAAAGGGAAGTACAAAGTAGAGATCCTGAAGAGGTTTAGGATGATGGAATGCATGACCACACCTATGGCATCGAACATGAAGCTATTAAGTGATGCTTCATTAGAGATGGTTGATGCTACGATGTATCATCAGATGATTGGGTCCTTGATGTACCTGAGACCAGATATTTGCTTTGGTATGAACACATTGAGACATGTTCACCTGATGGTTGCAAAGCATGCAGGGGTATAGTTGATTATGGGCTCAAGTACGATGCGAATCAAAAGATTAACCTGGAAGGTTATGTTGATTCATATTGGGCAGGAAGTGCCATCGACAGGAAGAGTACTTCAGGATGTTGCTTTAGTATGGGATTAGGTGTGATCTCTTGGTTTAGTAGGAAGCAATCCTATGTGGCACTGAGTACAGCTGAAGCAGAGTATGTCATAGCTTGTTCAGCTAGTTGTGAGGCAGTATGGCTGTGGAAGCTACTGTCTGATATATTTGATCTCTAGTTGGATGCTAATTGTATACATTGTGACAACCAGAGTTGCGTGAAGTTGTCAGAGAATCCAGTGTTCCATGACAAGTCGAAGCATATCAAGATCAAGTATCACTATATCAGGGATATGGTGCAGAGAGGAGCAGTGAAGCTCCTGTATGTTGCGACGGAGGAACAGATAGCTGATGTATTGACGAAGCCATTGGCTAGGCTGAAGTTCGAGTACTTCAGAGAGAGACTTGGTGTTCTCCAGATCGAGGCTGCCTCCCAAAGAAAGTGATGAGACCCATAGCCATTCTGACATGGTGAGAGGATTGGTTCCTTCCATGGTCAGATGTAAGGGCTGAGCCATTCTGTCATGGTGAGAGGATTGGTTCCTTCCATGTCAGATATGAGTTCTGAAATCCATAGCCATTCTAATGAGTAGGTCAGATATAAGGGCTGAGCCATTCTGTCATGATGATAGGGTTTCTCCCTTCCATGATAGATATGAGTGCTGGCCATTCTGTCGAGTAGGACAGATGTAAGGGAAATTGCCATTCTAGGAATGGAGGAACCTGGTCAGTTACCAGGATCACTCAGTGTAGGATTGAGTAACCATTCTGATGTGATAGAGGGATGTGCTCCCACTTAATCAGATGTAAGGGTTGAACCATTCTGTCATGGCTAAAGGATTAAGTTCCTTCCATGTCAGATGTGAGTGTTTTCCATTCCGACAAGCAGGTCAGATGTAAGGGCAGTGACATGGTGATAGGATTGGTTCCTTCCATTGTCAGGATGCCACATACAGCATGAAAAAGGGATGGCTCTGTGAAGACTCATCTAGTTTGAAAAAGAACTAGCTCTGAAGTAGATGCCACATCTGGTTTGAAAAAGGACCAGCTCTGTGATGCCTCATCTGGTTTGAAAAAGGACCAGCTCTGAAGATGCCTCATCTAGTTTGAAAAAGGACTAGCTCTGGGAAGACTCATCTAGTTTGAAAAAGGACTAGCTCTGAAGTAGATGCTACATCTGGTTTGAAAAAGGACCAGCTCTGTGATGCCTCATCTGATTTGAAAAAGGACCAGCTCTGAAGATGCCTCATCTAGTTTGAAAAAGGACTAGCTCTGGGAAGACTCATCTAGTTTGAAAAAGGACTAGCTCTGGGAAGACTCATCTAGTTTGAAAAAGGACTAGCTCTGTGTAGATGCCTCATCTAGTTTGAAAAAGGACTAGATATGGGAAGGATCATCTAGTTTGGAAAAGGACTAGCTCTGAGTAGCTGCCTCATCTGGTATGAAAAAGGACCAGCTCTGAGATGATACATCCAATATGAAAAAGGACTGGCTCTGTATAACTTCCTGTGATGAGAAGAATCATGAGATAGCATTGAGGATGATCCAGATCGAGTGATGATCGAGATCTAGTAATGATGATCCAGTAGTGATGATCCAGATCGAGTGATGATCCAGATCCAGTCCAGTGATGATGATCCAGATCGAGAGATGATCCAGATCCAGTGATGATGTTCCATGATAATCCAGATCGAGAGATGATCCAGATCTGATGATAACTTGAAGATGAAGATGACTTGCAGACGAAAATGACTAGAAGACAAAGATGACTTGAATATGAGATGATCTAGCTGATACAGAGAAGAAGACCAGTGCTGAAAATTGTGTCGAAAGAATACCTTCCTAGTTAAGAGGGAGTGTTGATGTATATGTAACTTCGGAATGTATTCTTCTATGTATCTCATATATTGTAACCCGATGTTTATTCCAGGGTGTTTCTATTATGTATTTGAGTCATGTTGTCATGCCCTGATGTTCCGATCAGGAGGATTAATAATGTAAAAAAGTCATGTCAAGTCATTGTTGAAGTCCCCATAGTTTAGGGGCACTTGAGTTATTATACACTAATTAAGGTGTAGGATCGAGTAAGTAATTGTTAAGTTGAGCCTACGTGATTAAGTGCACTTCAAGTGAACGGAAGAATATAAATAGAGAGTGAGACTCTCTATTTATCATACACATCATTCACTCACTCAAGTGTGGTGCACTAGTGAAGAAGGAAATACTGGGACTAGACAGAAGAAGAAGACTACTGTTGTTTTGGGAGATCTCTTACTGTTTTGGTGCTGATTCTATCTCTAAGGAAGTTGCGGGGTTTTCTCCTTTATGGTTTCCTCAAGGAAAACTCTTTGTGTCTCTTGTCTCTTGTGATGTGCTTATGTTTTATTGCTGTGCTTGTTATTCTCTCAGTGAAAAGATCCTAAGATCGTAATGCTAGCTTAATGTGATGAAAACCTAACACCTTTCACTGCTTCACCCATCTGCTCCATTTCATTCTTCTGGACATAGGGGTATTTGTAAGGTATGATTATAGAATGAATGATTCCCACATTTAAGTTAATACAATTGTCCAAATCTCAAATAGGTGTATGAATTATTGGTATATCTTCAAATACCTTGGAAGGATTTTTAAGGACCCTTTGAATATCTGGTGAAATAGGAGCGTTACATGTTTGAACATCTAGTGAGTATAATTGTGTATTTACACCTTGTTTTACTTTCTTTAACAATGTCGTCATACCATTAGATTTGATCACATTGCTTGGTTTCCTTGTGACACCTTTTCCTTCCCAGGAAAATTTCAGGAAAAGCTTATGAAAATTAAAAGTCATTGCTCCAAATGATTATAACCATTGAACTTCTAATACAACATCAACACCCCCTATTGGGATATAAATCATGGGAATATTCAATACATATTCCCCCATAGTAAGATTAATATTATGGCATTTCCCTGAACAATTGAGGGTTCCTCCATGTACAACCATTACTTGAAATTCTAGCGTTGGATATATAAAGCAATTGAGATATTTGGCTAATTTATCGTGAATGAAATTATGAGTACTACCCAAATCAATCAACAATATTACCTTTTTATATTTTTTATATCCTTCGATATTGATAGTTTGAGGAGTGTTAATTCTAGTTGAAGCATGACAAGATATGGTGGGAGTAATCACTTATAGTTCATCCTCTTGTGGTGGTTCCTTTTGTTTTTGTTCTTCCTCCTAACATTTTATGTAGAAAATTTTATTTTCTCCACACTTATGTCCCTTACGGTAATTTTTGTCACAATGAAATCATAGACCATTATCTCTTCTTTCATGTAGTTGTTGATGTGTCAACCTTTGAGGTTGACTAGAAGGAACATCATTCTCTCTGTATGTGTTGGAAGTGGTATTTCTAGTATTCATTTCCATATTTTTACTTTCAACCTTCCTTTCCATCACAAAATCATTTTCTATGGATTATGGTTCAAAGAGACACACCTCATGTTCAATGTTATCCTTCAAGGTTCAAATAAAGATATCCAACAAATTATCTTCTCAAATATTCTTCACTCTGAGACTTAGCTGCTAAAATTGCTTAATGTGCTCTGTAACTAGACCCCTTTGCTTGAGATTTACCAGGTCACTAAAAAAAGATGTTGATATTTATATCCCCATAATGTGCAATCAATTCTTATGTGAATATATACCAAGAGATAATAGATTCCTTTTAATGTTCACAAAGGAATTGGTACCATACAAATTGATCAAGTTCTAAATATACGGATGCAATATTTACCTTTTGCAAAGTGGGCACCTGGTGTAGATCAAAGAATTGCTCCATCTCAAAAATCCATGTGTTTGGATCCTTGCCATAAAAATTTATCATGTCAATATTGGGAATAAAGTATTTCATTGGACCTAAATTGAACCCATGATGTTGTAGTGAATCATCAAATTTTGACTCCATCTTCCAACTCTCCAATTGTTTTTCAATTTTCTTCAAACGTGACTATAATAATTCCTCTTTTTCCTCCTTATCCTCTTCTTGAGTAGATACATGAGGAATAAAACTATTTTTATATCCTTCATCAATTCCTTCAAGTGCTGAAGATCTTATTTTCTATCCATCCTTTTGAGATCCTCTTTACTAGCCATCCTTTTGAGATCCTCTTCACTAGCCATCTTCTTTTCCAATTTAACTAATTCACCCATTTTCACATTTCCTTTAATAATATATTCTAACTTGGACACTCTAAAAGATATGTCTTCCATTTCATCATATGTCAGAGATGAATACTCTGGGGTTATCAGTGGAGTGTGATTATTTACACTTCATTTGGGTGAAATTTTTAAGAATAAATATATATCAGACCCTAGGGTTTAATACAAACAAATCCTTCTACTCAAAGCTATTCAAATGCAAAATGACATACCTTCTTAAAACCATGATTAGAAGGATGTTATAAATCCATTGTAACTAAGGTAAAAATTGAATTTCAACTTCGTCTGAAACTTCTACCTTTGGTACCCCAATGTTTCCTCTTTCCAATGCTATAGGTTTGATCTAATTTGTATGTTCCAATAAAAATTTATTGCAAATATCCCAAAGCTTCTTATTTTTTTCCTATCTATATGATCAAACTTGTACGGTATTCCACATTTCCATGTTTTTGTTTCTGTAGATAAAACTTCTACCACATATACTATGGTATGTCTTCTTTCAGATGCAACTAGTCTCACTCAGTTTGTATCTCGGATGCCTTGGATATGACCATTTTCCATAGAACACTTGTTTCAAACCTTGATTGGAAAACTATTTTAGGGTCGACTTGTAACAGATCAAATTTGGCATTCGAAACATATGGATATAAAAATTCATCCTATGGTACCGTGATTTGTCCTCCTTCCAATTCCACATGCCTGACCTAATTTTTAAGTTCCAAAAAGGATTTATTGCAAATCTCCCAAAACATCTTATTTTTGGCCTATCAGGAAGATAAAACTTTTATCATATTCCACATGTCCAATATTTTGTTTCTATAGATAAAACTTGTACCACATATACCATGTTCTATCTTCTTTCTTATGCAACTGGTCTCACTCAATTTGGATCTTGAATGCCTCATATGTGACCTTTCTCCCTAGAACACTTGTTTTAGGCTAGGTTTTGGACTAGTAAAAAACCCTAGAATCCTTTGCCATTATATCCAAAAATGTAATGGATTAGGATCTCAATTTCAGACTGGATATAGCTCGACCCATTTTGGAAGTGTGTTTTTAACCTAGATCTATGAATACTTGTATAAAAAACATTTGTAGAGAAAATTACAAGATGGATCACTTTAAGGAATCCAATCCCAAGGAAATATCTCTGATACCAAATGTTATGTAACCAAGTCCCAGAAATAGCATTAAAATAGTAGAAATAGACCAAAAGAGAGTAGTCCATGACTTAATGTTTAAGAACAAAGATAAATAACAATCCTCTTTGAGGGAGGAACCTCCTTACACAATGTATTGTGTATCGAAGACAAGACAATATACAATGCTTTCTCAAATGAGAATATCACCTTCCTATATATAAGAGACAAAGATGTACAATAACAACTAATATACCCAATATTACATCAATAATATGTAATACATCACCATATAGTGGGTAAAGTTTCACACTATATGGGGGATTGTGCCCAACATTTAGGACTTAATAATTTGAAGAGAAAAAAGTATATGAAGTAAAATTCATGTATATTTTAGATCTACCTCAATTGGAACTAGAAGGCATATTGGGAAGCCTTTCACCTACTATATTATGTATGATGATAGGGCTTTGCACATATCTAAGGGAGAGGTGTAGTAGAAATCACCTCCTGGTTCCATGTTTGAAAGAAAACTGGGGCAAGGTTATTGTTCCTATGGCCCATCGTGAATGGCAATGGGCTATTGCGATGAATAAGGAGACATGGATGTAAAACGAATGGTTGATTGAGGTCCATGTCTTTAATCGTAGATTAACAGAGGTAAAAGAAGTCGGCATGAGCTATGGAGTAGGATTAATATTTGCAAGAAAATATAAAATGAGAAGCAATATCAAAACCATCATAGTCAGTGAGATAAGTTTACTATTTTGAATTGAAATCACAATTTCACTAAGAGATGTGCATGGTTGTGCAATAAAAGCATAGTCAAACATAAAGTCCTTTCTCTTAGCTGTTAGGTAATATTTCACGTGGTTGTATATTATTTGTGTACTATACTTTCTATTTAATATAAGAAACATTAAAAAATAAATAATTTCCAGTCACCAACATCCCAAAAAATTGGTTTAGAATTTTACATTATTTAATACAAGTTTATATGACAACGTAGTAAGTTACTCTATAATTTTTTCTACATTTCAATCATCTTGGTCTTCAATATCCTATCTCTTCTAGATTTGATGGTGTTGAGTCTTATGCCAAAATGCCAACAAAAGCACAATTATGAGCAAGTATAAGCTCAAAAAGAACATTAAACAATACAAAGACCAATGAAAAAGAGATTAGATAGTATCTAGAAGAAGTAAAAGAAAGGAATAACAAGCATCATGTCAACCATGCTTTTCAAGTTGCTCATGGGGAAATATCAAGTGGTAAAGATGAGAAGTTATAAATGGTTGTAAATGGAAGGTCACAAGTTTGAATCCCCCAAACTTACCTACATGCCATGGTTCAGGCCTTGTGGATGCACCTAGGGGTATAATAGTAGTGATATTGGATCCCTAGACCTCGTGTCATACTAGTTCCAACCCATCACCTATTGTCTATTCCCTTAGTACAAAAAAATAATTATTTCCAAGTCAGGGAGAAAGTTTGGTTATGCTTGTTGAAGAAGAGATTCATGTTGGGAATGAATTTGAAAATGAGACTTTTAAGTTAAGGTCAATTTTAGGTCACATAGGATATTAACAAAAATGTCTTCAAGCTATATTACCCCCATACATGTGAATTCACACAATTTTTGGTGTGGACTAGCTTAAGTTGTTTGAACCATCCATTTTGAATGAGAAAGAAGACAATTGAATGTTAAGACCTTTTGTTTCAAAATTTATACAAAGCATAAATATAGAACTGTTAAACATGATACTTTCTATAAGTGGAAAGGATATAAACTATAAAAGATACAAAAAGTTGTAACAAGTTAGAAAAAAGGAAAACTAGTCTTTCATGTTCTGGTCTAGTGGTCAGTGGGAACTTACCGCTATAGTGATCGAGGTTCAAAATACTGGTGGGTGTGCCTAACCCAAAAAAGGTATGCATTGAAGTAGAGAAAACAATTTTTCGGTTGTTGTTGTGTCCATTGTACTTGATATGGAGTTTCATAGCCCCTCCATTTAAACCAACGGTGTTTCAAAAAAATCCCAAGAGGAATAATTGATCTGTTTAGATCAATTATAGTTTGAACCCCTTTATAGAATTTAGTTTATCCTAGGTTTCCCTCACAAATAACAGAACTATCACTAGTACAAAATGAGAAATTAATGACTAAACAAATGACTAAAATCATGCTATAAACGACTATTTTTGAGTCAGCGACTAATAGTAGCTAATTTCCACTATCTTATAGCTATTCATATTTCACTTAGTCATTAATAGCTTGACTTATTAGTCATTGATTTAGTGATTGATTTAGTAATTGATAGTCAATGATTTAGTCATTGATTTAGTCACGGATTTAGTCACTGATTTAGTAACTAATTACAGCAATTAATGACCAAATATACAACTAAATAAACTACTAGATGATAACATATTAATGGCTAAGCTAAATATGACTAAATGTTAGTCACACTATAAGATATGGGAAATTAGCTACTAATAGTCGTATATGTGTGAATTTAGTCATTTTCATAGTCACAAATTTATGATAGGGTACGGAGGAATCGAACCACCAACCTCCTACCTATAATTAGGCAGGTGTTCTACCATTGAGCTAGCACCCTTTAAGAAGTTGCTATTTCTTGATAATGATTATATTCAAACAAATTTTGCATCATTCAAGCATACAAATTAATGATTATCAAGTTACTATATATCCATAATAGCTTACCCTGTACTAGTCCTTCAAGTCATTTGTGCACTTAATAAATGAATTTGAAATACTTGAAGGACTATTACAAGGTAAGCCATTATGTATATATAGTAACTTGAAAATCATTATTTTGTATGTTAATTCATCACATTCTACACAAACAAATATTTTCAATGATAACCAATCCAAGCATTAGTGTGTTCGACAATCCAATCTCCCCCTTGAGTGAACAATTTAATTGCAATATTATAGCTACTCTCCATGAAATGATAAGTTTTTAAACTTCCAAGTTGTCCCCAACAATTTATTTCAACCAAAATCCAACATATACAAAAATTATATAAGAATACTCACATAAACTATTGGCATGCTTTTGTTATTTGAGTGCCACTCTAAGTAAGATTTATTAAAATCAAATTATATTAACATGACTATTTTCAAATCCAACATATATAACATAAAAATGTAGAAGAAATACTTCAAATAATAAGATTGATTTCATCTCACAACCAAAAACTTTTTCATAAGATCATAACCATTGATGTTATGAAGTTTTTGTGGGGGGTGATTTTCTCATATAAAGGGATTGATGTCACAATTATCTATAGGAATAAAGGTAATTGCATCCAAGGTCAAGAGATTCCATGCCCAAAAATTTCTTGAATTAACCCCACAACCATTTCCCACCCAAAGTTATGTTGGCAAAGGAAATGCACCAGTCACAAGGTAAACACAAGATTGTATTTTATGCCTAAAACATTTTAAAATAATGTGTTGGTTTGTTGAAGAACTTATTCAAACACATTGAATGGTTGGATGGGAGGCTACATTATTAATCAATACAGGAAAATTTTCTTCCTCCATGAGATCACTTGCTTGCTAGGTTGTATTGTAGGCATTATGCGCTACGATTTCTCCCCATGAAATCAATTTCTTAATGGATTACTTGCAGAAATTATGGCAATGATTTTACCCCATGAAAATATCTTTCTTATACAAGAAAACACACAGTCATTAATGCCCAAGAACAAAACTTATGAATGAATTTATTTGAGAAAGAAAAGCCATGAACTTGGCATATTCGTGGCCTAATATGAACCCAAAACTTGTTATGAAACAATTTTACAAAGTAATGCAACAACAATTATCATATTCGTTTGTACAAATCACATCAAATTTTTAAAGTGGTACAACAAACACTTAATATGTTCCATTACCAATTGTTTTACTAATTAGAATTCCTTCTTCATAGAACTTCCTCATAAAACCATAAACACTTGTAAAAGTAATGTGTTATAGAAAATAACTCATTGCTAACCATCGTACAAACATAAAATTCAACAGTAGTGAAGTAGAAGGACAACATTCTGAAAAAGTCAGGGAGTTGTCCAAGTCTATACATATCTCTACTGAGAACCTATTCTCCATTTCCATCAGGATACTTTACCCTCAAACAAATAAATCTAGTTTAGTCCGACATCATGTCCCTTTCCAACCTGTTGTAATTTCACATTTATAGGTTCATTCTTAACAAAGGAAAATGTGCATAAACAGAAAGGAAAACAATAAAATATTACAGATAAACACCTACCTGAGAAACAATAAAATATTACAAATAAACAACTACCTAAATGTATTCATGATGAGTGATGTTTCCCTATCGTAAATTTGAATTGAACCCTGCATATTGGATGATGTGTCAGTAACACATATTTAACAAGCATATTTTTGCTAGACTGCCTATTTTGCATGTATGCATTTTCTTGCAAAATCCAATACAACATTTTGCTAGAACCAATGTGTTTCTCGTGTCACTCTACACAACTAATGGTGCATATTCATAAAACAAGAAGGCTCACAGATATCATTTTCAGCACCACTGGACAAGAACATAGGTGTCCCATCTCCCCTCTTTGATTTAGCTTATACCCAATTCGGCAAGAGGATTATGATCAGGCCAATATAGGACCAAATTATGGATGTTTCCTTCTTAATATAATTATTCATAGCTTCCTATATGCTGATTATTTAGGGATTCTACATCATTATACAGTTGAGGGCTTGTAGTTGCAGAAGAAACTAGGCTTCCTTCATTACTTTTGTACTAATAAAAAACTAAAAGCCAAAATTGAGAAAACAAAGGTTACCGCTTTCAATCTTCCAAAACAAGAGGATTTGCATATCTAACCTTCTAAGTTCTAGGATTCATAAGCAGTAAACTGCCCTTGCCACTCAAAAATGGTAGCACTTTTCCTTCCATTTCAAGATACTGATCCCGAGATCCAATTATTTGATGCCTACTCACACCCAAAGATTTTTATAGCTATAAAGTTAGGTCTATAATTGAGTTTGTCAGAATTGCTTATGTAAAGAAATTACCGGTACTCATGTTTTACAGGACTATTGTAAAGTGAGCAAACAATTCACTTTCAGCATTGTATTGACCAAGTTCCAAGTCCCCCCATTGATTATGAACACATTTGTTGATATTTTCCACGTTTGTAAGCCTCAATAGAGGCACCCTTGTAAACCTCAATAGAGGCATGGTTAAAACTTGATAAAAAATCAGGGAGTCATTGTTAGGATGGAACAATTCATTACCAACTTCTTCCTGCATACTTCATCTCACACCCAGCAATATAGAATTTAGTCTCCTAAAGAATATTGTCTCAATAGGCTCTTGAGAGTTGGATGACTTTTGATCTCTTAATTTGAGATTTAGTGTCAATAATTTTAGACTGATTTTGGTATATTGTAATTTAATTTCAGGATTACTACTTGATTAATTTTTAAATTGTTATCTATATTAACATGTAATAGTGCATGGTGCCCTTGTCCGCATGCACCTTCACAAATAGTTCAAATCATTGCATCTCTCTCTATCCCATTGGCTTCTTTTTCCCACTAGTCTACCTCACTCTTTCTTTCACACACACACACACACACACACACACATCTAGTGTGATGAATGTAACATGACTTTTGTATGAAACAACTTGTAAGTCTCAATAAAATCAAATTGTATAAATTTAAAATCAAAATAAACCATATGAACTGACATCATTGAAAATCACGTGGATTGTTATTATCAAAATTCGATTTCAAAAAAAACATGTATGCAAAAACTAATCCCATCAAATACTAAACCAATGATAAAAACATATTGAATAAGGAAAAATATAACTTCAAAAATCATCGCAATGAAACATCACAAAGAAGAAAAAGTGAATTGTGAATTTTCTACTATGAGCCAATAATGAAACAACTGAAATTTAAAAGAGATCAGGTTTACCTTCACAGTTAGAATAACCATCTCCCATAAATTGAACACCTTCAACCAAAGGGCACTCACAAATCCTACCCCGAAAAGTATCCTTCCAAAAATAGAAAAAAATTCATATTCATAATGCTACAATTTAATGGTCCAAGTGAGTCCTGCCACAGAAACACAACATATTTATATCCTTTGGTTCAAGCATCCAGTATACCTTCTAGGAAGTTATGTTTGCCTTCTTATCTTGCCAACAACCACCATTATTTTTAAAACATTCATTTGTTTCCATATCTGGTTTGGGAAACAAAAAAAGTTACTTCTATGTATTTAATAATGGATTCTAAAATGCCTTATTCCTGAAAATTCAAGGTATATATCTATGCAACTAGAATTCATCCACCCATAAAGAAAATCACCTTCACTCAAGCAAACAGTTGGCTTAGTAGTTTCCTAAAATCCTGCACAAATTTCCTTCAAGACAACCCCCTTCCCCAATTTTCCTGCAATTAGATTTAGAAGGATGTTAGTTTTCTGCATTTTATTCTTGAATTTGTAAAAGATAGAATGTATAAGAAGAAAGGATGTCAACCTATATATTGTCTGTTGTTAATAATAAGTGTGGGAAAAAATAGTGACATCACCTCAAGATCCATGTCCAACCTATGAAAATCATAACACCATGAACTTTCAATAACACACAACCTCTATAATACTAAGGGAATGAATGACAGCATGGACACATCATAAACCATATAAACAAACAAGACTTAAAAAATATGGAACAAATGATAACAAAAGATTCTATGATCACAACTCTTAGATAAAATGGAAAGTAACAAATGGAATACATCTAGATTCAATTATAACCTGTGCATCTTGCTCTTGTTTCAAGATAGGGTTCTCTACATATGCAGTTTCATCCCCCATGCATTTTTCTATCTTCTTGACATCCAAGATTGGTTCTTTGTTTGCTTTTATGTCTCCTGAAATTGACTGGATCTGATATTTATTCTCTGTACCTGCTTCTTCCTCTGGGGTAAGAATCAATTTTACTTGTCTTGTGATATTAACTCCTTTTGTCATGTCTATGACTCATGGATCCTAACCTATTGCAACCAATTATCCTCTCATCCTCCCTACAATCCATATAACCCCCTGTTAGTATTTGACAGTTGGTTCTTTCATCACCTATACGAACCCTGTAACTCATAACGACTTGTGTTTTTCAGGTTTCTCACTGTCTCTTCTATATAGATAGCTATTATAGTGACCGCATCCTCTAGATTCCCTAACTTCATGTGTAATTTTGCAATTTGTACCATCCTTATCATGCACAGTGTCTTCACATTTGCAATTCTCACATGGAAAATCCCCACTTAGTTCCATTTGTGTACTAAACCAATGGATTGAATCTATTTAAAAATTAGAAGGACTCGAACCAAACGTTTAATCTTCGAAACCACCTCTTACACATTTCAAATGTTTTAAATATTTATGTTGTCTCTCTCTAGTGCAGATTCCCAGTTACAAGATATTAGTGTTTCTGGTCCTGCTGATTGTGGTATTGGTACTAATTGCAATACCCCTCAGGTGCTTCAATTTGAGAGTACAAAAGTATTAAGTGGACCAGTCATCATAATTCTTGACTCTGAAGATAAATGCTTTGAAGAGAGTTCTCTTCATGGCTTGCATGGAAAAAATAATTTATCTAGAAGCAGTGGTAATATCACAGTGAAAGAGGAGATATCTCATGATGATGGTAGAGATTAAAATTTGCATGAAACTGAGGGTGGTTATGTGCAAACCACATTATTTGTTTGAAATACTCCATGTACAGACAAGATAGAGTTTGGTTTAGAATATACAAATGCATCTTTGGAAAACACCGGACGGAAAGATGAAGTAGTAAAGAATGTAGATTTGAGAGGTCCCTCTTGTTCGCAATCCTCTGAAAACATAGAAAAGTGTGTTGTTCTAGAGGATAAGTGGGAGATAATTGATATTATATCTAGTGAATATGAATCTACAGATAACGGTGCATGCAATGTATCTTTGCTATTAAAGAATGGAACACTACAAGAAAGTGGAGGTAATAAATTACAAGATAGTGTTACTTCAATATACCCTGACTATATAAATTTTATCTCAGGAGGAATCCTTTAGCCATGAGGAGAATGAGAACAGTCAAGTAGTTTATGATGTTGACAAAGAATCTCTAAGAGATGTAAGACTATGTAAAAAGATAGATTCCTGCCTTGCAAATGAGAGTGGAAATATTGAAGTAGCTTGTAGTAGTGAAGGAATTTCAAGCACTCTAGATCATAAGCTTTTAGATGGATTCAATGTTACCTTTTCAGCAGGCAATTATCAGACACATAAGAGATATTGAGGTATCAAGGTACATAAAGTATGTTAGGAACTTAATAAATCATAAATCAAAATACCCAATCACGAGACATTAAACAAATATTACAATACATACTAAAGTAGGCGAGAGGATAATTAGCAGAATATAATTATTGAAATAAAAAAAATAATGCATAATTAGTAAATACAAATTCTGAAACCTATTGCCAGGCATATCCACCAATGAATTTCCCAATTCCAAACTCAAGACTTGTCTAAGTGAAGGGTATAAGTTTAAACTTAAATACCTTGCTTGGAGTTATTGTAAGGTGTTGTGAGTCACAAATCTACCAAAGTTCATGAAAAAGTGTAGGTCAATCAAATAGAAACATGCAAGTAATAACCTACCAATATTCTTGTTGAATCTTAAACCACTCTGAGTTTGGTCCTTTCCCTGCTTCATCTCTTACTGCATGCAATAGATTATATACCTATATTATTTCAAAAATCAAAACTAAATGCCTGCACCTATCAGCTAAGACATTTGTCTATACCAGGTCCCCACTAAACTCCATACAACACATATATCCATCACAATTTTCTGTGTACCGAAATGGTTTGTTCTGCATATCATTCTCAGTTTTTATCTTGAATGCAGAAAATGGAAAGATAAGGGTACCCAAAAGAAAAAAATTTGCTGGATTAAAAGGAATTGAGTTCTCTTTCCTATTATTATTCTATAAGAAGTTTGCAATTAATGGCATCCTCTTTTAATACCTTTTCTTTGTTCTCTTTATGACTTTAATTTCTCCATGGAAGCACTACCACTTTCCTGCTATTATCCCATTGCAACATTGTTGAATTTAATGACACATTAGGAACCCATTACTGAATCAGAAGACATACACTTCTTTTACTAGAGAAATATGAAGAACTAAGGAAATGCTTGAACATAGAAATCAGGATATCAAGACCCCCAATGAATTGCAGGTAAGTCAAATTTGCATCTTGTTCACATTGATCGGACATATGGATGGACTCTATGCATCCAAACATAACATGCTTGAGTGCACTACATGTTTATGACAAGTACATAAAATGCATGGAGCAAAGCATCTTTCCAAAAATACTCTCTTCTTTTTCATTAAGAACATATTACCTTGGAAGAAAGTGAGAGAAGGTAATGACTTGGAAACTTGTTTCTCGAATCTCACGAATCATCTCGAAGTGCTTGAAATTCATTTCATCAAAGTATCTGGTAGGAGAAAGATCCAAACTTGATAATGTTGATGGCCACTTGCATGCATGAAATTCCTTACAAGCCTACAGAAAGATATGCTACGTGCTACATTTGTGAAAAAGAAAAAAGCACTACAATTAAGCAAAATTCAAGAATTAGAACTCAATGTGAGGAAACACTAAAGATGAATAGTGCTAAAAGACTAATATTAAAGTCTACTTCAATGACTCAAATTTATCTCATCACACTGTTTCTTTAGTGTAGGATTTAAGCTATTTTTAATACAAACATATATTCAAGGAGCTAGAGCATTTTCTGATTGCAGCATGGACATAGCATAGCATCTAGTTAAGGGATTCTAATTCCATAACTTACCTAATTGTTTGATTTCAAATTTTAATCTTAACCAACACATGTATTGAAACTACTCTTATGGATGCATTTAAATTCATCCTTAAGAGATCGATAGATTAATATATTTAGGGGCCAATTTGATCATGCCTAGACCTGATTCTAAAAGAGAAGAACAAGAATGAATTCAAACAAGACACCAAAAAAACCTTACTCAACTGACAAATAGTGCCACTGGTTATAAAAGATCAAAATCATGTGAATATTTAATTGCAGTGTGAACATAGCATAGCATCTAGATAAGGGATTCTAATTCCATAACTTACCTAATTGTTTGAGTTCAAAATTTAATCTTAACCAACACATGTCTTGAAACTACTCTTATGGATGCATTTAAATTCAGCCTTGAGAGATCAATAGATTAATATATTTATATGATTGCAGTGTGGACATAGCATAGCATCTAGTTAAGGGATTCTGATTCCATAACTTACCTAATTGTTTGAGTTCAAATTTTAATCTTAACCAACACATTTCTTGAAACTACTCTTATGGATGCATTTAAATTCAGCCTTAAGAGATCGATAGATTAATATATCTAGGGGCCAATTTGATCATGCCTAGACCTGATTCTAAAAGAGAAGAACAAGAATGAATTCAAACAAGACACCAAAAAAACCTTACTCAACTGACAAATAGTGCCACTAGTTATAAAAGATTAAAATCATGTGAATATTTAATTCAGGTTGGGCACTAAATAGTCCTTTTCAATACTTATGCTTGAAGGGAACAAAGGTAGAGGAACATGCAACAAAACAGGGAGACATTTGTGTGAGATTTATTCAAATCACTCTTCAACGATCTATATGAGCCAAAAGTAATTCCCAATCAGCATCTTCTTCTAGGGATGCAAAGGAAGCCTCATAAGATCACTTCACAAAAAAAATTCAAAATTGGGAGCAATCAAAGTTATTATATGTGAGCTTATCACATTTCTAAATTACAATCTAAATTTATCATAAACATAACTCTGTTATTGAAAACCATCATGGGAGATTCTAACATGTGCTTTCAAGCTACTGGAAAGTCTACAGATAAGACTATACTGTTGAATTTAAATACAAGACTAGCTTGGGAAAACAATAATGATCCTGCGCCAGACGTGTGATTTTTCTCCCACTGTAACTAACAACAAATCAAATCCATATAAAGTAAGCTAGTCACCATTTCCAAGGACAGAATCTGTAAATCAGTTATATCCCTTTCTTTATCAAAGATCTTCAAAAGTGTCGAAAACATTTCAGCGCAAAAAACACTTGATATCAGAACAATTGAAATTGTTCATTGTTGTACATAATGAGTTTCTACATTAAATAGAAAAGAAAATTGAATAACATGGAAATAATATAGTATCTAGTGATACCGGGAAAAAAGAGGAATAATGCCTACTCTATCAATAATTTTCGGTTTAGTAGCTACTCCAAGGTCACTACATGCTTGCATTAATGCATCCAACTTCTCCACTGAGTCAACCTGAAATGTGAACAACTATATTCTTAGTAATATATATTTTCAAATTAACATTCATAGAAATTAAAGCACTTGAAAAAAACTTTAATATTGGTCATAATCTAGGAAAAAAAGAATCTTAGAAAATCTCTGCTCTCATTTCTAATTAAATTCACTCATTTGAATTTTAAAATAGAGAATTTTCTTCTTTGCAAATGGCTTTGACATTCTATCATGGACAACCAAGACTCCAATATAGATAAATACTTTACATATATCTCCTATTTACTGTGACACCAGACATCATGGCTTCTTGGTACAAAGAAAACATACATAAACCTTTCCTTCAGGAAGAACATGGTTCAAACAAAATTCTCAAACTTTTCAGCTACATCTCCAACTACTATAAGAATGTCTCTTTTGTATGTAGTGGTGGAAATTCTTTGCACCCAATCCATGTTTGCAGGATATTCTATGTGCAAGTCAGAAAGTACATATACCCTCACACCCAATCTATTTTTGTGTTGTTGGAATACACGTTTTACTGTTGGCAATATGCTGCATCTTTTTCCCAAATTTAGATCATTTATCCTTCTGAGATATTGAGCTGAGATAAACCAATTACTAATGTTTTCAGTGCATCTTGGGACACTTATCGCACTAATATAAGGTGGTACAAAGAGATCCATATAAGAATAATTCTACATATGAACAACATCTTTCATTTGGTGCAACCATATCAATCTGTAAAACACAACATTAGTAAGAACCAAATGCCCACCATATTATGGAAAACAACATGAAATTTTATTGTTTCAAAAAATTTCGTAACAAGTTGTACATAGTTGAAGCTAACCTTGTTTATAATATGTACTCTTGTTTATGAGCAAATATCATACTTGATTTGAAGGAAAAACTGAAACAACTTTTACTTATCAATATTCATCAAAAGTGTTCTTCCAAGCTTGAACTATACCATACAATATAGTTATATTTGTTTCCATGAAGTATCTTCGAAAGTTTTATTGTCCAATAGGAACTTGCTTAATATTGCATTCTAATTTCTATCTACTATGATTTTCTAAAACCTTGCTTCATTTTGTAGTGTGTAAATTATGAATTTCGTTTTTCCCTTCTACCAAGTAAGGGAATCTCAGGAGCATGAAAAGTTTTCATAGCCAGATTCACCATCATATCTATAGGTACGGGGACCAAAATGTGCTGGAAATTATTGGACTATTATGGTTAGATATACATTAGTTGTGATTTTCACTACAATTCTTGATGATTACATCTCCAAACAAGTGAAAGCTAAGAAACTCCAACCAGAAGGAAAACATGTTTTAAAAGGAATCATTGAACTTGTGACTGCATCTTCACCCTCACAACGATCATTGAGGAGCCAGTGGCTAATAAGTGTATAGTGTATTTCTGTTTTGTGGATTTTGTAAATCCATTGACACTATTCCTAACACATCTTGTTCCAGAGGCTCAAGATTTTGGGCTTACTGTAGGTAGTGGTGTCATTAGCTATGAGAATATATGAGAAGATTGTGGGTCAATTTCACTGATGATGTCCACAACACTATAGATGTAAACTTGAAGTAAGGTTGTTATATTTCCCCTACATTCTTTGGGCTCTACATCAACGAGCTTGAAGATATCATCCATGATTCCCTTGGTAATAAAAATGGTCGCATCCTCTTTTGGGTCACCATTGTTATTATTCTTTTTGCAGATGATATTATTTTATTTCTCACACAGCTACAAGTCTCCACAGGAAACTTGATGTTCTCAGAAATTTCTATGGAAATAATCAGTTACAAGTTACAACTTAAACTAGGGAAATGAAAGTTATAGAATACAACATGTCTACAAGGGAGTCACTTTTAGTTAAGCACATTTATAAAGGTCAATGAGTAGAAGATTAGTGTTCTCCACCCTATCTTCAACCTGGCTCAGGATGTTGAACTATGATGAAATAAAGGGTATGCTACTTTCAACATTGAAGAAGCATCACATTCAATACCAATTTCATATCTAATAAATAAAAGATCCACCTCGTATCACAAGAACCGATACCAACCCCTAGAGAACCTATATAAATTTTAATTCTAGGGCAATTAAATTCATAATAGTGTTTTTGTGAGCCACATCCACATGTCCCTATCAGCAGGGAATAAAGTGGTTTTCTTGAACACTATGGAAAGACTACAACACAATGTAGGTGAATTAAGTAACAACATAGCACATAAAGATAGATCATCCCCTAACAACATACCTTGACCATAAATATCAATCAAATAAAAATGTTGAGAGTAGGCCTTGATATTGATATATCAGAGTTATTTCCTTCTGAGATTCATCCAAGTCCATGCTTAATTGATTTATTCTCAGAGTCTTAATTTATAAGGATACGTGTAAAGAATTATGTACTCCTCAGAACTGAAGTGCTACTTAGCAATTCCTTCCAGAATGTTCTTGAGCTTCATAATTCCCTTCTAGATAAATTCCCATCCTGTTTCTAGATCTATAATAATCCTCTCGCTCATCATCATTTTCTAAATCTCAAACCCTCAACCTTACCCCAAATAGGCTATCCAACATCTTCCATATAGTATATTCCATACTCCATGTAATCATCTTCCACGTTGATAGAATATTTTGCAATAACTTCTTTACGACAATCCATTCCCTCATAAATAAAACCCATAGGAGGGGTATCATTGTTAACCATTGAACACATATTACAATTGGGTCACATACTTCTAAAACATTCACAAAACATTCCCAATAGTTATTGTTTAAATTGATTTGTTCCATTATCTTCCCTTTGGAAACTTTAGAAAGGAAAGAAGTGTACCACTCCTTGTTGTAGGTAACAACTCGTATGCTTGTGTTTCCCCCAGCCATTCTTTTGGGAGTAATGTAATATGCAAAAAATATGGTAATGGCATGGCCTTAGTAGCTCTGTATATGCATGCCTCCTATACATGCTCAATGTGAGGAGATGATTAAATATGAAGTGAGAAATTTATTCCCCCCTACTAATTTCCTCATTGACACATGTAAACTTTGTTAAATTATGCAACAAGTCAAGCCAATGAACAACACAAGTGGTTTCAATAATTGTTTACTTTTCCATTATAAAATTTTTGGCTCCCACACAATATGTGGCATCATCAGTGATGACTTGGATTATGTTTTCTTCCCTAATTTCAAGAATGGCTCTCTAAAATCTTGAAAATAAATACCGAAGACTTCTTGCGATATGTTGTGTCAACGACCTAATAAAATAATATCTCTTTAGGGTAACAAACCAACACATTGATTTGCATCCTATGACACATATCTAACCAACCATTTGTTAGAATTGTACAACATGTGTGTCTTCTTGTCACCTTTTCTTTTAACCTCTTGAGAAGAGTGGTACTTATTGTCTCAGAAATAGGAGGTACATATCCCTTTCCACAAATTGTACTCTTCTTACATGCATTGAAGAAGAAAGGGTTTTTGGTCACACTCAATGGATAGTGGATTCAGAAAACAAGTCAGCCACAACATCAATTACTTCTTGTTTCTATACATATTTCCAAAGGGAATTTGATGTTGTTGTCTCATTTGTTTTTTCTATCTACAAAAATTTCCAGCAATACTTGAGGAAAATGAGGAAATGGGATTGTACCGTGTAATTCCTCGCTATCTCCATTTGAATGTGCTTCTTCTTGTTTCATTTCATCTCCATTATTTTTTTTCATCTCATAATCTTTTTCAAGTATCTCTCTGAATTCTGTAGACATCCATTTGCAACATTCAACACCACCTTTGTTACCATTGGTGATAGAAAATAGGCGGTCCATCGCTCCTCTTAAAGACCTAAAAAATGGATGGTCAAGATTTGCATTTCATATGTTTTAACTTTTGAACAACTGATGCTATTGAATAATTAAAAACCTACTTGGAGGTTGGAAATTTCAGCCTTCAAGGGATTTTTGGTCTCAACTCTGAACCAAATATATCCTCTATGTCTAAGACTCAAGTAGTGAAGTGTCTCTACCTATGGGCTCTAGCTATATCTGTCTGGAGTTGGAAATTGAACCACCACATGATGAAATTCCACCTGGAAAATAAATATTGTCATTAAACAGTAAGAGTGCAGGCTATAACATCTAGAGAAAGTGAACCAACTATAGGCTATTTTAAGAATGAAAGCAGGCATATGTTATGAATGTGATGATTATTACAAAGTCTATAATAATAATCACATTCATAACATATGCATGCTTTCCTATGAAGATTAAAATTTAGTAAAGTCCAAACTCTACAATAGAGAAGTGGGGACAAAAAAATATAACCAAGATATGTTGCAAACTTCACAAAAAATGAGTATAAGTAGAATCGGGCCGCAGTGGATCGAGCACACCACTATCTAGTGAATCAGGCTCAGTCCAAGAGGTTCACCACTCACTCTCCAGACTCAGGCTCACCATTATCCAAGAATAATTGGGCTCACTACTCACTATCCAAACTTGGGCTCATCACTATCTAGGAAGAATCATGCTCCTCAAATTCCGCATGATTCATTTCCTTATTGTCTTGAGGAAATTCATTCTATTGGAGCACAGGGAGACATTAGAGGAGAAGAAACAAATCTATGGGTAGGGTGACATCGAAGGGAAGTGGAACAAATGAACACAAAGAGAGTTAGGGTCATAAGTCCATTATTTTCCACGTATTGAAAAACAAATTGGGTAAATTCAAAATCAAGTTTAGAATTTTTACCTAAGGAATTCTCCTTCCAAAATGGTCCATTCCAGTTCAGTGTTTAGGATCAACTAACCTCAACGAACTTGAAAAATCCTTGAGATACAAGGAATTTCAAACATCAACCTTTAAAAACCACAAACCATGTAACTTAGTATCATTTTTTATTCAAGATTCAACTTCTACAGAATTTTGAGGATAATTTAACTAATTTGAGAAAAATATATATGGCATGTTCAGATTCCAATAATCTAAATTCATAATCAACAAGCATCTTATACAAAGGCCATGCTAGTCTAGGCCACAAACATACACTGAAACTCAGCAAGCTGTACTTCAGAGAAGAAATATTTCAATGACACTTAAACTTGTCTCCATGTTCACCAATAATCCCCAAAAGAACAATTTCCATCTTTGAAATGATGGAATCGGATGGCATCCCTAACTACAATTTCTCCTACATAAATATTGGAGATGAATTTGATAGCAGTGTGGCAATCACCACATACTCTAAGGCTCTTAATGACTCTGATAATCATCCCAAAGGATGTATTGATGAGCCCAAATGGAATTTCCATATTTTCACTATGAAAGTAAATATTATGTTCCTTCTTCTCCTCCTCCACATCATTTAGAGCAAATCTTTTATCAGGGGTATACCTTGCCTCCTTCATCATCCCAGACAATATGTCTAGCTCTGCATAAATTTCCACTATCTATGGAATTGATTTCTCTTCTGACGCAAATGCGTATACCTATTTATTAACCTCAATCCAGCTACAGCCAAGCTTCTTTTTTACTTCCTTGTTTTTCATCATTTTTCTCAGTTTCTCAATGTCATCCCACCTGCTGGTGACTGCGTAGATATTTGAAAGTAACACATAAGTTGGAAAAATTTTAGGATCCAAGTTGAAAAGGTGTTTTTCCACATGTTCCCCTAGCTCTATATTGGTATTAATTCTACAGGCACCAAGCAGAGAAACCCACACAACAGGGTCATATTTCATTGGCATTTTGTTGATCAAATTTTCGGCCATATACAAGTTCCTAGCTCAACCAAGGGGATCTACCATACAGCAATAGTTTTCCCTAAGAGGTGTAATATGATAAAGTCTACTCATCTGATCAAATTAGTGCCAGCCATCATCCACTAGGCCAGCATGGCCATAGGCATACAAGACACCAACATAGATCACATGGTATGGGACTAGTTGGGAGAGCCACGTTTGTTCAAAGAGATTTAAGGCCTCTTTCCTATGGCCATGAATGGAATGTCCCATAATCATTGTAGTCCATGAGACCACATCCTGTCTAGGTATCTTGTCAAATACTTTGTATGTATCCTCTATGGTTCCACACTTGGCATACAAATCAATTAGAGAATTCCCCATGAATCTGTTTGGCTGGAATCCATTACATCTACATGGATCACTCTACCATGTTCCAGAGCTTCCAAGTTGGCACAAGTTCAGAGAACACTAGAAAACATGTCTGGGTGTGGTTTCACACCACAAACTCTCATTTTACGAAATTTCTCCAAGGCTTTGTCAAACCGCCCATTTTGCGCATAGCCATAAATCATGACATTCCAGGAAATCGCACCTCATTCAGGCATTCTATGAAACAACTTCATAGAATCATCCACTAGCCCATTCTGTGTGAATCCTATAATCATGGCATTCCAGAAAACTGCATCTTGTTCAGGCATTCTGTCAAATAGCTCAACAACCTCATCAACATATCCATTCTGCACATACGCTGCAATAATAGAAGTCCAAGAAGCTACATCTCGTTCAGTAATTTCTACAGAAAGATTCATGGCATCATCAACATGCCCTCTTTGTGCATACCCTATAATCATGGCATTCCATGAGGCCACATTTCTCTCAGGCATTTGCTAAAAAATCCTCAATGCCTCATCAACCTGCCCTTTGTGTGGATACACTGCAATAATAGTAGTCCATGACACAACGTTTCGTTCGGGAATTTTTTCAAGCACTTAGCACACATCATCTATAGGTCCACATTTAACATACATATCTATCAAAACACTACTCACAAAAACATTATATTGAAATCTATTCTTGTTAATCTCTTCATGCACTGTGTTTCCATGTTGTATAATACCTAAGCATGCACAAGCCCATATAATGTTGGCAAGCATGAAATTATTTGGCCGACTGCTTGTTATTTGCATTTGATAAAACAAATTCAAGGCCTCCTCAGCAAGACCATTCTTGGCATAAGCTTGAATCATAGCAGTCCATGAAACCACATTTTGTTCAGGCATTTTGTCAAACACTTGGCGCGCCCCCTCCACACTCCCGCACTTTGCATATGTGTTGATGAGTGTGTTTGGTACGAATATGTTTTTTGGATTAATTATCTCATGTGGGTGTGCAGTAATTTGGATTCTGATAGAGCATTGTTATTATCACAAGCTCACAAAATAGAAACACGGTCAGAGGATTTCAAAGGGAAATTTCCAGTCAATACATTGAGCGCCTCTTTCAACCGACCCTGCTTGCACAACCTTCTCAAAGTGTTGCTATCACAAGCTGCCTCAATTTGTTTGTCAAATTTTAGAGAATTCGAATCGCTATGAAGGTGAAGCACAATCCTAATAAATAATGATCCCTCCTTCTGCATCTTTCTGAAGGGATTTTATATTGCAATTGCTATTAGCATTTGTTGAATTTGATGGAAATCCCAAGAATAAATCCATTTGGAATCATACCATGATAGCGATATTTTAAAGTATCGTACCAGTGTAAATCAACCCTTCATAAAAAAATATAAAAAACCACATACTCACGGTCCACAAACTCATTTGTATTTTGGTTGGCCCACGGAACAATGACCGGGAATTAGGCATTCAAAATTGAACCCTTCCCAGCCCTTCCAAACAGTTCTAGCCCTTCCCAGAAGTAAGTGTAAAGTTAAAATTGCCCTTCAAAAAAATTCAAAATCTGAATTTTACCTTTCCAATTAAGAAGTCGACATTTCAAAAGAAGGGCAACATTTGAAACTATCCATCCATATAATTTTCTCAAGATGTTGAAATTCCTATGCTATAAAGTTCAACTCATCATTCAAAACATTGGAAATATGATAAATTATTATAACTCACTCACTCATGTCATGTATTCACTGCTTAGTTGTGCAAGATGGCCATTTATCATTGATGACTATGAGGCATTAGCCATTGCAATATGACTGTGCCTCCTGAGTCACTTGGGGCTGCAATCTAAACTCTGAAATTTTTTCAACAACTATGACTATAACAAAAAAGATCAACTACTAGTATACTACTAGGCACGAAAGGAGCTCAAAAATGTATGCGGACTGCCTATGTGAACCTTGCTACCAATGTCCACTATTTTTTCATCAAAATGAAATTTAAAATGCCGGTTTGATAAGTCCTCCTCTACAAGACTTCATGTCTTGCATGAATATCATGGACTCACGACAACTATAAAGAACACTCGATGTCGTGCAAATACAAATAATGGAATGTAGCTAGGATCACAAACTGTGTAGAAGCCAACTTATGCATTGCTATAGAGAGGTTTCATTGGGCACATGTTATGGAGAAAAAATTGTTATTAATAAAATTAAAAAAAACAATTGTTGGCTCAAGAATAGCCTTCAATTTGATGGGTGGCATGATCGTGATGTAATCTCCCTCTGTCCTTCCAAACATTTGTGGTTTCTCACAACATTTGTCCTCGGCACTACCAAAATACAAATAAAAATTACTTTTCTTTACATCCTCTTCTCTTTAAATACTCCTCTCATGGTCATAACTAATATTATTATGCATGCATAAATTAGGTCAAGGCGCAAATACAACCATAAAATATTAAATGTGTCTAGACGCAAAGAGTAATAGACAACTATAAGTAAGTCTTATATTAAATTTACCATACAAGTCTTTGATTAACACTATCAACTGAGATTTGACATGTTGGATCCTTGTGATGTTCTTATCACTCCTTACCAATGTGATTGCAAGGCATTCTTTGAAGGAGAAGTCTATAATTTTAGGTCTTCTTCCTCATTATCATGCCTTTTGGTAAGACAATAAAGAGGATAGTGGCCTGCATTAACATGGAAAACTGTTTTGACATAGAGGTTATACACATTAATTGTTTTCATTAAATAGATTAAATTCATACCCATGACTATTCATTCACTAAATTGTGGACCGGTACAAACCACAACAAATTTTAGATCCACGGGCCCTTAACTACTCACAACTAGAACTTCCTCAAATCTAGCCATTAATAAACTTCTTTTGGTATTTTGGTTAAATTTAAAAGTCAAAGTGTTGAGACTCAAACATGCAGTGATTTGCAATGATTAAATTGACTTAGGCCCCTCCATCACATACATGTATCATTTCACGACAAGTCTTGAACAAAAATATTTGATGCCCAAACCCTAGTTATGCTAGCTTTGCTAACTTGCTTGGTATGTAAGAATTTTTTTTTAATGTTTTGTGAGTTGTGTATTATTTTTTCTTAGGTGCCCAATCCTTATCATTCTTACATCTCTCAATCTTGGATTGCATGTGGATGCCCCAATATGGTTATGGCATAGTATAAGTAGTTTTTTTATATGATGAAGTGTGCTCCAACTTGAAAAAATACAAATTAATGTGTTCAAAATAAGTTTCATTGAAAATATATTGTTTTTTTCATGTAGATATTAAGGGGTGCTTAATTGTTTAAAATTGTAAAAAATTGAAAAAACATTATTTGTTTTCTACATTTTTTTGGTGAAAGGTTTAATTAATTTATACTTGTCAATTGAAGTACAATTATTTATATTCCCCTTCATCTCTAAAGAGGCCCTTCCAATTGAAATTAAGACTCACCCTTCAAATTTTATCACTGACTGGGAGTTTACTACTCGGAGAACTGCGAAACAACTTATTTCATCCATTTTTGTTATAAACTTATTTCATCCATTTTTGTTATATTACTTTGGTAAAGTAATGTTTTTTTAATGATACAAGAACAAAATATTCCTTTGTAATAAGACAAAATATTTCAACGTAATAAGTTTTTCTTAAAAACTTACTTTGCATGTTTTTAATTTCTTACACTAAAATAAAAACAAAGTTACAAATTAATAATCAGTGTTTAAGACGCACATATCTACACCATGTGTAAATTTCTTTAGATTCAGAGAATTATAGCATATGTTTTCTTATAAATGTAAAATAGAACATGAGATTGTATGAGTGATTGATATGACGAGATTCATGGGTTTGGTCAATATAGTAAACTTGTTAAAAATGCAAAGAACTATAGGATATGTTTGTTTATGAATGTAAAATGAAGAATGAGATTGTATGAGCGATTGATATGGAGAAATTGATGGGTTTGATCAATATAATAAACTTATTGTTTTCCATGATTTATTTTAT